>SWBT01000122.1:0-21783 GCA_005298045.1 Pleurotus ostreatoroseus | reverse complement strand
GGTCCTCGACAGCGTGCGAACTCTCTGACACGGGCGGTGCAACTGTGCTCACCGCCTCTTCCATGCCACAGGACGTCTCTCTGCGCTTCAATTTGGCCTCACTACCCAACCTTTCATCCCTCCTACCCACAGTACTCCCTCACCACTCCGTACCCCTCCCTTCCACTTCTGCTCGCTATGGCTGACCCGATCGAGATCATCCAAACTGTGATCTCAGTCTCAAAAGAGGTCTGTGGCGCCATCAAGAGCATCAAAGATGCTCCCGACGAGCTGAAAGCCCTCGATGTCGAAGTTTCGCGCATGCTCCCCATATTGGAACACCTTTTCGCGATATCGGGATCCGGTAGCCAAGAGCCGGAGCATGATGCGAGCGCGCTGAAAAGTCTGTGCGATGAAGCGCGAGACCTCATCGAGTGGGCGAAGGGTGTGTTGAACAAGAACGAGTTCGAGAGCCGCAGACTACCGGCGAAGAAATGGGCGAAGTGGCTTTTGGACCGGTCGAATCGCCAGGAGCTAGTGAAACGGTTTGAGAAGATGAATTCGTCGGTCGTCACCTATCTATCGTGAGTGGCGTAACAATTAAGAAAACCAATCGTCTGACATCGTCAGATATGATGGACATCGAGGGTTGAACCGACTTCAAGAGAATGTCAACGCGTGGATGATAACGTTGTCAGGACAGCTGTACGCCCATTCCCTGTATAGAATAGCCTAGATGCTGATTCACCTTACAGTCAGGATATCCAATGTGGGATACATCAGCAAAGCATGATGCAAGAACAGCGACGCTTTGAAGGCATACATGACGCGATTCAGACTGTCATGCGATGTTCCGTGGATGACACTCGCAGTGGGCTCCGACAGCATTCTTTCGCGGTCATGCAGTACCACACCAACCTCCGAAAGACGGAACACAGTCCTGATCCGTACGAAACTCCGGGTGAGTACCACACAATGCTTCGAGTATGTGCAAAGTTCACCAAATAGAGGGGCAGAAAATCGAGATAGTTTTGCCAGCAACGGATGCCCTGTGGACTGTCGATGCCGATGCCATGGTCGGCTCTCTCCCCTCGTTCCGCGGTGGCTACGTTCCGCAGTCGGCAACATCTTTGTCCACCATTACTTGCTCTCTGTATTTGCATCTGACCGCACGATGTGCAATGATGCGAGATGTAAGCGGGGTCGATCGAATCTGCTTCGGATCAAGTACCTCTGCCCTACCTGGTTCGCACAAATCAGCGTGGAGCTGCAAACACAGAGCATCCCGGTACATTTCTGCATCCAGACACCGCGAGTCGTGCGGAAGCTGGGCTGGCTCGAGCGGGCGACACCGGAAGAAGTGAGACAGAAGCTGTCGAGCCGCGAGCTGACCGTCAACGACGTCGCCCTGGGCGGAGACTCCACATTACATGTGAGCCCATCCACATTTGGATACAGTATTGACATTTACAGACCGTCGATTGCAGTGGGTGACAACGAGACTGATATTCGACCAATCGGAGGCGGCGCTGTCGATCGCAGCCCTGTTGATAGAGCACTCGGCCCCGACAGACTGGGAGTACTACGATCTGTGAGTCTTCTCTGGACGTCTTTCACCGCGCTGCTCTGACTCGTCTCAGCACACCCGCAGAGCATTTGCTGTGGTGGTCGTTGATACACTGGCGACACTACGGCTCACTCAAGGCTGCCTTCGATGCCCTCCAGTTCAGACTGGGCCCGTATCTCCGCTTCGACATCGAGGAAGCATGGGAAGAGCTCGCGACCAAGCTACGTTGGACGGATCTCCACCGACGCATCTGTGCACTCCCCTCCCACTCTCCATCCGCCGACCTCTCGTCTCTCCCACAAGAGCTCGCCTCCCTGGTCAACACCCGAGACGCTCTTGGCAGGACACCGCTCTTCTATGCGATGCTCACTCGTCCCTCGGCCCTTGTCGCGCTGTTGCAGGCTGGTGCAAACCCGAGGATCAACCGCGACATTCTGGCTTGGGCGGCTCGGGCTGGTGCAGACACAGCGATCAGCATGCTGGTGCGGGCTGGTGCATACATCAACGCTTCTGATTTGTTTGACAGGACTGCGCTGCACTATGCCGCATTCCCCGACCTTCAGCGGTCTATAAACAGACTGTCGGTCGCCCTGGAGCTCGTTCGCCACGGAGGGCATCTGGTGGACTGGGTCGCGCAGGACGAAGACGGGGACACACCTCTGGACTGGGCACAAGCGAGGGCAGACTACAATCCTGCAGACGAAGACTCGCAGCGCATCCTTGAGATCTACCGGACCCGTCGACTCTCAGATGGTGCTCAATACCTTCCGACCCCACAAATTGTCGACGCTGAAGACGAGGCCACCGAAGATGACGAAACCGGTCTGCCTGCGACTTCTCTCATCCGCGCTGCGCTCCGGGGCGACATCAACGCGATTGGCAACCTTATCGGACGTGGCGCGATGGTCAACGAGCGTGACCAGGAGGGCCGTACACTTCTCCACCTCGTTGCGCTTGGTCGAGTACCGAACGGATATCGTGCCGCCTTGGAGCTTGTGCGACACGGTGGTTGGGGAGTAGACTGGAACGCGCGCACCGTCGATAGCCAGACCGTGTTGGAGATTGCACAAGGAAGACTCGAGCAGGAAGAGTTCAGCGATGCGGAATGTGAGGAGACGGAGAAAGTTCGCGGCCTACTGCAAGCCAGGAGACTTCCCGATGGTGAAGAATATTTGTGGCCGTGCATGGATCCCGACTTCTATCCCCCGCCGATGCCTGGTTCCTGGAAATATTAGCATGGTAAGGGTTGCATAATCGATGCGCTCACAAGCTAACAGCTGACTACGTGTTCAGCTATCATGTCTTCCAGGACAGGTCGTCGGATGTGTACTATCATATGTAAGCATGATTCGTTTCAAACTTTGATCAAGCTAACTGGAAAGGTTGCTAGCTGTTCCCGAACAGTAGCAGCCATAGTCTGCACTACAGTACTCGAATCTCACTCTGTCGAATCTTCAAGCATCTGCCCAGTATAATCTATCCCTCCACGCGTACTCCCGCCGCATCTCGTTGACAGTCCTCTGTCCGAGATATACAACCCTGAACCTGCGCTATTCAAACGTGGTTAGGAACACGTCCCTGCGCGCAGGCTGCCACAACCACCGCCTCCCTCCATTACGTTTTCACTGCTTCTCGCAAGCTTCGTAGCCGCATGCGTGTTGGATGTGAAGATGTGTGTATGTCCCTGACGGCCTAGACCAGACACGGCGAGGAGAGAAAAGCTATCAGGACAGATCTGTAGAAGGGCGGCCGTACAGTATGTCGATCGCGGATGAGTTAGCGTCTGAAAAGTAGGAGTCAGGTATCATCGAGCGTAGTATACACGGTCAATAGTGCATTATGCAGTCGGTATCGATGTACATGTCGTGTTTAGCAATCACTCAATGACAACATAGCGAATATCAGATCGAATTGTATTCACACTCTTGAGCTATACTTATGGTCAGCTCACGTACCGTGTAGGTTGCGAGGCTAGAAGCGAGTACTTACAGCAGCCATTTTGGGCTCCAATGGCAAGACAATTCGAACGAGCTTGCTGCGTTCGTAACTAGTCGTTCAGAGTTGCTCTAGATTTCACGTTGCCGCCTCTCAAGAGTCTGGCGTTCCAATTTACATTGCTCGCAAAGGACAGTCGTTTGTAGATACTAAGATTCTGCTCGGAAATTCCTCAATGGGGACGGAGCGGCCTCAACTTTCGCCTCATGTCCTCATTGCCTTTCCGCTAACGATGTCAGATGTTCTGAATCGACAACAAAGAATAAATTTGTTTCTAACATACACGTCCAGCAACATCAACGGGTGCAAAAGCGCCGACTGCTAACCCTGATGCTCTCGGCGAGCTGACCCTCCTCTTCGTCGTTCTCTTTCGTACCGAGGGAATGCAGGCGGATGCTGTAGGTCATTTCTGCACGAGTATACGTCATGATAAGCTTAAGACTATTCTGAGACAAGCACAAAAGCGCACCTTTGCCTTGAAGGTATTCCACTCCTCTGTGGTCAAGCTGTCGGCCTTGGCGACGATAGGAACGACTTCACTAAGCTTCTCATGGTGACTATGTCGATAGAACGAGGCAAGTGACTAGTTGGGTTGATGAGATACAAGCGGTGGGGGATTCGTGTTTCCTCTGGATGATGGTCGCGCGTTGGGCTGGTCGTTGATGTACTTCAATTGTTGGGTCCCGGTTGTATCATATCGTATCCCAGTACAAATAATCGCAACAGTGCGGCGTGCCAGGGACAGACACGTACCATCCTCCGTTGATCCACTCATCATATCCAGGGGTCTCGACTCTGTCGGCTATGATAATGATATTGATACCCACTCAATCCTCGCTTTCGGCTGTAGCTACACAGATATTAACATGAGAGAGCGCGAGAGTTCGAGAACATGCATACCGTGCGCAACAGGATGGCTCTCGATCGTTCGCCTTGCGAGCTGATCTGCTGCTAGCCGTCCCCCAGAGCCATTAAGTGCAATACAAATATTGTGTCCATCAGTTTCAGATTTCCAAATCCCCTTTGACCTGTAGAACTGAGAAATTAGCAACCCGAGATATCTGAATAAGCCAAGTCAGGACGTACCGACGGTAATCAAGTTGAACCTGGAAGAAGGTGTTGTTTCCACACCTGGCACACGAGCTGACACAGAACTTCCCGAATTTAGGCGTGATAGGAGCGGGTAGATTATTGAACATAGGTCAGGCCCAAGGATCCGGTAACGACGGGCGGTTGTGGGATGAGGAAGGTCGGAGGATCGACGTAGTCGGGCTAGGAACCCAACTTCTCGAGGAACGGAAGTCAGTGAATGGTTTGGATGATCGATAAAAGCATACAGTACTCGCCTCACAGCATCCGAAGCCGCGTCACGAAATCTATCCAAAACTGCCCATCAAGCCGAGCTCACTTATCCTCGTTCTGACCGGGCACGTTTTCGGACAATGAGACCTGGACATGAGACTTAGACTTTCCAAGTAGCGCAGAGAGTGCCAAAAGAGAGAGCAGCTATAGGCGAGAGTCTTTTTCCCTGAGCGAGCGAAAGCAACTAGAGCCTAGGACCGATGCTCAGACGGCGACCTCGCGTGACGTTGTTTGTACATGTTAAGATCAAACGCTTTGTGACTGCCCGATTGGACGTGACGACCTCAGCTTCTGCCGTCATCACGCTTGTCTGCATGCGCAATCGCATCTTCGACCGCTTGCAACTCACTGTCAGCAATTCTGGCAAAAATATGGCATGCTGTCTTGACCTGCAAGGCTTCTTCTGACTTCTTAGACCCCGAGCTCTCGAACACGCTTCACGGACCGCACTGTCGGACCCTCAATATACGAATTCACGCTGGACTGGCCGGCATGGCCTCTGCCGCTTTATTTGGACAGTACGATGGCCGTGAGTGTGAAGTATGAAATGAAACATGAGACTATGGTGTGCCGTCTTTGGAACTGTTGCATCCCTGTCGCTCACGCTTTCGATAAATAGATTTATGTAGTCACAGCCGTGCTTTGGGACTCGGTACACGACCCTAGAGTCACTCAGCCGTACCTGGGTCTCGAATTTAAGACCATTGAGTTGGTGAATGTCAGCCGATTGTGCATGATCCCATGGTATGTTACCATTACATCGAAAAACTGAGGGTGAGAGACACTTGTTGCCTGGATTTAATAACTTATAAGTGCCCAGGTGCTCGACTCCGGAATGCTCACGTATGTAGCTAGCTGATTACATTCTGATATCGCTGACATTCATCGATTTCACAGATTATTTTCTGATGATTATATCTCCTGTAGTGTATGAGCAGGCTCCAAGGCACTGATCACAATACTTTGCAACTAGTCCTGTGCTGAGACTGTCTCTAAATCGAGTGACTACCGTACGTATGAGACTAGTAAGCCCCTGCTCTCGTATAGCGGTTGCAGAATGCGGTATTATCCTTTGATCGTTCCCACTTCAGAATACTATCGTCTTGCTTAACCAAGGCCAAGTCTGCATGAACACGATTTAATTTCAGCCGGGCTGCGAGTGTTGACGAGAGCATCAGTATGGGTGTCATCATGTCAGGTGGGCTTGTTTACTATTTCTTTCCTTGGAATGCTCCCTGACAGGCAACATGCATCGCACGATACAGCTCAATTTTCCGTTTAGAGCAACCTGCAGCCAGACTTCAATCTTACTCTCTACACTGCCCCTCCTTCCAGCGATCAATTCAGCCTCGTGACGAGGTTCGCCCCAATCATCGTTGTACAACCTGTGTGGTATCTTCCTTGATCGAACGTACCCTCAGTGGCATGCGCCTTCTAAGCACCGCGCTCAAATACACAATCCATATCCCAACAACAATCGTCAATATTTCAATGAGCTATGATCACGTGTCCTACTGGAGTACTTCTACCCCTGCTTGTGTCTTGGGATCTCTCGAACCGCGAATATGCACGAGCTGGAGATCATCGCTTGGTCATATCGGTGTTGACTGCTGTTTGCAGTACGTGCTTCTGTCCGTATCAATCGATCAAGCCAAGGGTCCTCAGCCTCGTGTAAACCATGCCTGACAGCAGCCGCTCGTGCCTGTGCTCATAGCCCTGCCCGTGTCTGTGCACTTCGTTGACATGATAGCTCCCCTCTACCAATGGAAACGGGCGGTATGTGCTGTCGCATTTTGAGTCCAAAATATCGCTCATTGATCTCTGCATGACAGATACTTGACGTTGTAATATGACTATTCGTATAGAAACCGTTGACCAAACGCCGCGAGCTCGCTAACGTCTGTTCAGGGTTCTGTACCTGTATCGCATTTGGACTCTCGCTAGACGCCACAGGCCCTGACCGTAGCAGCCTCTCATGGGAGTCACACCCACACGGCCATGTCGAGAGAACGTGGGCTGTGTACAACCCGCAAGCGAGTAGGATTTCTATGCTTCCATATGATCTACGACTGATATGAATGGCGGAAGACCCATCAATTTGAACCTTTTTACACTGGTGTACAGCATTCTGACTCGTGGTATATACGTGCCCATGGGCATATATATCGTGTCCCACTTAGCCCCGCCTTTGTCTCATATTTCATCGTCTCCGTTCTCTGACCTCTCTGTGTCTAGTAAACATGCGCCATTTCTCTCCTAAAGCTCGCACTAGAACTCTAGAAGCTGAAGATGGTCACTCGAAGCTGTGAGACAACCAATTTCTATGCCGATATTCTGTCTCACGCCGTACAGCCTTATTCCTGCCAGCGTATCTCGAGCTCAGTCAAAGCAGCCATGTGAGATCGAGCATGTTAGCTCATACTTGCATACACTTATCCAGCCGGGTTCATCAGACGATCGAATCCATGACCCCAATGAAGATAAAGATGCCAGCACTTATCAAGCTCATGGCAGCAAACGTCCGTCTTCTCGTGAAACTCCGGATGTCAGGTATCATGACTCTACATCCTCTGTAAATCTTCCTTTAAGAAGGATTATGACGGACCAAATGTCGTTCAAATCGCTCGAACTCAAGGCGCAGAGCTTCTGGTTTCGTTGGCAAGGAAAACACCTGGACGCGGAGAAGAGGGTTGGGTGGTTAGACAGTATCGCATATATCTTCAATACTCGGCGCCGTCTGTTGTGTATGTGACAGTTGTACTGCGAAGACACTTACTAACCAGAGACTACTACAGGGATCATATTCCTTATCGTATTGCTACCGATTGCATGGACGTTTCATTTTTTGGACAGACAGGAACGATGGGCTCAGCAGGCTACTTTCACATGTGAGTATTCATCGAAGACCTGGCTTCACAATATGCCATATCTTACGTCCATTGGCAATAGTATGTTTCATGTCTCTCATTCCGCTTGAATTGGTATTTGACTGGGGTGGAGAGCAACTAGCGATATATCTCGGGAAGAGTCTAGGAGATCTTGTTGTGATCACGCTCAATAAGTGAGCCACGTTATAGTTGGGGCACTGGTCAGTTTCCTGACTTAGTGAGCAGTGTCGTCGAAGGGACCCTGGCTATAATACTGCTATACAAATGCGAGTGCGTATATTCCTCTTTCTGCGATTTGATATTAATTGATTTTATGTGCGCATAGGCTTAGATTACTTCAGTCTACCATTGTAGGTAAGTATTGGACGTATGGACGATTGCGACAAAGTCTTTAAGCAAAACCGATGCGTAATAGGTGTCGTGATCTTGCACCTTCTACTTGTTCCAGGGACCGCTTTCTTCTTTGGAGGGATCAGTATTCGAGAACAGAAGCTCGAACCCGGCAGAGTAGATCTCAACCATTCCCTCTTGATCATGGGGCAAGTAATTTTATATTCATCGCCTAACTCGACTGACAAGTGAATTTTCGTGTGACAGAATGTATGCTATCTTGATCCCAACTGCCTTCTTCGCCCTAGGCAATTTGGCGTCATCTAATGCAGACGACGGTTTGACCGATACGATGCGCGCCCAATTGCTCAGATTGAGTAGAGGCATATCGTTTCTACTCATAATTGTGTATGTTACGCCGTGTTTATGGCACTATTTCAAACGCGCTAAGTTTTGTTTGGATGTAGGTACATTGGGTCTCGTATCTATATCCACCGACCGCCGAGCGAGCATAGTGCGGCTGATGCTCTTCTCAAGCATGGATCAGATTTTGGAACCAGGGAGCCCGACTCAGACGAACCTCAGTCGATGGGAGCGCAAATGACCGCCCAGCTGAGCTCGATGGGTACAGTGCGTCATCGACACACCTCCGTTCACTTCGACGAAGACCAAGCGCCTGAGAATTCTTCACAAGGGGCCTCATCCGCAGAGAAACCCCGGATGCCCTCCATTACTAGATCACACAGCTCTCCGACATTCACTGTGACTGCAAGGGAAGCCGTCAAGCCCGGCAACCCACCTCCCTCGCCTATTCTAAAGCATACCCAAGATAAAAGCCAGGTCAAGACCATGTCATCAAGACCCACAACGAGATTGACCAGCGCTCCTCAAGGTGCGAGTGATCAGCCTACGAACATGGCTACTATCCCGGAAGCAGAAGAGGAAGATTCAAACAAGTCGAATCAATCAAGCCCGCAGCCCGAAGTCAACTCTTGGATCGCAACCATCCTACTTATTGCAACTGTTGCCATCATGGCGGTAACATCTGAATTTGTGAGTACTGTGTATCCGCGCCTTAGGTGTCAACGCATAGTGAATTATCAACAGCTTGTGCAAAGTATCGATCATGTGCGAGCTCCAGGAGGTATTCCAGAGGAGTAAGTCTTATTCAATAAGCTAGTTCGTTCGTCATGCAAGGATATCAGGGATATGAGCTGAAACTGTGATCCCAGATTCTTTGGTCTTATTCTTCTCCCACTTGCATCCTTCTCCGCTGGGGGCATTTCTGCTATTTTGTTCTTCGTGAGATGCCTACTATTCTATTTCGCCAACAGAGAGTGGAAGCCGTCAACAAAGCTGGCTAAGGCTCGTCCGATAGACCTGAGCATCCAGTTCATTCTATTATGGATGCCTGCTATCGTACTCCTCGGTTGGGGCCTGAAGCGACCCATGCTCCTGATGTTTGGTAGGCTCAAGCCGAAACTGTTGCTCTACTCATGCTACTGACTTTGAAATCTTTTGCCCTCAGACTACTTTGAACTTATCTTACTGGTGGTGACCTCGTATCTCGTGAACGATGTAACAAACCACGGTAAGACAAATTGGGCCAAAGTTAGTCTTGTGCGTGGGCTATCTTCGCTCGTTCTCATCAGTTTCACATTTCAGGGGCTTATTATGATCTGTCTGTATATCATGATTGTACGTTACATAGTTCAAACGTTCGGTACTCAGAGAATCTCTCACATCGACCAATTTCAGGCGACCTCCACGTGGTTCTATAAAGGACAGCAAGATCAAGAAATCATGGTTAATTGTCCCGGTTCAGTCCAAGCTGCGGTCCAAACCGCATTTCCTGACAGTGGCTGACTTGAATGTCGATGATCAATACGAAAGTAGTCGTCAAGAGCACGCCTACCACGCTGTATATGACTATCATTTAGAGGGGAAACCTGGTGTGGACATGCTATAGCACGTGTAGCACACGAAGCCGGCTAGAATAGGGTCCTAAAATGACTGGCTAATATCAGCGAGGTACATTTTATTCTTACGAAATATCTTGTTATGGATCTGTACTTCCACCTCAATCTTGTAGGCACGTCACGGACCGCTCACGTGGTGTTTATTTCTCGTCTTCCACATTAGTGGTGCCTCGGCACGTCTTGTGTCCTCACATCGCC
Source organism: Pleurotus ostreatoroseus (assembly GCA_005298045.1). Lineage (NCBI taxonomy): Eukaryota > Fungi > Basidiomycota > Agaricomycetes > Agaricales > Pleurotaceae > Pleurotus > Pleurotus ostreatoroseus. Next base: position 11,485 of record SWBT01000122.1, on the reverse strand, counting down.
TTGTTACCAATTACGACAGTACGTTCTGAACCAACAACGGCGAAAGAAATCCAATTCTGAAACATACGTTCAGCAAAGGAATGAACGCAATAAAGCCGACTACTTACTCTGATGCTCTCGTTCAGGAGAACCTCCTCTTCGCCGTTCCCTTTCGCTCCAAAGAAATACAGGCGAATATTGTAGTGCATTTGGTTTCGAGTCTACGTCATGATAAGCTTAGGACAACTCTGAGACGAGCAAAAGGCTCACCTTTTTCTTGAAGGCATGCTGTTCCTCGATGGTCAAGCTGCCGGCCTTAGTGATGAGATGACCAACGTTCACGACATCACTGGGATCCTCATGACAAAGATGTCAATACGCGGAAATGTGTGACCGATTAGGCTGATGAAGTACGAGCGGCGACGATTACGCAGGGTAGTAAGCTAATTGCAAAGATACGCGCTGTGTTGATCTTTGATATACTGGAATCTTGGAGGCCGGATGTATAGCATCGAATCTCAATTAGAATAACCACAATAGTGCATTGTCCCAGATACAGACACGTACCATCCCTCGTTGATCTGATCATCATGTTCTAAGGTCTCCGCGCTGTCGGCTATGACGATGATATTGAAACACACGCAATCCTTGCTTTCGGCTGTAGCTGCACAGTTATGAAGACAAGAGAGCGCAAGAGTTCGAGAACGTACCGTACGCAACAGGATGGACCTCAGTTGTTCGCCTTGCGGGCTGATCTGCTGCCAGCCGTCCCCCAGACCCAATCAAGCGCGATGCGAGTATCGTGCACATAAGCGTCAACTTCCTGAGATTATCCTGACCGGTGTAGAGACGAGGCATTAGGAGATATCTGGATAGGCCAGTCTGAGACGTACGGGGGCGATCACGCTAAAGCTATTCTTCTACACCTGGCATATGATCTGGCGCAGATCCTCAACTTCAGGCGTGAAAGGGGCGGGTCGGTCATCGGAGACGGGTCAGGCCCAAGATCCCGGCAACGACGGGCGTGTCGTGGGACAAGGAAGGTAGGAGGAACGACGTGGTCGGGCTACGAACCCAGCTCCTCGGGAGAGAGCAGTCAGTGAGTGCCTCAAATGGTCGATGAAAGCATCCAGTACTCACCTCTCACAGCATCAATCGCATCACGCCATCTATCCAAAACCGCCCATCAAGCCGAGTTGAGGTTCACTTATGCTTCGTCTCGAGGTCCGTTCTGGCCAAGCGCGTTTTCGGACGATGGAACCTGACCATGAGAGTAAGACTTGCACGACGCAACAACCGCAGAAAGTGCTCAAAGAGAGAGCAGCCATATGCGTTAGTCTTCCGTCCTGAGCGAAAGCAGCTAGAGGACCGAGACTCAGACGGCGACCTCGCGTGACGTTGTTTGTACATGTTAGGATCCAACGCCTCACGACTGCCCGATTGGACGCGACGACCTTGGCTCCTTCCATGATCACGCTTGTCCGCTTGTGCAATCGCGTGTTCGGCAGCTCGCAGTCTCGCTCTTAGCAAGTTCTCCAACAGCCGGGCCCGCTTTTTTCCTTCAAAGCTGAAGCTACCGACGTTTTATAGCATGAGCTGTCGAAGGCGCTTCTCGGACTGTCGAACCCTAAGTGAGTCGTGCAGGCATTCGGCACAGCTTCCGCAGCACTTGGTTTCGAGAAGCGGGATATAGCATGAGGCCCAGGTGCGCCAAATTCGTAGCTGTCGCGTCTCGACCACTCACGCCTTCGATACATAGCTTCACATATTGTTACGACCGCGTCCTGGGGCTCAGCACACGGTCTCAAAGCCGGATTTGGATGCTGAGTGTCTGATTAGTGAGTCAAACAAATTGTATTCTGATTGCGCACGATATAACGTTCTGTCATCATTGTATTGAGTTCCTAGATCCGATTCCTTTCCACGGCATCACGCGGTCATATCTCTTGCGTACCGTCTGGATCAAGGCTACCTTATGTATGATGAACGGTGCTTGATTTGCCAGCATCTCTGTGTTGGATATCGTTCGTGGGTGAGCTACCTGTCGCGTACTGGCATTATATACTCACTGTACCTCGAACCTTCCAAGCCTCTCGTGCATACCGTGCACCGAACTGTCTCATCCCAACTTCTAGTAGTACTCGGGACTCGAGCAACTCCAGGATCACATCTTTCACAGGCCAGCTCGCTCCTGTGCTCTGTCAGCTCATGGTAAGCGTGCCTTTGAACCTAATACGGGACTCAGTCTGTGCTCCCCCCTCAATCTCATGTACCCGCCAAACGCTTCCGTATGCGATCGCGGTGGATATTTTGGAAATTTTCGCGTGATGTGTGTTAACAGAATGTTCTTGTGCATTGCGACATATGCCCTCAGGTTGACTGAGCTGTGTACGATGCGGGACAGCCTTGTATCAAGCTGCATGTAGATTCTATTGGTGAACCTTAACATTATCGACTTTCTTATGCGCACCAGCTTCGGGTCCTCGACAGCGTGCGAACCCTCTGGTACGGACCATGCGACCGTGCTCACTGCCTCTTCGATGTCCCAGGACATCTCTCTGCGCTCATATACGGCCTTACCGCCCAACCTTTCATCCCACAGTATTCCCTCACCACTCTCTCCCCGCCACCACTGATCACCATGTCTGACCCGATCGAGGTCATCCAGACTGTGATCTCAGTCTCAAAAGAGGTCTGTGGAGCCATCAAGAGCATCAAGGATGCGCCCGACGAGCTGAAAGCCCTCGATGTCGAGGTTTCGCGTATGCTCCCCGTTTTGGAACACCTTTTCGCGATATCGGGATACGGTACTCAAGAGCCAGAGCGTGACGCGAGCGCACTGAAAAGTCTGTGCGATGAAGCACGAGGCCTTATTGAGTGGGCAAAAGGCGTCCTCGAGAAGAGCGAGTTCGGAAGGCGCAGACTACCGGCGAAGCAATGGGCGAAGTGGCTTTTGGACAGGTCGAATCGCCAGGAGCTAGTGAAACGGTTCGAGAAAATGAATGCGTCGGTCGTCACCTACCTATCGTGAGTAGCAGAGCAACCTGGGAAGACCGATTGTCTAACTTGTAGCCACCAGATACGACGGACATCGAACCTTGAACCGATTCCATGAGAATGTTAACGCACTGAGGATTATGTTATCAGGCCATCTGTACGCCCGTTCTCTGTGCAGAACAGCCTAAATGCTGATATGACCTACAGCCAGGATATCCGAACGGAGATGCATCAAAACATGCTGCAGCAAAGGCGACAGCTTGAGGGCGTGAACGATGCAATACAAACCTTTATGGGACAGATTGCGGACGAACCACGGTCAAAGAGCTGGCAGCATCCTGCTGCGATCATACAATACAGTGCTAGCTTACAAGAAGTAGGGTCTACGCTTCATCCATGCGATTCTCTTCGTGAGTAGTATGCACATAATGCTACGGGTTCGTCTAATGTTCATTGAACAGAAGAGACAGGAAAACCAGAAATTCAAGCTCGTAATGAATGCCCTATGGGTTGTCCATGCCGATGTCACGGTCGACCGTCTCCCTTCGTTCCACGGTGGCTACGTCCCGCGGTCGGCAGCATTTTTGTCCACCATTACTTGCTCTGTGTATTTGCGTCTGACCGCACGATGTGCAATGATGCGAGATGTAGGCGGGATCGGTCGAATCTACTTCGGATCATGTACTACTGCCCAACCTGGTTTGCACAAATCAGCGTAGAGCTGCAGACACAGAGCATCCCGGTGCATTTTTGCATTCAGACACCGAGGGTCGTGCAGGATCTGAGGTGGCTCGAGCGGGCGACACCGGAAGAAGTGAAACAGAAGCTGTGGAGTCGCGAGCTGACCGTCAACGACGTCAAGCCGGACGGAAACTCCGCATTGCATGTGAGCCCGTCCACATCTGGATATAGGATTCGCATTGACAGACACTCGATTGCAGAAGGTGACGTGGAGACTGATACGCGACAGATCGGAGGCGGCGCAGTCGATTGTGGCCCTGTTCATGGAGCACTCGGCCCCGACAGAGTGGGAGTTCGACGATAAGTGAGTCGGTCTCTGGACGTTTTCCACCGCGTCTTCCACCGTGTTGCTCTGACTCGTCTCAGGACACCTGCAGAAGACGCGCTGTTGTGGTCGATCGTGCACTGGCGACGCTACGGCTCACTCAAGGCTGCGCTCGGCGTCCTCCAATCCAAACTGGGTCCATACCTTCGCTTGGATATCGAGGAAGCGTGGGAAGGGATCGCGACCAAGCTACGTTGGACGGATCTCCACCGACGCATCTGTGCACTCCCCTCTCACTCACCATTCGCCGACCTCTCGTCTCTCCCACAAGAGCTCATCTTTCAGGTCAACGCCGAAGACGTTCTTGGATGGACGCCGCTCTTCTATGCCATGGTCGCTCGTCCCTCGACTCTCGTCGCGCTGTTGCAAGCTGGTGCAAACCCAAGGATCGACCGCAGCATTCTGGCCTGGGCGGCTGATGCTGGTGCAGACACAGTGATCAGCATGCTGGTGCGGGCTGGTGCATACATCAACGCTTCTGATTTGTTTGACAGGACTGCGCTGCACTATGCCGCATTTCCCGACCTTCGGTGGTCCGTAAACGGACTATCAGTCGCTCTCGAGCTGGTTCGCCACGCCGGGCATCTGCTGGATTGGATCGCGCAGGACAACAACGGGGACACACCTCTGGACTGGGCACAAGCGAGGGCAGACGAGAATCCTGCAGACGAAGACTCGCAACGCATCCTTGAGATTTACCACACCCGTCGACTCCCAGATGGTGCTCAATGCCGCCCAGCCCTACAAATTGTCGACGCCGAAGACGAGCCTGCTGAAGACGACGAAACCGGCTTTTCTCCGACCTCCCTCATCTGCGCCGCATTTCGGGGCGACATCAACGCGATTGGCGACCTCATCGGACGGGGCGCGATGGTCAACGAGCGTGACCAGGAGGGCCATACGCTCCTTCATCTCGTTGCACTTGGCCGAGTACCAAACGGATATCATGCCGCACTGAAGCTTGTGCGGCACGGGGGCTGGGGAGTCAACTGGAACGCACGCACCGCCAATGACAAGACTGCTTTGGAGATCGCAGAAGAAAGGCTTCAGCAAGAAGAGCTCAGTGATGCGGAGCGTGAAGCGACAATGAAGGTTCGCGATCTCCTCGAATCCGAGAGGCTCCCCGATGGTGAAGAATATTTGTGGCCTTGCATGGATCCTGCCTTCTACCCCCCGCCGATGCCTGGTTCCTGGGACGATAAATGCAGTACGGTTTACATACTGTTCTCAACTCACAAACCAACAGTCAACTGTATCTAGATACTATGTCTTCCAGGGTGGGTCATTGGTAATTCATTATATGTAAGTGTGATTCATTCATCCCAATCTTTGTTTAAGCTAAGAGAATGTTCCTAGCTCTCCCCGCACAATTTTGATCAATAATCTGCACTGCAGCAGCTGGACTGAAATCTCCCCTCCATCCACATGCCTCTAGAATATTCTGCAATCTATCCTCTCGTTGGCGATCCTCTGCTCGACACACGCGACCCTAGGCCCCCGCTTCTCCAATGTGGCTAGATATACCTCCTTGCGTGCACGCTGCCGTAATTTTGCTGCTCCTCACGAGCCTCGCAACGTGCTTGTCGATGAGCTGCCGTGCGGGCACATTGCGTGCATTGAACGAGCGCGACGAAGAAGCCTGTACACTCCTCCATCTCGCGACACTTGGGCAGATACTGGATGGATATCGTGTCGCGAATCAGCTCATACGATATGACGGCTGGGGAGTAATTAGGGACTCTAGCGCACTCGATGGCAAGACTGCTTTAGAGATCGCTGAACGGCGACTTGAGCGGACACGGTCCCATTCGGCAGAGCGTGAGGAGGCAAGGAGCATTTGTTCACTAATACATACTCGCAGACTCTCTTTTGGACAAGCGTATCTGTGGCCATGTATGGATCCCAATTGCTATGTTCCACGATACGAGGTAGAGCGCGAAATACGTTTGCTGGCAGCTCGGGATGGCGAGCAATAGGATAGAAGCTTCTTCATGTAGTCATTCACCTCACTAATGTTCTCTAAAGGTCGGACAATGTATCGAGCGTGCTTCCAATTGCGAGATTCATAGTACTATAGCTGATTGCCTGATCTCGGGCTCGATCCAGATTCCTGACTGTCTGAAGAAGCAAATGAAGCAGATCTTACGAACGCATGTTCGTTCAGACATCGTCACGACATAAGTCATGGTCATACCGACGCATATACACAAACATAGCCATGACATTAGGAGCAACGAGCATAGGCACATCACGAACAAATGCTATGTGAATACCATTCAAACGGTGGGAACGCAAAGTTCTCAGAGACTACTTACTAACATCCTTAGGAGGTAAGGAGCCGTGGCGAAGGGCAAAGGGCAAAGGGGCATGCGGTAACGTAAAGGAGCATTGGTCTCTCGAAGGAGTGGCATCAAAATATCGAGACGTCGAGCGTCAGTGGACCGTCTACGGCGCCGGACGGTTGGTTTGCCCCTTGGGAGCGAGTAGCTTTCCTGAACGGAACGCCTCGTAAAGGATTTGTACGGTCGTCACGATAAGATCTTGCAAGTGTGTCCTGTTTTGAAGAGGCGATGTTAGAGACAATGAATGTAACTGAGAGCATGTATGCATACCTCATCAAGAAGTCACGGAGATGGACGAACTTGCAGTGTTTCTCGTCTTCCACGTTGACAACACCCCAGCGCGCCTGGCGTCCACGCACTATCTTCCCGCCAGTGATGGCAGTCCGTTCCGAACCAATGACAGCCAATAGAATCACGTTCTGGAACAATTCAGCAGCAGCAATGGGCGCGACGGAACCGACTACTCACACTGATGCTCTCATTGAGCTGGACCTCGTCCTTGTCGTTCTCTTCCGTATCAAAGGGATACAGGCGGATGTTGTGGTAGTTCATCTCAGCCCGAATCTACGATATGATGAGCTGATACCCATTTTCCATCAGGCGGAAAAGCACACCTTCTCCTTGAAGGCATCCCGCTCCTCCATGGTCAAACCATTGGTCTTGGGATTGGCAGAAGAAAACGTGGACGCCTTCTTCATGACGATTATGTTGATAGGACGAAGTGAGTGACCGTTAGGCTGATGAAGTACGAGCGGCGGTGTCTTGAATACGACGATCACGCAGGGTAGTAAGCTAATCGCAAAGATACGTGCTGTGCTGGTCCTTGATACACTGGAATGTTGGAGGCCGAATGTATAGCATCATATCTCAAACAGAATAACCACAATAGTGCAGTGTCTCGGAGACAGAGACGCACCATCCCTCGTTGATTTAAGTATCATGTTCTAGTGTCTCGACTCTGTCGGTTATGACGATGATGTTGAGATCCACGCAATTTTGGCTTTCGGCTGTAGCTACACAGATATTAAGATAAGAGAGCGTGAGAGTTTGTGAACATACTGTGCGCAACAGGCTGGATCTCAGTCGTTCGCCTTGCAGGCCGATCCACTGCCAGCCGTCCCTCAGAGCCAATCAAGAGCGATGTAAATATTGTGTGCGTCAACATCGACTTCCTAAGATCAGTCTGACCTGTGTAGAGACGAGGAATTAGAATATTGAAATAGGCCAGTCTAAGACGTACGAGGGCGATCACGCTAAGGCTACGCTTCAACACCTGGCATATGATCTGGCGCAGAGATCCTCAACTTCAGGCGTGAAAGGGGCGGGTCGGTCATTGGAGATGGGTCAGGCCCAAGATCCCGGCAACGACGGGCGTGTCGTGGGACGAGGAAGGTAGGAGGAACGACGTGGTCGGGCTACGAATCCGGCTCCTCAGGAGAGAGCAGTCAGTGAGTGCCTCAAATGGTCGATGAAAGCATCCAGTACTCACCTCTCACAGCATCAACCGCATCACGACGTCTATCCAAAACCGCCCATCAAGCCGAGTTCAGGTTCACTTATGCTTCGTCTCGAGGTCCGTTCTGGCCAAGCGCGTTTTCGGACGATGGAACCTGACCATGAGAGCAAGACTTGCACGACGCAACAACTGCAGAAAGTGCTCATCGAGAGAGCAACCATAGGCGTTAGTCTTCCGTCCTGAGCGGAAGCAGCTAGAGGACCGAGACTCAGACGGCGACCTCGCGTGACGTTGTTCCGGCACCCTTGGGTCCGGGTTAGAGTCCCTCATGCTACTAGACCCCAATTACCATCCTTGGCTGCTGCCACGTTTTTACCCTTACCCCATCAGCGGAACTCCCTTTCGGGACAATCCCGCACCTACGTTTTTATCTGTTCCGTGCCTCTACTACTCTATTCGTGGAATACGCCCTGAATTACACGATTAACGACGGCCTTTCGCTATTTCTCAAGGACCGTAGCTCATGGTGAAGAATATAAGGACGTTGAATGTGCTGTAGCTGATCGTTTAGCTACGGCGGCTGTGCGCTAAATGTTTGTCTTTGTTTGGTTTCGCGTCCAATTTCCTCCGAGCTCTCTCGTCAAGTTGTTGGAGCTTCACGTTTGCTTGCTGTACATCCCTGAATCCCATATTCCGTCCGTGCACACTTGATTTAATCAGCATAGGTTCGCTATAGTATCAAAAATACTGACACGCGCGGACAACATGTCTCCGAACAGACTCGGTGAGCACTAGAATATAAGTACGAGTCAGCAAACCGGTTTGGACGCATATAACTAACACTAGCAGCGAACCCGTGCTTCGCCACGGTGGTTTTTCTAGAGACTTAGTGGCTAATAGCTACAGACTTGAACTTAAATTAAGATGTTTACATGCTACGGCCATAGCGTTAGAGGAGCGGGAAAGTAGACTATCGGACTACATGTTTACGGGCACTCAGGCTCGGCGGCGGCTGACGCCGCCGCCTCGCATGAGTGCCCCCGTGAAGGCTAGCATCTAAATGATGAAACAGCATGCCTACAGACTCGAGGGGTATGAGTTTGTCCGGAATACTGTACTCGCATCATTGCTAATTGACGACTTTCAGGTATGAATCACCTCACACCGTTGCCTGAGAGCCCCAGGACCAAGGCCAAGATGTGCAAGCGCATCCCGCAGTCTATACACGATCTATAACATTGAACACACATGTAAGAAAGCCGGTGAGATCAAAGAGGCGAAATCAGAGACTCCGAGTTAGACTCAGGCCAGCCTTTGCAGCTTGAATAAGATATCTATAGACAGGCAAGAGATTGAGCATCATGACTCATTACCATGGACACTCGTAGGAAATCAAAACGTACCATGGCATAGAGCTGCCCGTGAGCTGCAGCGCAAACATTTACACTTTGGGTGTGTGTAGAATCTGGCCTCTTCCTAGGAGTCATTCCATTAACAGTTGAAGCTCGCGGTATACCGTATATACAACACGTACCAATCGCGGCCCAGAATAATCAAACCATGTTCTGCCGGGTGCCCAATAGTTTTCTGGGCTTCGTGACCCTAGTACATTGTCCGAGTCAGTAGCGACTCGCTATGTGATAGTAAAACTTGTTATCACTCTTTTCAGTGAAAGCTATAGGAGTTTACCCTCAAAGCTGGATACGAAAAGGCTAGAATCTAGTCGAGCATGACACATTGGATAGACTCGGAGAGGTGAGAGGCGCGAGATGAGGCGAGAGATGAACGCATCGTGCTAGCGAGTGGATAGTGGTTCGAGTCCACGTCCCGCTAGCGGCTGAGCGCGCAAGTTCTACTTGCCTAAAGCGTAATTTCGAGACGATAAGTCCTCCAAATTAGACGCTTGATACTATACACGGAAGGCGAGAATTACGGGCACTTATCACTTCCATTCCTGGATCGAACGAGTTTACTATGGGTAGATACGACAGGCAGCTAGTTCCCTTCACCAGAGTTTATCAAAATCCGTATTTACTTCACAGGATTGTGATCACTGTTCTTCGCGCACACGGACAAACTTGTATCATAAGGAATGCAAAATTTGCACTGGCGTCGTTCGGACAGCTTGTCAAGCCAGATACACCCCCGCGCTGTATCAGTTATTCAGGCAACGATAGTATCATATAGTTTACCCTGAGTGACATTTACCCAGTGACGAAGTTCTTTATCGTCCCCCAGCGACCGGCCTACACATTCACATACAAATGTACAACAACGCCGCATCTGCTCATGGTATGTCTCACTGTCAAAAGATTTGCAGCGCCTGGCTAACAACCAACTCTTACAGATCACGATATGACGCAAGGACTTCTCGTACCGCACCCATAGCTTGAGCTAGAAACTGCACCGCGGTGCACACATCCTGACTTATGAGCACCGAGTCGAAACTCCCGTGTGTAGGGTCAACGGAATGCGTGTGATTGGACGATGCATCTCAAGCACAGAAAAAGCAAATACGTTTACACGGAACCTCTGACAGAAGCGGAGTAAAGTATGGTTAGTCTAGTATATAGTACATGCTGTGAGAACCGCGATCACCTTGTCGATACCCACTGGCTGTATAGGCACCTCGCTCAGAGTCGTCGTATCGTTATTCGCGCCTAGTTGAAGTGCAGTTAGAAAGAAGGGACCTGTCTTAAGTCTCTAAAAGAGAGCAACGACAGGCTCTTTCACGTGCTTCAGTCACAGAATATACTTACATGTTTATGTAGGTGAGGTAATGCGACTTTAAAGCGTGAAGAGGCTTGACTACTAGTCCGCGACGCTGTGAAAGCAGTACCTGGCAATTCAATGAAACCCAGGGCGGGCGCTCGCAAGGAAAAGGGTGCCGGGTCGAGCGGCAGCCGACAAACAGAATTTGTACATATTAGGATTGAACGCCTCGCGACTGCCCGATTGGACGCGACGACCTTGGCTCCTTCCATGATCACGCTTGTCCGCATGTGCAATCCCATCTTCGACAGCTTGCAATCTCGCTCTTTGCAAGTTTTTCAACAGCCGGGCCTGCTCTTTTGCCTTCGAGGATGAAACTACCGACTTTTTGCAACATGAGCTGTCGAAGACGCATCTCGGGCCGCACTTTTGGAATTTAAGTGCAGAAAGTCGCGCAGACATTGGGCACGCCTTCCGCTACACTTGGACCGGACGATGGCCATAGTTGCGAGGGGTGGTATATAGCAAGAAGCTCAGGTGCGCCAATATCGTAGCTGTCGCTTCTCGATCACTTACGCTTTCGATACATAGCTTCAGATGTTGTTACGGCCGCGTCCAGGGGCTCAGTACACGGTCTCGATGCTTGACTGGGGTGCTGAGTGCCTGAATAGTGAGTCTAACAAATCGTATTTTGATCGCGCATACCTTCTATTACCATTGTATCCAGTTCCTGGATTTGAATCCTTTTGACGGTCATCGGTGTTACGCGGTCGTGTCTCTTGCGAATCGTCTGACTGGAGGTCGCCTTATGTACGCTGAACGGCCCTTGATGCGCTAGTAGCCTCGCTCTGATTATGCGTCCGTGAGTGAGCCATCGACACTGCGTTTGCATTACATCTAACTGCATCTCTTACTTTTCAGCTTTATCATGCA
>SWBT01000612.1:0-21808 GCA_005298045.1 Pleurotus ostreatoroseus | reverse complement strand
GGCCATCAAAGGGCCTGGACTACGGATCTAGACTACCGGGCCTTAAGGGCCGTGCTTCTATGATGTTCTACGGTATTCTACGGGCTTTTAGGATGTTCTATCCGCATGGCACAGTGATGGGATCAATGATAAGTGAAATACTAAACTATAAGGTATCGATAAGATGTTATCTAGCGACCTAACCCTAGTGCGCCACATAGACGCTGCATAAGCGCTAGCGCGTGGGCGTCTAAGGGAAAATCTGTGACAGTTCAGAGGGCGAAGTGAGGGATGAGGATGAAGTCTAAGGAGAGAAACATATGTCAACTGAAGAATAACATAAGAGAGAACTATCTGGCACAAGTAGAAGAGTCATGGAAGCGATAGGACGTGCCGAAGAAACCAAGGGGAATAGTAGCATGTGATAGTGATGGTGCTTGGGCCCAGTGGCTCAGCTCGAGTGAAGGTCATGGAATGTGATGGAAGGTGGTCAAATCGAGTCGATATAGTCGCCAAAGGCTTGCGATGAGTGTGCGACTGCAAAGGAAGGCCAGCGACTTTCGTGCGATCGCGATAGAATGAGTCGCAGTGAGGCTACAAGTGTGCAACTGGGGTTGCGCGAACGTTGCTGGAATGGTCCTGTGAAGGTAGTCGGGCGCTCATATGATCCTTGCGACTCGATTTGCAGCCTCGCGACCGTGCTGCGACTCTGGAAACGTGCGATCGCAAAGCCAGCGACTGGGAGAGAAAATGGTCCATAAACGATCAAGTAGCTGCGATGATGAAGGAAGAGGGATGGTCGAGGTGCTTCCTGGAGCTAGTACAATGCTATATGAGTCCAATCGATGCCTGCGATCCACTTGCAATGTTCTTGCGACTGCTGGAGTAATTGATCTACGCCACAAAAGAGGAGTTGAGTCGCTACGTCAAGAACAGTCGCTACGAGGCCTGCCAAGCGGTCGCGACCTCTGAACCCTGTACACATGTGTTATGCGACCGACTGAGTCACTGCGACTGCCTCGGAGAGCGACTGGGAGTGATATCCAGTGACATTCTTCCTGGTGCGACTGAGATCTCCTAGAACCTGCAATCGTTTGACTTCCTGTGATCCATCCATGCGATCGGGCGACCATGCGATCGACTGGGAGTCAAGTTGCGACCCAATCGCTGTGATCACGAGCCATTGCGACTGCTATCTAGTGAAATTAAAATATAAGTGCCCTACAGCCTACTGCAGTCATCAAAACTTCGTTCAGAGTGTATCGGCAACACTGGTGCGCATCAACGCGTCCGAATCGCGTGTTGCGACACGTCATGTAGGATCAGCTGGGGGTGCGATTTGCTTGCGATTTGATTCATAGTTATGGTCAGCTTCGCAAATGTGACTTCTTGACGTGCAACGTCTTTCGCTGTGCAAAGGCTTGCGGCTTGAGCCTAGGTAGAAGCTCTTGAGACAGGCAGGAACCCGCCGGCGCTTCTGGGAATTAGTTACAATAAGTTACATGCAAATTTCGACTGTGATGTAACTAATGTAAGTTACATGTAAGTTACACTGTAACTAATCCCCCTGTAACTTACACCCCAATTTTCCACTCGACACTACTTTTGAGCATACAGGAAAAGGGAAGATGATGTACTCAACTCGTCAGCATACTTCTACAGAAACCAGATGAGTACACTCACCTATAAATTGTGATCAAAAATCGATCTCAATGTTCTAGGGTATGAATTGTGCACTGAGTATCTGAGAATAAACGATCATACAATATTGTTAAGAATCATGCATTCCTCAATTTAATGAAGACAGGGCTCCGAGAATACCATGTTCTGTCATCATCCACAGTATCTCGAGACATAAAAGTCATTTTTGCCAAAGTTCAAGCTCGTATTGCTCAAATGCTTCGGGTACAAGACTTGTTAGCTCACATATATCAATGAAGACTGACAAACTCACTAGGATTACAACAGAGAACTCAATTTCACGCAAGATGCGTGGACTTCACCAAACCACAAGGCGCTCATTGCTATTGTAGTGCATTTGCACCACAACGTGACACTGCTTAGTTTCCTGTTGAATGTTGTTGAGCTACCGGTATCTCACAGTGGTGAGAACCTTGCCAGTGCCTTCCTTGAGGTGCTAGATCTATTTGGGATCAAGGAGAAGGTCAGATTCTTCTTGTTATATGAATAGAATAATAACTTACAAACTGCAGCTTTTTGCTATCACTGTGAACAACGTCTCAAACAACAACACCATGGTTGAGTCGCTTGAGCAAATGTTTGATGCCTACATGAGTCTCCTCAACCGTGGATGTTGTTTTGATCACATACTTAACTTGTGTGCAAAGTCTACGCTCAAGACATTTGATGTTGAGGCGAAGACAAGTACCACAGCAATACGTGAGGCACAGAAAGAGCTGGCAGAGCTCATGAAGGGTTTAGAAGTGGAGAGCGAGGCCGATCTCAATCTTGACGACATAGAAGGCTAGGTAGATGAGACTACAGGCTTGAGCGAATAAAAGCTTGAGAATCTGGCTGAGGAAGTGCTGCCTATGAAGTTGCTATTAGTTAAGGTACGTGTCGAGCTAGATACACATATCTCTATCATCTTAACAGTTCTCACAGCTTAGGAAACTCTCATTCACTGTGATCAATTCCTCCACTATTCACCTTCCGGCATGGTACAAGATCCTTGAAGAGATGAAGCTCGAGCAAAAGTCAATACTGTGCAATGTGAAGACTCGATGGAACTACATGTTGTGTTTTTATGTCAAGTATCGCAAGGCGATCAATCAGCTGACCTCAGCAAAGGACTTGAGGAGGTTTGAACTCAATGAACTTGAGTGGGAGGTCGCTGAACAGCTGCACAACATTTTGCAGATGTGTTGTTCGATCCACATGTCGGCACTTGAGCAGCTTTAGTTGCATTGGCTGCTACAACGCTTATCTTGGTCGACCTCTGTGACCTCCTCAACAGCCTCTTCTGTGTTGCTGACACATTACAGTGAAGACAGAAAATAATGCAATTGCAATTTTTGCAAGATTTTGTTGAGTGTATAACTCAAGAACAAACATATAAAATTACAAACTAAATATACAGCATGATAGAGTTTAATGAATAGTATTTTACACATATCTCATAGTTACCATATATAGTAATACTCACTGGCCAATAGTAAATTTGTACAATTTTGAGTCTTTATTTAAACTGCAAATTGTATATTATTACAAGATGATATAGCACAGTTTTAAATCATGATAATTATATTTACATACTGAACAATGATATAATGTCACATCAATACACAAAGTATGAAATTGATGTAGTGACAAGCAAAACAAAATTGCAATAAAAGTACTTTGTAATCTTCACCTATAAAAAAACCATCAATCATTCTGATCCTTTGAAGTAAGTATGTCATCATATATTAATAACCTATATAAGTCATGTGATATCAAAAAGACAGCAGTTTATAAGTGCATAATTAAGTTATATATAAAGTTTATATCTTATACTCATTAATGTATTTTATATTGCTTGTTACTACATCAATTTCATACTCCGTGTATTGATGTGACATTATATTGTTGTTTAGTATGTAAATATAATTATCATAATTTAAAACTTTGCTATATCATCTTGTAATAATATACAATTTACAGTTTAAATAAAGGTTCAAAATTGTACAAATTTACTATTGGCCAGCGAGTATTACTATATATGGTAACTATGAGATATGTGTAAAATACTATTCATCAAGCTCTATCATGCTGTATATTTAGTTTGTAATTTTATATGTTTGTTCCTGAGTTATACACTCAACAAAGTCTTGCAAAAATTACAATTGCATTATTTTTTGTCTTCACTGTACTCAGCAACACCAAGCTGAAATCTGCAGTTCGGCTGCCATCAGTCTCAGACACTGGCTGGGACATCATCAAACTCTGTAAGCCTTGAGTAAATACACAAACAAGTACCTTATAACCGTCATAAATACGTGAAATGCAGCCAAGGGTATCAAGGGTATCAGAAACCCGTGAGTATTGTGTATACCCCCGATACACCCTATACCACTGTATAAGAGTGAGAGTTTCAAAGGGTAAGAGTAAGAGTATGAGCTAGAATACCTGGGGATATACTCTAGGTGAGCACTATTTATACCAAGTCCTGTCGCTCAATCTAAGCAGCATCTTTACACCCAGCTCTTTTGAGGCACAACTTAAATTCTCAACTTTAGCACGACAAATTCTAGAGTGCATTGCAATACACAAAGAAACTACATGCAAACTCAAGAAAGACCTCGACAATGTTAATTGAAAGTTTGATTTACTACTTGAGCATTCCGACGCCAGAGGACGACACAACACTAGAAGTGCACCTGCTTCGACAGCTGTGCTGTGATCCATGGGGCCTACTCCTACTCATAGCAGCAGTTTTTGTGCTTCCAACGTGGCTGATGGAATGTTGATGCTGTCTCACAGGCTGTCTACAGTGGCAGTGAAAATGCAGAGTGGCATGAGTGTGCATATGCCTCCCGTGACAGTGCCGATTTCGCAAAAGATCAATTTCACAGGGAGTAGTGTAGCACGATCTCTGCGCCCAGGTCTCAACTCCACTGCTCTACCATATAAGCAAGCTCCTAACATTGCTAGTTATCCCCTGCAGATGCAGTGTATAGAGAGATCGCCAATGATCGACACTATATTGCCAATAATAAGATTAGTATTTCAAGACAAGCAGAAGTGGATAAAAGACAATCTCTCACAAGTATTGCACGCCACGGCTCTATAGGTGTACATACGAAACCATTGTCAATGTACATTCTTTAATGTTGTTTTTAGATTTCGAGTGTGGGGGAAAGTCTACATGGGGACGAAAGTTTAATGAGGGCGTAGAAGGACTTCTCTCTTTCGTCCAGCCTCTTACAAACGCTCAGCTATTCAGAGTGAGTCCTTGCCCCCAAACAACAACACGTATATACATAGATTCTGACAAAGACCTTTCAGTATAGACTTTTTGACTGAATTACATCAATGTGCTCTGCCAGTGATGCTCTGCAGCTGGGACATCATTGTACAAGTGTCGCCTATGCAGGATCGTATCGTTGTGTATGTGTCACAGCTCTTCACATCGTACTCATCACTGCACTGCAAGCTTTGCCGCATGGACCTCTGGTTGATATCATTTTTTCCACTGTAGACCAGGCTACTCGAGCTCGATGAATGCTGGACAAATTGGTGAGCACAATCAGTGTTTATTCTGTGCTAGCTGATGATATCCTCGTTTCTACATACAACCTAGATCAGAGTCTGGTCGAACTACACAAGAACATGCCACAAATCATCTGCGATCCTGTCCATAACCTTCGTGAACTGTTCCTCTCACCTGGCACTATTTTAAGATTTGAAGTCCGTTTCTTGGTTATTAATAACATTGATCAGTTAATCACTCGCAACCTTTGCAATTCTCTATCTGACATCGAGGAACGATTCCCTACTTCAAGCCGTATAAATAATGTTCCTGACGACTACAGTTCTATACCACTCAATTTTTGTATGCCACCAACGTCACCTGAACTGGTCAGATGGCAAACAGCTTTCTTTACGAAAACTCTTCCTCAAACTCTCGAGCAATTTGTGAATATCACAAACTATGACTACTCACCTGATAAGTGTTGCTTGAATAGGTTTCAAATGAGTCGAAGTTGAGGGAATGTAGTGAGGAACACATTAAATAGTCTGAGACTCTAAGGCTCAGACCCTGTCAGTATATATAGACATTGTGGACAACCTCGTAACTATGTGGGAATCTAGATAGTTGTGCTGTCAAGTAGCATCGAGACAGAAAGAACTGCCAAGTTACTTGCAGACTGCTACAATCTACCAATAGCATAAACTTCTTTATCAAACCTTATGAAAAGAACCGAATGCAACCAAGCCATCAAAGGGCCTGGACTACGGATCTAAACTACCAAGCCTTAAAAGCTGTACTTCTACGATGTTCTACAGCATTCTACGGAGTTTCAGAATGTTCTATCCACATAGCACAGTGATGGAATCATTGATAAGCGAAATACTAAACTATAAGATATCAATAAGATGTTATTTAGTGACCTAACCTTAGTGCACCACATAGATGCTGCATAAGTGCTAGCATGTGGGTGTCTAAGAGAAAATTAGTGACAGCGAGATTATCGACTTCAGAGCCTGTGTTAATCTCAAACACTCGCTAGATTCTCTGCCCTTCACAACTTTCTCAAGCTACTAACGCCTCTTGATATTTCTGCCACCTTGTATGCCAGCAAACAACAAAACAGTACACATTCACCCTCTTTCATTGATAAGAAAAGAACTTGATGTTGATTGGCTGTTACTCAAAGAAGTGGTTGTTTTAGTCTATTGTCAAATATTGCAAGCACTCGAACCGCTCAGTTCTAGTGAAAGAGTTTTGCATTCACTGTTATTCTGTTAATTTGATTTTTGATCATGGCATTAAATGTATACGCAACTCGGACCTTAGGCTGAGTGGGTAAGTTGAATATTTTACGACGTGCGATTCTAGCAGACGCTGACACTTTGTTCCCAAAGAAATGTACCTTCTGTGTCGACAACACACATTTCTGAGGCGAGGTAAATGCATGTAAAGTACTATGAAAAAAAGGAAGGCCCGACGAGCCAATACTCACTTCTCTTCTCCTTCACAGCTCTCATCTCAAACATCCACACTAAATAATTGAGCAATTCACCATTATGCCCACTCAACTTTATTTAAACTAGTTTGTGATAGTCCAGTTACAGCAGTTTTATGGCATCCTGCCGAGCAGTACAGCTTTTCTATTGGATGCAGGAATGGTACCTGCCTCTTACGCAAGCTCAACGAAATGGCTACACAACTTGTGCACACTCCCTCACATCCACTTCATTCTAGAATATCTAACCCATATTATCAGGAGGTTTCTGAGGGACATCAGGTGTTACATAGCTTCAATGCATCAGGAGTGGTTGAAAGCTTCGACTTTGAATCTGCCATGGCAACACTCACTGTTGCTATTGGTTCCAAGGTGGCTGTCTCACAACTATCTACAGTTTATGGTGAGGGTTGTTCGATCAACTGCAGAGAGGCTACTAAAGCTGAAATTGTCACAATAGGGGTTTGGATGACCATAGGACTACCACAACCTGTGTCTGACTATGAGGCACCTAACCCAGATGATAGACGGCTGCTACCTTGCTCTGTTCATTTTCGACATGATGGTACTTCACTGATTGTAACATACCTGGGATCATGTAAGCGCCTGATACTACCACATGCTCTGGATACCTCTGATGATTTTTGCTGGGACGTTGGTCGTCGTGTACCTCAATGGCATATTCAAACCCACAGCCAAATGTAGGTTTCTATTTTTCAATCATATGTTTATCATGATCGCTAATTGACTGTTAGATGAGTACTGCTTACACATCTCATTCACCATTGTTTCCTTTATTATAACCCAGTTTCTTTGTTAGACATTTCGATTTCTACACAGATAGGTTCCCCTTTATGTTCCCTTCACTTCATCCACTGGACATTTCTTCCCCAGATCACTTGTTGAAGCTCTATCCATTGGTATCTTGACTTTGATTCATTTGCAGCGCTTTCCAGCGCTTTTCTGAGCGCTTTAGCGCGTAAGTAATCGTTTAAGCGCCGGTAGAACGCGCTCCTGCAGTCTGTGGGTCCTCACTGCTTCTTTAGCTACTCAACCCAGACTGCAGGCAAGTAATTACTCTCTCCATGTAATATCAACTACTCAACCCAGACTGCAGTGTGTCTATGCTCTAAAGTGCTCCGTTTAACAGGTTATGAGCCCCGGGTGTTAGGCATCCAAGTACAAGTACATCCAAAGCCATCCAGCCCCATAAGTCCATCAGTTCTTGCCATCCATCTAAAATTCTTGTTGCATCCTGCTAGGCAACCCCTGAGGTCGCTGTTGGTGCTCTCAGGACGCTCCAGGTCGCTACTACACGCACCTGTAAGCCCCTATACACTGCTGCTTGCTTGTACAAGCCCCAGCTTCGTTCTACAAGCTGCTTTTGGCCCTATATTCGCTCTCCAACACTCCTCATCGCTCCTCATCGTGTCAAACCGCTCCTTATCGTCCCCCATCGCTCTCACACCATTGTACAAGTCTCACACGGTCTCCAGCACGCTCGTTGCTCTCCCACTTCGCTCTACATCGTCTCCGTTCGCTCTCTAGCACTCTCCATCGCTCCTCATCGCATCAAACCGCTCCTCATCGTCCCCCATCGCTCTCACACCATTGTACAAGTCTCACACGGTCTCCAGCACGCTCATTGCTCTCCCACTTCGCTCTACATTGTCCTAACACGTCCTACTCGCCTTCAACATGTCTCAAGAGTCATCCAACTCGTCTCAGCCTCGTTTCCCACTGCTCACATCGTCCAACTACACTCAGTGGTCTGGGAATGCGAAGGCTTGGTTCATGAGGCAAGGGCTGTGGGGTATTGTCTCTGGTAGGGTGGTTAAACCCTCCGTCATGGATGCTCAGGCCCCCACCTCAACGGAGCTGGAGAACATCGCTGCCTGGGAGGACAAAGCGGAGAAAGCGGCAGGAGAGCTCTACTTGTTGGTCTCTCAAGAGCGGAAGGTGCATTTTGCAGGTATAGCCTCTAACCCATGCCTGATGTGGCAGAAGTTGGAGACTGTTCACCTCCAGAAGCGTCCTGGTACTCGTTTCAACGCCTATGAGGTGTTATTCGACATCAGGAAGTCGCCTGACGAGTCCCACACGTCTCTTATGACGCGTGTGGACACTGCTATGGAGCAGATCCAAAACCTTCGCCCAGAGGCGTTCACTTTGGACGATATGGACAAGGAATTCGTCTGTATGACCCTCATTTGAGCTCTGCCTGAGGAATGAATACTCGTCCTTCGCTTCGTCTCTGCAGCTGTTGGAAATGTTTGAGAAGGAGAAACTCCAGGAGGCGTTTGTGGCCGATGAATTGCTTAGGAAACACGCGGAGACACTGCTTCTGCAGCAGCTGCACTCGCTGTGCGCACTTCAAGGCCCCTCTGGTTCGCTCTCATGCGAGTTCTGCTCGCTCCCTGGCCATTCCCAGTCCACCTGCCACCGCTACAAGTCCATGCAAGCTCAGGCTTCGTAGGCGGCGCAGCAGAAGGCCCAGGAACGCGGCAAGAATCGCCCCAAGGGTGCCAAAGGCTCTCAGAACGCTGCAGCGGCTCAGGACTCCTCCATGGCCGCTTCTATGGCTACTGAATTCGCTGGCAAAGCAAGTCTTCGTTCCAATCCCACTCCCTCCTCGCCACAACTCGTCTCACTGACACCCTCTGGACCGCAGACACAGGCGCCACTTCTCATATGACGCCTCATAGACACTGGCTACGCGACTACACTCCTCACAGAGTGCCTGTGCGCCTTGCCAACAACCAAATCGTCTATTCTGCTGGTTTAGGGTCGATGCTGTTTGTGCCAGAGGTCGAGGGAAAAGTAGCAGGTCGTCCGGTACTGTTCTCTAGGGTTCTACACATGCCAGAGTTAGGCTCCAACCTCCTCTCAGTCTTGTATCTCGTTCGTCATGATCAATTCCGTGTCCACATCTCTTTCCACTCCATGGACTTCGAGCGAGATGGCACCACCCTGTTCACAGCGCCGATCGACGCCTCTAACACCGCCTTCTTGGCTGGTGAAGTGGTCGCTGCACTCGAATCTGCTCAGCTCTCTGCCTCTTCGACTTTACCTCTCAATGAGTCTCTCTGGCATCGCCGCTTTGTCCATTTCCATCACGCTGGCGTCAGGAGCATCGTCCAAGGCTCTCTAGTCGATGGCTGCAAGCTCGACTCGCACACTCCTTCAGATCCTATCTGTGAGCCATGTCTTTCAGGCAAGCTCAATGCTGCTCCCTTCCCATCTTCGTCCTCTCGTGCTTCTAGACCCCTTGAACTCGTCCATTCCGACGTCCATGGCCCTTTACCAGTCCGTACTCCCTCTGGGATGCGCTATTGGGTCACATTCATCGACGACTACACGCGTTATCGCTTTGTGGTTGTGATGAGGACTAAGGATGAGACGTTTTCAGCCTTCAAACGATTCAAAGCTTGGGCTGAGACTCGTTTAGGGCAAAAGGTGGCCTGTCTGCGCGATGACAAGGGTGGTGAATACATGAGCAAAGCGTTCCAGGAGTTCTGTGACGAGCAGGGCATAGCCAGACAGCATACAGTGCGCAACCGGCCTCAGCAGAATGGAGTAGCAGAGCGATTCAATCGCACCTCTGAGGAGGATATCACTGCTATGCTTCAGGAAGCTAAGTTGCCTTCGACATATTGGGGAGAGGCTCTCTGCACCTTGGTCTATGTGTTGAATCGCACACCGAGCTCTGCAAGGCCTGGTACAACCCCAAACGAAGCATGGTTTAGGGTGAAACCCAATGTATCCAATCTGCGCATTTTTGGCTCTCTGGCTTATGTCCATGTGCAGAAAGACAAACGCGGCCCTTTGGGCTCGCATATGGAGAAGTGCATCTTTCTGGGCTATCCAGAAGGCTAGAAGGGTTGGAGGTTCTACAATCCGTCTACAAAGCGTGTTATCATCTCAGAACGCGCTGTCTTCGACGAAAGGTACCTCCCTGGACTCAAAGACTGGAACTCCACTCTTGCTTCGCTCTCCCTCCCTCCCAGCACTCCTCATTCGACGCCTACATCGTCTTCGGAGCCTTCTGACCATCAGTCTATCGACATACCTCCTCTCATCGTACCAGAAGCTCCAGCTGCTCGTCTTGAGGGGGAGACGCCACAGCCTGCGCCTGTTGATAACGAAGACGAGCCAGCTGTTCTCCAAGAGATGCCTGAGGCTGAGCGGCCTCCCATTGTGCCTCGTCGCGTTCCAGAGTCTCCTCCTTGCACTCCTTCGCCTCCACCTGGCCCAGTGCGCCCACTGTCGCCTCCACCAGCTCCTGCTCGCCCAAGAGTCACTCGAGGTCGCTCCATGGTGCCTAAGCCTGTACAGGAGCCCACTCGTCGTTCTACACGGCCACACAACCCTCCTGGTGAATGGTGGAAGGCTCCACAGTACAAACCACACTCCTCGCCCGCTCCTGGGCCATCTAATCGGCAGGAGAACGCGCCAGAGCCTGCAGTTGAACGATCTCATGCTCCTGCAGCTGGTTCTGTGCCGCATCGTGAGGATTCCTTCACAGATGACTCTGAACAGGACGAGTTTGCGCTTGCAGAGGCCTCTAGACTTGTACACTCCGGCCAATCTATGCCAGACCCTCGAAATTTGAAGGAGGCTCTGCGCAGACCAGATGCAGACAAGTGGCAGGCCGCAGCAGACGAAGAAATCCAGGCTTACATCGCTAATGGGACTTGGGAGCCGTGCAAGCTGCCTTCTGGATGCACAGCGATTGGTTGCAAGTGGGTTCTACTTCAGAAGTTCAATTCTGACGCTTCCATAGAGTGTTACAAGGGCCGCCTCGTTGCTAAAGGCTTCAGTCAACGCTTTGGCTTCGACTACACTGAAACTTTCGCTCCCACTGTCCGGATGGCCACGATTCGCACTGTGCTCGCTCTCTCTGCTCTTGAGGACCTCCATCTCCGCTCTATCAATATCTCACATGCCTTCATCAACGGCACACTTGAGGAGGAGATCTACATGGAGCAGCCAGAAGGCTATCACTTTGGCAACCCTGGCGATGTCCTTTGTCTGAAGAAGTCTCTGTATGGTCTGAAGCAAGCTGGACGTGTCTGGAATCAGAAACTGCACGAGGAACTCGAAAAGATGGACTTCAAGCATGTCAAATCGGACTCCTCCCTCTATGTCTACAGGAAGGGCCCTACACGCATCATCATCCCCATCTACATTGATGACATCACTATCTCCTCGACTTCTGAGTAGGAATCTGACAAGGTTGTCACTCAGCTCTCTAAACGCTTCGAACTCTGCGACTTAGGTCCTACCACTGGTCTCCTGGGCATTCAGATCATCAAGGATCGTCCCAACCGCACCACCTCTCTCTCCCAGCGTCAGTACATCGTCGACATGCGAGGTTCGGATTCAGCGGCTGCACTCCGGTTCACACTCCTATGCAACCTGGACTGCGTCTTTCTGAAGAGATGTGTCCCTCTGATGCTCAGGAATGCGCTGAGATGGGCAAGCTGCCGTACATCGATGCTGTGGGAGCTCTGATGTATCTGGCTACTTGTACTCGTCCAGACATTGCCTTCACTGTCTCCCAGCTTGCTCGCTTCAACTCCAATCCTGGCAAACAACACTGGGCTGCAGTTAAGCACCTCTTCCGCTATCTCAAAGCCACCATGGACTTGAAACTCGTCTATGCCCCTGATCCTTTGTCTAAGGAGCTGTTTACAGTCTTCTCTGATGCAGATCACGGTGGTAACAAGGACAGTGGACGGTCCACAGGTGCCTATGTCACTCGGATTGGTACTGGAGCAGTGAACTGGAGCAGTAAGCTGCAACCCATTGTGACTCTGTCTAGCACAGAAGCAGAGTACGTCGCTGCAGTGGAAGCTGGTAAGGAGATTTGCTGGATGTGCAACCTCCTCACCGAGTTGGGCTACTCTGTCATGGACAAGCCTTCCACTATGCACGTCGACAACAACTCTGCCATCTCTGTTGCAAAGAATCCAGAGCACTTTGGATGCCTGAAGCGCTTGGACTTGAGGATGTACTGGTTGCGCGATGTCTGCAGTGCTGGCATGATCAGTCCTGTGTTCTGCGCTACAGCAGAGATGCCAGCTGACCTCTTGACGAAGGCTTTAGAGCGTCTCAAGGTGGCTAAGCTGCGCAGCATGCTGGGCTTGCAGGATTAAGGGAGAGTGTTAGATGAGTACTGCTTACACGTCTCATTCACCATTGTTTCCATTATTATGACTCAGTTTCTTCGTTAGACATTTCGATTTCTACACAGATAGGTTCCCCTTTATGTCCCCTTCACTTCATCCACTGGACATTTCTTCCCCAGATCACTTGTTGAAGCTCTATTCATTGGTATCTTGACTTTGATTCATTTGCAGCGCTTTCCAGCGCTTTTCTGAGCGCTTTAGCGCTTATGTAATCGTTTAAGCGCCGATAGAACGCGCTCCTACAGTCTGTGAGTCCTCACTACTTCTTTAACTACTCAATCTGGACTGCAGGCAAGTAATTACTCTCTCCATGTAATATTAGCTACTTAACCCAGACTGCAGTGTGTCCTATAGAGTGCTCCCTTTAACAGGTTGCCCACTGTTACAAAATTGCCACGTTTTTGTAACAGTGGCCGAGTGATAGTTGTTCAAGCATCTAATATGACCAATCACAAGCACATTTCCCATTGACGGTGCTTTGGTACGCCACCGCTGTGACGCGACGATATGCTAAATGACATTTACTATGTCCATTGTGTGCTCGAAGTGCAGCAACATTTTCAATGACATATTGAACCTTTATTTAGCTGCTAAGTATGATAGGATTTTGATTGACTGGATGGTGTGAATGTCACTAATCAGCTTCAATAGGCCATGTAGTGTGCCAACCTTGTCAGAATAGTCATCATGCATTGAATTTGCCATCAAATGCTCAGTCTGCTCCTCAATAGATGGTGCCTTACATGAATTATTTCTACATGATGAGGAATTTGTTTTCCACCAACAACGTCTCAACAACGTCTCAACAAGATATATCCACAGATAAGATTTTTCTTCAGGTTCTCAACTCAGAATTGTCATCGTGTTTATGAATCAGGTTAGCAGACATGCAAAGGCCCAAATAAAATCTAACCAAGGCAAAGTTAGATGGGAGGAGCTCTCCTAGGGTTTATCTGTCCTCGAGTTTCAGAACAAGTGGTATGGAGCGCAAACTGCATCCGCGACAAAATCCATTACTGAGGTCCAGATACTTCGTGACAGTGAGGTTAAGGGTTGAAAAAGAGGCTCAAGATGTTATGCAAAGAACGTCAGATTGTGAAAGCTAAGCTCGAAGTATTGAGAAAAAGTTTCATCCACAATTCTCTTCCTATCACAGAACCTGAGCATACTCACCTGATAGCATTGCTAAAGAGGTTGGGCAAAGACTTCAAGTCGAGCGGGTAGAGTCGAGTGAGGTAGTGTGAATGGATGTTCAAAGATATTGATTAGTTTGATGCTCTAACTCTGGAAAAATTGTTTGATTATATAGCTATCACTATATTTATGTAGAAATATATAGTATAGAGTGATTCTTTATAGTAATATGTATGATACATATACTATATACTTTATAAGACAAATATATATGCTATAAAGAAATACATAGACTGAGTTGATAGTTTATAGCTCTATATAGTGGCCACTCCATCTTTATAGTCAGTCATAGTCATCATAGCATTGACTATATCACTATAGCATATATAGCAACCATAGCATATTATATAAAATGTGCATTAATATACTGTTTGTATACTTATTTCACACTAAGTACTAGTAAATTAAACCACTCACTGAATTGTTATACTCTCAAAGATACAAATAAAATATTGAAAGAACTAAATATATTGTATTTGTTGTATATTACAATATATGACAACATAGTTTAGTGGTTAAAGTGTGAAGATGTAGTGGTCACAATGGTAAGGTCTTGAGTTACGATTTCTGAGTGTAACGGAGTGGAACGAAGAATCGTCTCTAATTCATGGGGAAAATAGCAAAACGCGGCTCCGTCACGCTTTTCTCCCCAATGCGTGGGAATATCCTTTACTTATCTTTTGTAGTCAACATAACAAGTGGTTTGACGCCAACTACACTGGGCGGTGCCGCGCGTCGCTTGAGTAACAATCAAAGTTAATCAAATTACTTACTCAGATAACAAAACTTGCCTGATTTTTGTAGCCACAACCCACCACCCATTCTCAATAAAAATTAATTTGTGTACTGACATGGTATGAGGCTATATAATGGTACCCTTGGCTTGAGGAAAGAGTGAGAATTAATAACAAAGGAAGCAGTGCAAGTAGGAGGGATTTTGCAATAGTAATCAGCCAATAGCGTGACACCACCTGTTTTGTTCTCCACCAAACGTGATATTGGGGTTGTACTAAACTATACCTACAATTGGGTACCCTTTTTATGACAATCCATCCAGTAGAAGTTGTGTAATGTACAAGATCAGTCTGACTTACCTGATAGCACAGTAATCAGCCAATAGCGGAGTTATATCAGATCAGATCTTCATAAAATTTGATTTCCTGACTCTCCTGAGTCCTAGCTACAGATTGATATCATTTTTATTCAAATCCATCCAGTGGCACCCTCTGTATGAGTGCCACCTCACTGAGGAGGCAAAGCCATTAGTCATCTATGCCTTTTTTGGTTGATTGGCTGATGGGATCAATAGGCCATGCGACCTGGCGCTTTTCCGATGATGTAAGCGCTTGATCAACATCAGATCTAATCAACAGCCCCATCATATCTCTCATCACTCCATCAGATCAATCATAAACACAGCCAAACTATGACCTACATAGCTAAGCGTGAGCCCGGCTTTTTGCCGGGCTCAGGCTTAGCTATGTGCGTCATTTCTGCGGGCTCATGAGCGGTTATTTCAGCCGGGCCGGTGGTGTCATTGTCCGTGACCGGGCCGGGCTTGTGGGCATTTATCTGAGTGCCCGCGGGCTTATATTGGGCTTATCTGCTGGCCCTTATATACATCTCTCTACTGATAAGATCAGGTCCAAGCACAGCCAAATCTATGACATATGCGCTGATATAAGCGCTACAACATACCAGATTAGTCCTATGGTATGTTTTCTGCAATTCCACATGTTCTACAAAACATAGGGACATGTTTTCTGTTAAATACCGCATTTAGCATATTATTCCCACGCTATATGTCATGATGTCATATCGTGGAGAATATTCCGGAAAAATCATGAAAAATATTAGAATATTGATAGCTTGCCTAATTAGGCCGGTATTCGCGTTTTTCGATTTGAACGCGGCGCGTTTGAGCAAAAGCTTCAAGATTGTGAGAGCCATAGACACTTCAATAAAATAGATATAATTCCAAATAAATTCATGTATAATACTACTATATAAAGTAAAATTATGGCACTATAATGCCATTATAATTGGTCAAATCCACCTTATAAATCAAGATTTAAATATATCTTCAATAGTATTCAAGTATAAAATATGAGTTATTAAGAGTACACAATGACTTACATAATAGTTGACTTTATCATTGAGATATAGAGACAATAAATAGTCATTGCAAATGCTAAAGAGATAGTAAATCACCTTGATAAATGTAATAATTGCTGTTTTTATATATAATAGTTCAACTAGACTGATGTAAGACGGCAGCTGGGCATCTTCACTGAAGGCACATGAAGGGTCAAATAACTAGACCACGTTGTGTATTTTGAGAGTTCGAGGTGGTGATGTACAGGTATGCTATGGGGAATGAAAAGGGGTGCAAGCGTACGTGTACATGAGCAATTACACAAGCTATCAAAAGTGGTAACTATTACGAGCAGGGGTTACACTCCTCCATGTTCTAAAAAATTGCTACGAGAATAAATAAAGGTTAGAGTCGTGCAACAGGTGCTGTCAAGGAGAGAAACAAATGGAGACATCGAAGGTGCCAACTAGGAGCAATAGCTCCTTGTATTGACTCTAGATGCTTTTAATTAAGAATTAAACTAAAATTTTGAACATATATTGATTAAAAGCATCATACATGGATAAAAAGGAAATGCACTCAGAAATCGTACCTGCCATTAACTGGCCTTCTCAGCCAAGTTCAATTCTCACAAGTGGCAAAATGTAAAAACTCGAAATAAAAGGTGAAAATTTAGTAATAAGTATGAATAATTAGTAATAATGATTAGATAGATTAATTTATTGTTAATAAATTATTTACATTTTGATAAATTGATAGTATTTTTGACCTGTGTACATAGCACACCATAGCACTACATAGCACTCACACTATAGTACATAGCACTTTATAGTTGAAGTGACTGCTATGTATCGCAAATAGAGGGGACCCTTGCTATGGCTTTATGATAGCTATAAAGACTATATATTACTCTATAGTCAAGTTAATTTTTTCTGAAGGGCTCAGACCCTACCAGTATATATACATGACTTCGTAACTATGTGGGACTCCAGATAGTCGTGCTTTTAAGTAGCACTGAGACGGAAGGAACTGTCAAGTTACTTCCAGGTTGCTACGATCAACCAATAGTGTATTACCCTTTATCAAACCTTATAAAAAGGGACAGAACCAGATGGAACCAGGCCATCGGAGGACATGGACTACGAATCTACACAGAAGACAGAAAATAACGCAATTGCAGTTTTTACAGGATTTATTATGTGTATAGATAGAGGACAAACAGATGAAATCACGAAACAAATATACCACATGATAGAGCTCATTCTGAAGTATTTTAAAAGTATATCACAATTTCTACATATAGTAACTATCTCTCATCCATGTTGAATTTGGAAGATTCTGAGTATTATTTTCAATTGTAGATTGTCAATAATTGCAAAAGGATTTAGCAAAGATTTAAGTCATTGAATGTGTCTTTGTATTCCATGAAACAATATACTTTGACATCAATAAATGGAATATCATACTGATGTGGTGGAAATCAAGATAAAATTGCAAAGATTACGATTTCTGAGTGTAACGGAGTGGAACGAAGAATCGTCTCTAATTCATGGGGAAAATAGCAAAACGCGGCTCCGTCACGCTTTTCTCCCCAATGCATGGGAATATCCTTTACTTATCTTTTGTAGTCAACATAACAAGTGGCTTGACGCCGGCTACACTGAGCGATGCCGCGCGTCGCTTGAGTAACAATCAAAGTTAATCAAATTACTTACTCAGGTAACAAAACTTGCCTGATTTTTGTAGCCACAACCCACCACCTATTCTCAATAAAAATTAATTTGTGTACTGACATGGTATGGGGCTATATAATGGTACCCTTGGCTTGAAGAAAGAGTGAGAATTAATAACACAGGAAGCAGTGCAAGTAGCAGGGATTTTGCAATAGTGATCAGCCAATAGCGTAACACCACCATTTCTGTTCTCCACCAAACTCAATATTTGGGTTGTACTAAACTATACCTACAATTGGGTACTCTTTTTATGACAATCCATCCAGTAGAAGTTGTGTAATGCACGAGATCAGTCTGAGTTACCAGATAGAACAATAATCAGCCAATAGCGGAGTTAGATCTCATCAGATCTTCATAAAACTTGATATCCTGACTCTCCTGAGTCCTAGCTACAGATTGATATCATTTTTATTCAAATCCATCCAGTGGCACCCTCTGTATGAGTGCCACCTCACTGAGGAGGCAAAGCCATTAGTCATCTATGCCTTTTTTGGTTGATTGGCTGATGGGATCAATAGGCCATGCGACCTGGCGCTTTTCCGATGATGTAAGCGCTTGATCAACATCAGATCTAATCAACAGCCCCATCATATCTCTCATCACTCCATCAGATCAATCATAAACACAGCCAAACTATGACCTACATAGCTAAGCGTGAGCCCGGCTTTTTGCCGTTCCAGGCTTAGCTATGTGCGTCATTTCCGCGCGCTCATGAGCGGTTTCAGCCGGGCCAGTGATGTCATTGTCTAAGTGTGAGCCCGCAATTCCTGGGGCTCACGGTTAGCTAATGACATCATTGTACATGACCGGGCCGGGCATGTGGGCATTTATCTGCATGCCCGCGGACTTATACTGGGCTTATCTGCTGGCCTTTATATACATCTCTCTCCTGATAAGATCAGGTCCAAGCACAGCCAAATGTATGACATATGCGCTGATATAAGCGCTACAACATATCAGATTAGTCCTATGGTATGTTTTCTGCAATTCTACATGTTCTACAAAACATAGAGACATGTTTTCTGTTAAATACCGCATTCAGCATGTTATTTTTCACGCTATATGTTTTGATGTCAGATCGTGGAGAATATTCCGGAAAAATCATGAAAAATATTAGAATATTCATAGCTTGCCTAATTAGGCCGGTATTCGCGTTTTTCGATTCGGACGCGACACATTTGAGCAAAAGCTTCAAGATTGGGAGAGCCATAGAAAGATCAATAAAATAGATATAATTCTCAATAAATTCATGTATAATGCTACTATATAAAGTAAAATTATGACACTATAATGATATTATGATCAGTCAAATCTATCTTATAAATCAAGATTTAAATATATTCTCAATAGTATTCAAATATAAAATATAAGTTATTAAGAGTATACAATCACTTACATGACAGTAGACTTTATCATTGAGATATAAAGACAATAAATAGTCATTGCAAATGCTAAAGACATAGTAAATCACTTTGAGCGACAGCTTGAGTCTCATTAGCTGTTAACTTGCTGTTAACTAAAAAGTCCTCTATACTTGCTACTATTTAGCTGAAGTCTGCCCTTGTCAACAGCGATACATCGACATGATGTCTAAGTATTGCCATAGTAAGCAATCCGTGTAGAGTAGGAAATAGCATGGATAAAAGTAACCCGCATGGGTTGCAGGTAAGGGTACTCATGTGTATAGGTGCAGGTTTCCAGATTTGGACCCACGGACCCACACACGAATCCGTGAACTACAGTGGCTTATATACTGAATTTTATCTTTGTATATTATCTATACTAAGTTATGCTCTGTTGACTGCAATATATCTTTCTAGTAAGTGTAGTGAATAGTGTTGTCAATTGAATTTGCAGCTAGTAAGTTTTGATTCCATTACATGTAAAAGTAAATAACAACAAATAACAATTGCTTGAGCACGTGATGTTAAATTTGAATGCTCTCATTCAAGACCAAGACTAGAAGACAAGACAATAATACGATACACCACTCTATCTCATGTATTTACTTATAAATCTTCTTGGCAGATAATGCCTTGAGTCCACAGGCAGCAACAGTGATGACACAACTTCAGCAGGCAACAGCACCCATTGCGGACAACGTGCAAAGGAATACGTCATCCAGCGCAAAGACAAAGATACCAAGTACTCACATTCAAGACGATAGCTTTGGTCGTCAACTGATGCCTTTGCTGGTACCTTCGATACCATGACGACCATGATGGAGGACGGTGGGATGAGAGAACGCAACATCAATACATGTGGCAGGACAAAATGGCAGGCCGATAGCGCGCATAGAAAGCCTGGATGAGGTCAAGATGACACTACTTGATGACTCTTTCAAAAGAGTGAGTGCTTGAAGGTTTCATTGAAAATTCTTTTTTGAAACATGTAACACTCTGTAGCTCCTTGTATTGTAGATGCTTTTACTTAGGAATTAAACTAGTTTTTTAAGCATGTATTGATTAAAAACATCATACATAGATAAAAAGGAAATACACTCAGAAATCGTATCTGCCATTAACTGGCCTTCTCAGCCAAGTATAGTGAAGGTCAAAAGTCTTTCTCATTGGTATTGGGGATAATTTGTTTTGAATATAACTCAATCAAATGAATGTTCTATCAAAATTTGAAGATACTAAATGAACGACCTTAGTTCAATGTATTTTTCACATATTCAACATTTCTATATATAGTAATAGTTCACATGAAAATTGGAAATTACTTTATTTTTTGTCATTTAATGAAATATTAAATTAATCCTACTTACAAAGTGCTTTCACTGGAATTTGAATCTAATAAATTAAGTTTATATACAAGACTTTATAACTACAGAATATCATGTTATGTGAACTGCATTTGATTTGGTAATACTGCAAACAAAAGTTAGTATATTCATTTGCAATATGATTACTTGAAAAGTCAAACAAATATCAATATAAATACTAAACTTTGAACTGTTATATAGATCTAATAGTATACTTCTATCAAATTGTCTCACTTGACATGTATATATTGTTGATTACCATGTATTATCATCATTATTGTAATAGAGTATTTGATATTCATACTTGTATTGACTATAGTTCAATGATTTCATTTGTGCGTAGTATAATGTTCTATTGTTACAAAGTTTTGTATATAAACTTAATTTATTGGATTTCAATTCTAGTGAAAGCACTTTGTAAGTATGATTAATTTAATGTTTCATTAAATAACAAAAATAAAGTAATCTTTGATTTTTACGTGAACTATTACTATACATGGAAATGTTGAATATGTGAAACACATACTTTGAACTAAGGCCATTCATTTGGTAACTTCAAATTTTGATAGAACATTCATTTGATTGAGTTATATTCAAAACAAAATTGCTTCCAATATCAATGAGAAAGACTTTTGACCTTCACTGTATATAATTTGTCAGAAAATCTACAATCATATGTTATTTATCATGTAGTTAAATGTAAAAACATATACTATCAATTTATTTAAAGTATTATAGGGGGAAAACTATATATTTTACAAGTTGGGAATTATGACATGTATGATATTGCTATCTTACAGTTTTTATCAAAATTTGTTTGATTGTCACTACATCAGTATGATACACAAAAGACAGAAAATAACGCAATTGCAATTTTCACAAGATTTTATTATGTGTATAAATAGAGAACGAACAGATGAAATCACAAAACAAATATACCACATGATAGAGCTCATTATGAAGTATTTTACATATATATCACAATTTCCATATATAGTAACTATCTGTCATAAATGTTGAATTTGTAAGATTTTGAGCATTATTTTCAATTGTAGATTGTTGATGATTGCGAAATGGTTTAGCAAAGATTTAAATCATCAAATGTGTCTTTGTATATTGAGAAACAATATACTTTGACATCAATAAACGTGATATCAAAA
>SWBT01000155.1:0-22623 GCA_005298045.1 Pleurotus ostreatoroseus | reverse complement strand
CGTGGATGAGCACCTGAGCGAACGTCAAGCGAAAAGTCTGCGGGTCGACCGCAGCGCTTATGTAAGCTACGAGGGACGAGGCGCCCAACGTACGGTACGCTATGAACTGACTACTCTAACTACAACAAAAACTCGGCCACCCGAACAACCCTACCACCACTACCATCAACACCTCGGATAGGCCGTCTCAAGAATCGCAACGAAACATATCTCATGGATATGGATTCTATCCGAGTCACTCTCAACTTTGACGTCCTCGCCTCCATCCTACCTTGGATTAAGGGTCGTACAGATGTGCTCTCTTTCATTTCTATGTGCTCTGCCCTCTACCGCACTGGGATCCCTACACTTCTCGGATTTCCTTGTCGAATTGATGTCCAAAACCTTGCGGATTTCTATCGCTTCTTGACTTCGAACTCTCCCGCTAGTTTTTTGGGGCTAAGAAACATAGAATTTTACTTGTCGCCAAAGGAAAATGGACGCCTGACCCAAGACGGAAACGACATGGTTATAGACATCCTACATCGCGCCATCAAAATTCAGAAGCTCGCGATTAGAGGAGATTTCATAGACAGGGACCCCATAGTATGCCAGGCACTTTCTGCACTACCGGCCTTGGAGTCTTTGGACGTCGCTTATTGCAGCCTTGACCGTGCTCGGAATGAACAGCTCGCCATGCTAGCCCAGCTTCGTTCTCCGCTCACTAATCTCGAAATTGGATTTTCCTCAGGCGAGCAAGACATAGTTGCAATATTTTCCAATTTTCGCCATACCCTCAAGCGAATGCTCATCTCTGATTTCACTATGTGCTCGCCGGCAATCTATCTGTCATATAACAGCCTCACGTCTCTCGAACTAGTATCTGTGGCCGACGTCAAGTTATTGACCCTCTTACCCGCATTTCCCAATTTGTCACAGCTGGCTGTACGTTACGCTGAACCTGAAGACTCTGAGCAGCTACGAGCGGATAATCTGGACTTTCAACAGCATCATCCGGACCTAACGTGGCGCTTGTCCTCACTGACTGGCGATGTTGGCAGTCTGTATATGCTGGGATTGCAGAGCTTGGTGCCCGTCGTTACGATTACCTTCTTTGACCCCAGCATGGGCCCCGACCTGTTTCAACTTCAGCCAATTTTAGCTCCTCTGCGTCCTTTACAGCTATCCATGGACAATCTTGAACAACCGATATTTGAACTGGAGTGGTTATCTGTCGGACTCCCAGTTCAATGTCCCGAGCTTATGAGGTTGGACTTAGAGCTGTCTTTCAACAACTGGGCCCCTACTGATGAGCACGAAGAGGCAATCGTAAGCATTCGTCTACTCCTCATCATCTTTGTAAAGCTCACTTGAGATATACCAGAATGGCTTTATCGACGAACTAAGGCTCATATCTGCAACCAGCCCACGGCTGACCTTCCTCTGCATAACATTCCACGGTGATCCCCCCTCATATTTTATTGAATCGGGGAAGTTCCCCACAGCAGACGCCTTTCTGGAACAGCTCGATATGCAGTCCTTTGTGGAAGAAGTCTTTCTTGCTGTTCCCACCCTCAGAATGGTCCGATTGAGAAATCGAATAGTTTTCGATGAGATATCCCGGGTCTTATATTGGTTATGCGAACAAGGGATGGCTATAGCTATTCCACTGGAACACAATGGGTATACGGAGAATATGCTCGAGGCGGACACGAAGGAGTTAATCGAAGGTGCGCAAGCTTAGAACACAGCGCGGCAGCCCGAACTCTGACTGACTAACTACTCTCGTTTAGCCTATATGGATAGCAGAAACAAGACGACTAGGCATGGTCACGCAGTTTGATTGTAGGCACTGACCCGACGCATATTTCTGTAATATGACACAGTTTGGTCAATGATAAGTTCGTTATCATGTAAATGTCCGTTCGATGATGTCTCTTCGAGGATCCACATATCCGTAATGCCGTGAATTCCAGAGAAGAGAACGACTGTCTTCACATTTCATTTTGGTTAGCTACGAAGACTACATGAACTCGCGCCGCATGTTTATAGTCCAGAAGACGCCACAAAAGCGCCAGTCAGAAACTCCTTTTCAGTTCTGAAGAAACTTCAGGACGGCACAAATATTCGCTTGGATAATAGCAGCCAAGTATATTAGTCTAATACAACCGGACACATATTAACCCAGGCAAACACAATCCGGATCTACAGCAGATATAGTACGGAGTCGGGATCCACTCAAACGTCCTAAACATGTACTGCGTATATGAGACGAGACGGTTATATAGTATGGAGGCACAGGAACCCGAACGCCATTCACGTAGGATCCGAACAGCAGGAAGATACTACTGTACTACCTACGCAATCTTCGAGGATGCAGGGTTAAGCGGATAAATACGCGTATGTGTATAAGAGTGTATGTACTGGTACGATGAGGGAGCGAGACAGGAAGACGACGGAGGCAAGACGAAGACAATGCACAGCGTGGCAGACGAATCAAACAACAGGTACAGCAGTGGATAAGGATGAGGACGGATGGATGAATGGGTAACAAGGCCGATGCGTCGACGAGTCCGCGAGTATAAGTAGTTGTAGCAAAGACATTTTGTGGAAGTGGCTTGGAAGGATAGGAACGAAATGGAAAGGAAATGTAAGATGTTGTGAAGGCGTTACGCACCGCGCGCGGATGATATTCGTGTCACGCGCGGTGCCCAACGATGCGATTGATGTGGAAAATCTGACACCAGGACTAGTGTTCCTGGCGTGCGACGCTCCCAGGCCCTATATCCTGCTCATCCATAAGGACGCCCTCGTCCTCCACTTCTGCCTCCTCTTCCTCACCATCATCCTCGCCCTCCCACACATCCTCCTCGTCTACAACATCCTCCCACGCCTCCACGCCCACATCGTCACCATCCCCTTCCGCGCCCATCCTCTCCGGCTCGACACCCGGCGCAGCGACAGGCTCCGGGAACGACGGCACCGGCGGCGCGCCCTCGCCCCGCATCCACGCATCCCCCCACAGCTGCGCGACGCGCGCCCGCTTCTTCGGATCGCGCACCAGCAGCCGCCCGACGACGCGGCGCACGCCCTCGCTCTGCGCGAGCGCCGTGCCCCGCAGCGGCTCCGAGCCCGCACCGGCGTGCGCTTGCGGCTCGGGCCACGCGTACTCGCCCTTCGCGATCCGCATGAGCAGCGCGCGCCGCTCGCTCCGCTCGTCCCGCCGCGGGCCCCGCACGCGTCCCGCTCTCGCCTCGCCCTGGCCCTGGTGCGCCTCGTGCCGCACACCCTCCTCCTGCGCGTGCGCGTGCCCCGCATCCCACGCGTCGAACGGCAGCCGCCGGGTCACCAGCGCATACAGCACCACGCCGCACGCCCACGCGTCGCTCTCGCGGCCGTCGTATGGGCGGCCTGTCACAAGCTCGGGGCTCGCGTAGGACTCGGAGCCGCAGCGCGTCGTGAGGTACGGCGCGGCGGGGTCGATGAAGCGCGAGAGGCCGAAGTCGGTGAGCTTGATCAGGGGCGCGGAGGAGGGTCCAGACGTGAAGGGCGAGCGAGTTAGAAGGATGTCTGAAGATTGCGGTGAGCACATACAATAGTGCAGAGTTGGATGGACTTACTCTCAAGTTTGATATCCCGATGGACGAGCGCGACGGCGTGCATCCATCCCACGGCGCGACACAGCTCCCCAAATATCCGCCGCAGGATCGGCTCGGTGAGGTGTGCGTGTGTCTCGGGTGACGATACTAGATCGAACAGCTCCCCACCAGGTACGTGCTCTAGGACGAGCAGATGATGTGTCGGTGTGCTGAAAGCGTGAATATACGAGACGATGGATGGGTGAGATATGTGCTGCGAAAGGGAAAGAAGTCAGCACCTGCGCTCGCTACAAGTCATACGAAACTCTCGCATTGGGTGTAGACATACCTTGAGCACTTCAACCTCCCGCACGAAGCTCACCCGCGTTCTATCGTCGCGATCGCACAACGACCGATCCGTCATCTTCAACGCAACGAGCCTTCCTTCCTCTTGACCCTCTCTATCCCTCTCCTTCCCACTAACACTCCCGCTCGGCGTCCTCTGCCGGCTCTCCTCTCCATCACTTCTCTCCCTCTCCCTGAACCACAGCCCAACTCCCTCTTCTCCACCAACTTTCTCCCCAAACTCACCCGCCCCGATCTTCGGTAGCGCACCCTCGATCTTCCTCCTCAGGCTCCCCCTCCCAGACCCCGATCCCGAATGCGACCCCTTCGTCCCCTGGCGCTTCAAACTCCCGCTCGCCTTCCGCCCCAAGCTCTTACTCTTACTCCGCTTCAAACTCGTCCGCCTCACAACCTCCAGGCGGCCCACGCGCCCGCCAACATCCCTTGCCAGCCACACACTGCTGAACGCGCCCTGCCCCAGCGCCCGCACCAGCTGCAGCTTCAGGCCCCCGACGTCGCGGCTATCGGCGGGCGCGATGGGCTCGGCGATGATGTCACCAGGCTTGGGCGCCGGCGCGGGCCCCGACGGCGGCGGCGTGCCCGTCTCGTTCGACGTCAGCGCGATGGGCGTCGGGAGCGCGCGCGCGTCGTCCGCCTCGCGGTCGTGCGGGATCAGCACCGTGAGCTGCTTCGTGTTCTTCGTCTCCCCGTGCGGCGGCACGTCGGCGCGCCGAACGGGCTCGCGGACGGGCTCGGGGGAGGCGTCGGGCTGGCGGTACTCCTCTGGGTCGAGCTCGACGAAGCCGCGGCGGCCTGTTGGAGAGTATGGATTCGGGATCGAGTGCGGGTGAGCATGTGCTTGTGGGTGAGGCGGCGGCGCTTCGTGCAACGAGCCCGCGCGCGAGGGGAGCGCGTCGACGCCCGTATATCGGACCCGCGAGGGAAAGAGTCTCGATAACGGCGCAAGACGTGCAGGCGGCGAGTTGGGCGGAGACGTCTCGGGCGAGGTGGGTGCGCTCCCGCGGGGGAACGAGCGTATGTTCGGTGGCGGCGTCGGGCGAGACTCGCCGGGCGATGTGCTGAAGAACGTGTCGTTCAGCGAGCGTATGGAGGATGGGGGCGGGGAGGAGAGAAGACGCGGGGTGGCGTCTGCGTCAATATCGGTTGCGGGATCGCTGTCCATGTCGTTCTCTCTCGCCTTCTGCTTTGCCCTCTCGCGGAGCGAAGCGGTGGTGGAGGATGCTGATGCGATGGACGGCGAGCGCGATATTGGCGGGGGCGGCGGTGGAGGCTGCAGCTCCTCGGTTGCAGAAAACGGTGAACCAAAGAATGCGTGCGTCTTGCTGCCGCTCGCCTGGGACGGCGATGGCGAGAGCGGGGAATGCGGCTGCACGTCTGACAGGGCGGACGAGACTGACGACGTCGT
This sequence comes from Pleurotus ostreatoroseus, assembly GCA_005298045.1. Lineage (NCBI taxonomy): Eukaryota > Fungi > Basidiomycota > Agaricomycetes > Agaricales > Pleurotaceae > Pleurotus > Pleurotus ostreatoroseus. Next base: position 17,295 of record SWBT01000155.1, on the reverse strand, counting down.
AGTCAGGATGCTCAGATGGGATGACCGAGATGATGAGCTTCCCGAGGTGGATGATGATGGATTGAGGAAATGATGGCCATGATACCAGTTCTCAATCATAACGTTCGTGGATGTACCGAGCTGACGAGAGAAGACAATCAGTATAGTGCCACTCAGCCTTAGGATCGAGAAGGTGAAGAGAGATGTGATATGATGTGCTCGGAGCTCTACTCTGGGCACAAAGACCGCCGCCTTCAGCGGTATGTAGTACCCCTAACGTTGGGGAAGACAGAACGCTTTGGAAGATCCATCCAACAATATTTATGCCACTGCGAACGGAAGGAGGGTGCAGGATAACTCGGTGACTTTGACAGTCATGCAGCAAGACGCTGTACACTCTTCGCCCTCTTTCTCCAATGTATAATCCCCTCTCGAGCACCAAAAGGAGGGCAGCCACTCCGAAGAACACCCGCGCATGAACCCTCGATGATAAAGTAAACGATAAGCCGGGTATATGCTGCTCACCTGTTAGAGACAAAATGTTCTTCCTAGACAGAGAGGTTTCCTGCTGGTAAAATCACAGTAATCAGTACAGTCGAAAGGAACGCTTTTGAACGAGGAGAAGGCGCGGGTCCCGCAGGCCGCAGACGGCTCCACACGGAGGGGAGGACAGAAAGAGGACCGGACGGCCCACGCTGTTCAGGGGCCCACGCAGCGTCTGGGACGGGGAAATGCGAGGCAGAGATGAACAAACGTTCGTCGGAGAGAGCACAGGGTACCTTCGGGTTGTGAAGGAGCGCTTTGGGACCTCTCGACGTCGGTCTGGCACAGCGAGCGATGCAGGGAAGACGACGCTCACCAGGGACCCCTCGACGACTTGCTCAGGTGCCTGCTCGGTGTTTACGGATGGTCCGGATGCGCAGGCTAGTTCCGGAGAGGCGTTAGGAGACAGTATAGATACAGAGAGCTGAGGGTGTTAAATAGTGGCGAGGTCGTTACGGGCGTATGTTGTCAACACGACATGACCGTCGTGGTTGTCGAGAGAAAGGTGTGGTCCGGAGGACGAGCTCGGCGGGGGCTTTGGGTCGGAGTCAAATGAGAGTCAAATGAGCCTCCCAAGACCGTCCGGGCCCTTCTCCCCGCGCGCTTCTCCACCCCCGCGCCGTCGCCTGTTCAGGTCCTTCCGCCTCAAGCCTCGACCACCACCCGACTCTTCTCGTTGACCTCGACAGCCGCAACAGCCTCTTTGGTCGTCGCTCAACACCTCACTCGAGCTCGGGGCGCTGCGTATCTGCCTCGACTGCTGTGCTCCGTTATCGGTGGACGCGAGCTGTATCAGCACATCGTGATTCGCAGTGATAGACCAGCTCAGCTCCTTATCCATCCTTCCCTCGAGCTGACTCACAATGGCAGATAACGAAACCTTGCTTCGAAGGCGCATATAACCCGCATACAGCCGTGATAGAGACCGTTTGTACCGCATACATCGACGTCGGTACCCTAGGCAAACTCGTTCTTTGCGCATGTTGACCCCCCGGGGAGTCTTGAACTTCTTGGGGTTGTTCAAGACTCCTCGGGGGTCATCTGTTCATGTTCAGCGTGTCGTGCTATCCAGCCTGAAGATATTCTGCAGCATTGCCTGAAGTTGCAGCGACATACGGCCTACAGGTGCGTCTCCCAGATCATTTACACGACCACAAGCTCCTTACCAGAGTTCCCCCAACGTCCTCGCTCATCCGAGTGTTTCACACCTCTGCCGCACGCAACGGTCCACACGGTCCGCACTGTAATAGCAAGCGCCACACCGTCCTTCGAATTCTCGCCGCCCGGGTTCGCGTCGTCACCTTGGAGCCTACGCTTGGTCACACCCTCCGAACCCGGGCGGGCGCGTGCTTGTCGGTGTCTCGCGTCCGTCGTCCACTCTTCGATGCTCAAGCTCCGGGGACGCATGTGACCCCTCCCAAGCGCAGTGCGTGACGACTGAGGTGACGCGACGAGCTACGTGTCGCTACTTGTCCAGATTGTGGGCTGAATCCCTTTCGCATCTGTTGAGCACTACTCAAGCTGCATATATGCGGCCAAGAAAGGGGATCATCGTGTGTGGGTACTGTACAAACGGACTATATACTGTAGTTATGAAGCTTAACAGACATGTAGATGAGATACAGCTGTTTTCATATCGATACGCCCCGCATAGGAAAATCACACACAGCGAAATGATGGCGGAGCACAAGCGGGCCTCATAACTCGTCCTCTAGTCTATGTAGCTGACCACACAGCTGTAATAAATCGTGGGCTGCACGCAGTTTTTGTGAGAGCCAGATCGTCAAGCTATAAATTCGGAGGTTTTGGCCTCGTAGGATTGAAGTTTCTGTCATTTGACGGGATGTCGGGCCAATGTCGGGCTAGACTAAGTCGTCTAAGCTGAGCAGCACAAGGTGGCTGGTAGTCACGCCTAGTCTGTTTGACCGGAACTCTCATCCCTTTGTGCAACGTCAAGAGCTGGACATAGTTATCAATCGGTTTTAGAAAAGCTGGCTGTGCAGTGTATCAGACGAACGTACCTGCGATCATTTCCTCGGTCTTCTTATCGAATACGCTCTCCATGGCATCACACGATTCGAACGGAACCTCGACGATGTCGTCATTCTCGTACGCCCAATAGGACCAGGAAAATCGACCGCCAGCGTTGAGCGACCAAGTCTTGAAACAGAGTATTTGGAGGTTTGGGATGACTAGCTGAGCCCGGCTTGCCATTTCTCTCATGTCGAGGCTGTTTACAAAAGCATCCGCTGGAGATACTTCTGAGTCACCGTACCAGTCGAATAGTACGGTGAGGTGGATGTAGAGCAAGGAGAGCCACGGTTTAGACGAGGCAACAATAGCGAGTTGTTCGAAAAGACTATCCTGGAGGTAAAAGAATCAGGCTACTTCATGAGGGAGTGAGAAAGATAAGTCCTTACGAGCTGCTTCTCATGAATGTCCTCATCTTCAACTTCCGTGGTGTCGATCAGGGACAGCTCCACGTCAAGACGCATCAGCTCGTATTGTCCATCTACAAGCACTTCAGACAACCAGTCCACCTCTTCAATCGGGCAATCGAAATCGGTCATGATCAACGTTCGCGGACGGAGGGCGCCACAGCAAGCCGAAGTTGGTCGACCTCGTCAGGGCTGAAAGCTTCCTGACAGGAAATCTCCACGGTGCACACCATGGTTTGTAATGCTATATTATACAGGCTCTCAGCATCCCCGGTTAGAGTTTCGAGACGCCACGAGTACTCTGGGTGCTCTCGTTGAAACCGTTGATTGTCTGCGCGGCCAGCAGTGAGCCACTCCAGATGAAGACTCTTTAAGTTGGGAAAGGCAGGCACAAACATGGATAACAGCATGTTATCCGCAAAAGATAGGTAGAGAGTCGTGACGTTGGTATAGCGGAGGTCACCTGGAGTGATCCTGCGCGGAGATATGTTGATAAAGGCCACATCCTCGAGCGTTTGACAAAAGTTTGCAAATGCTGCAACGATATCCATGGAAATTCTATTGCGGATTCTATTGCTCCGCGATGGTTCCCAAGGATAGTCAACCCTAAGATAACGGAGGGGTGCATGAAGCTCTGCTAATGCAGCAAGCAGCTCGTTCATTGTGTCAGGACCTAGCTCAAGTTCCAGGTGCTGTAAAGCTTGCATAGTTGCAAGGGCTCGGTATGCTGTGGGAATATGTCTGAGCATCGCGTCGTCGACTACGAGGTGTTCCATCTTCTTAGCCCCATTTAGAATGTCTTTCACCATGTAAGCCTCGTCTTCTCGCATCTCGGGCTGTCCCCTGTAATCCGTCAGAGTCAAATCGTGGATACCCAGGAAGCTATACGGGTTTTTGGAAAGGAGAAACGAGTGGAATGGGGCCAGGTTTCGTGGCGTGATCCAACAAGGGAAATGAAGCAGCGCAGGAACTCCTACGCGATAAAGGACAGAGCATGTCGAGATGAAAGAGAGCAGGTCCTTTCGTTGCCTGATCCAGGGGATGACGGATGAGAGTGTGTCGAAGTTGAGACGTAGCTGGCTTGTCCTTCCGCTCATCGTCGCGATCGTTGTTACACTGTTGTTTATAGCCTGCGAGAGTCCCGGGATTGATCAACGTATGAATCGTGAGGACGATAACGCGCGCACCTGTGTCATTCTACTTAGTAGTAAGCTTCGTCCTACGCAGAAGGAAATAAGATACACAGATACACAGACAAGATTAGCAGTTTCGTTACTCACCGAGTTGGTGGTACGAGAGCTAGCTCTATCGCCACTCCCGCAGCGCGCTTGACAACTTTAAACCCTAACCCGATATCCGTTTAGGAACCAGCGACGCCGCATCAAATTTCTGTTCTCTTTCGTAGATTCTGACAATGAAATCACCCTCACCTACCCAAGCGACCCACAGCCTTGCCGCACGAAACGGTTCACACGGTCCGCACCGTCAAAGCAAGCATCTCCACAATCCTTCGCTCGCTGCCCGAGTTCGCGTCGGCATCCTGCAGCCCACTCCTGCAGTAGCACGCTTGGTCACACTCACACCCTCCGAATCCGGGCGGACGCGTGCTCGTCGATGCCTCGCGTCCGTTAATTGTCTACGCTTTGATGTCCAAGTCCCCAGGACGCATGTGGCCGCTCTCAAGAGCAGTGCACAACGACTGAGGTGACGCGGCGGGTTACACCTACAACGCGTCGCTGCTTGTCCAGTATTTGACTTCAGCCCCCCTTACATCTGCTGATTACTGCTCAAACCCCATACACACGACCGATTGAGTATCATCGCGTCTTGTTTCTATACAAAGTACTCCACTGTTTTCAAGCATTACAGACCTGTAAATGATGGTTTACATTAGACAAATCGTGGACTATATAGAGTTTTGTAGGAAAACTAGATCGCCAAGCTGTGAAAGAGGTTATGACCTCGTAGAAATGGAGTATACCTAGGTACGACAATGTTCAGATGGATTGAGTCGTCCTGGCTGAGCAGCACAAAGCGGCTGACGGTTATTCCTAGTCTGTTTGATTGGAACTCTCGTTCTCTTGCGCAACGTCAAGAGCTGGACATCGATCAATCGATGTTGGAAGAGGTATTCATGCAGTGATCAGACGAACGTACCTGTAATCATTTCCTTCGTCTTCTCATCAAATACGCTCTCCATGGCCTTACACGATTCGAACGGAACCTCGACGATGTCGTCATTTTCGTACGCCCAATAGGACCAGGAATCCCGAACGTTAGTGGTGAGCGACCAAGTCTTGAAACAGAGTATTTGGAGGTTTGGGATAGCAAGCTGAGCCCGGGTTGCAATTTCTCTCCTGTCGAGGCTGTCTACGAAAGCATCCGCTGGAAAAACTTCTGGTTTACCATACCGGTGGAATCGGACAGTGAGGTGGATGTAGAGCAAGGAGAGCCATGGTTTAGACGAGGCAACAATAGCGAGTTGTTCGAAAAGACTATCCTAGAGGTAAAACAATTAGGCTCACAAACGAGGAGGCGATTGAGAAAAGTCCTTACGAGCTGCTCCTCATGGATGTCCGGGTCTTCGGTTGTTGTAATGTCGTACAGGGACAGCTCCACGTCAAGGCGCATCAGCTCGTATCGTCCCTCTACGAGTACTTCAGACAACCAGTCCAATTCATGGATCAGGCAATTAAAATCAGCCACGATCAGCTTTCGTGGACGAAGGGGCGCCACAGCATCCCGAAGTAGCTCGACCTCGTCAGGGCTGAAAGGTTCCTCACAGGAAATCTTTACGGTAGGCACCATGCTTTCCAATGCCAGATTATACAGGCTCTGAGCTTCCCCAATGAGAGTTTCGAGACGCCACGAGTGCTCCGGGTGCTCTCGCTGGAACTGTTCATTCTCTGCGGGATCGGCAGTGATCCAATCTAGTTCCAAGCACTTCAAATTGGGGAAGGCGGGCACGAATACAGATAGTAGCACGTTATCCACGAGGGATAGATAGAGTCTCGTGACGTTGGTATAGCGGAAGTCGCCCGGAGTGGTCCTGCGCGGAGATATCTCGATAATGATCGCTTCCACGAGAGTGTGACAAAAGTTTGCAAATGCTGCAACGATGTCCATGGGTATTCCGTGGCCTTGTGCTGCACTCCTAGAACGGCGAACCTTGATCTTACAGAGGGGCGCATGAAGTTCCGCTAGTGCAGCAAGCAGCTCTTTCATTGTGTCAGGGCCTAGCTGGAGTGACAGGTAGTGTAAAGCTTGCATAGTTGCGAGGGCTCGCCATGCTGTGGGAATATGTTTGAGCATCGCATCGTCGACTGCGAGGCGTTTCGTCTTCTTAGCCCCATTCAGAATGTCTTTCACCATGTAAGCCTCGTCCTTCCGCATCTCGGACGGGTCCCAGGTATCCGCTAGAGTCAAATCGCGGATACCCAGGAGACTAAACGGGGATTTAGAGAGGAAAAACGAGTGGAATGCGGTCAGGTTACGTGGCGTGATACAACAAGGGAACCGAAGTAGCGCAGGAACTCCTACGCGATAAAGGACAGAGCATGTCGAGATGAAAGAGAGCAGGTCCTTTCGCTGCCTGATCCAGGGGATGACGGATGAGAGTGTGTCGAAGTTGAGGCGTATCCGACTTGATCTTCCGTTCATCGTCGCGATCGTTGTTGCCATGTAGCCCGAGAGCCTGCGAGAGCCCTCATGTTGATCAACGGACGAATCCCAACAGCGATAAGACACGCACCTGTATCGTTCCGCTCAATAGCAACAAAGCTTATGGACGGGTTTTATACTATGTAGAAGAGGGTAAGATGTGCACTGTAGTCAAGAAGGCCAGCAGTACTTACTGATCAGTTAGCGGTACGAAAGCAACGTCTACCGCCGCCGGTCCGCCGGTGACCATCTCGCGCTCAACGAGAAACCCTAACCCAATGACAGTTTGGGAGCTTCAGCGTAGCAGACCCACCGTGCATACTATGCAGAATTTGTACCACCAGGGCATAGGTGCAATTGCTCTACGGTTGTGTAGGGGTACATACAGGTGATTACATCAACGCCAGAACTCAGTTAGCAAAAGTCGAGTCAAAATGTTGATAAAGGCGGCCGATAGGCGCAACTAGTCCCGAGTCGTTTGGCTCGAATTCTCGTGTTGTTGTATAATCTGATCGAGAGCTGGATGCAGTAGATTAGCTTGCAAACAGTTACTTATGTAGTAATCAAAGAAACGTACCGTCGACGAGGTACTCCGTCTTCTCATCGAGCATGCCCTCCATAATATCATGTGATTCGAACGCAACCTCCACAATCTCATTATCTTCGTATGACCAGAATGTCCGCTTATCCTGACCGGTGAAAGACCACGTCCTGAACTTGAATACTTGGAGGGTCGGGATGGCGATTTGGGCCCGAACCGCGAGTTCTCTCTTATGGAGGTTGTTCGCAAAGTTCTCCGCGGGGCTGGGCTCGCCCGGGATGAATACTCCCAGTTGGGGTTCGACGGGGAGGCAGATGCAGAGAAAGGCGAGGAGTGGCTTAGACGAGGCTGCCACTGCCAGCTGTTCGAACAGCGTGTCCTAAAGGTCATACAGTGAGGCCAGTTCGAGCGATTGATAAGGAAGGGCTTACGAGTTGTTCTTGATGTTCATCAATAGAGTCCATGTTGTGCAATGTAAGTTCCAGATCAAGCCTCACCAGCTCGTACCATCCATCTGCGAGTACTTGAGACAGCCATGGCATTTCGTATATAGGTTCGTTCAGATCGTCCATTGACAGTGTGAGGGGACGAAGAGGCGTCAAAGCCATTCCCACTTGGTCGGCGTCACCTTCATCAAACTCTTCCAAGCACAAGATTTTTACGTTGTGCACCATGTTCTGGAATGACAGGGCATACAAGCTTGCGGCATCTCCGGTCAAAGATTCGAGACGCCACGATTGCTCTGGATGTTTTCGCTGGAATCGTTCATTGTCTGTGCGCATTTGCTCAACAGCTTGGCCATCGATATCGAGCATGACTTGAAGTTCTGTCAAATTGGGAAAGGCGGGCGCAAGTATAGATAGTTTCATGTTCTTCACGGAAACTAGGCTGAGGCTCGTGAGGTTCGTGTAGCGGAGGTCGCTTTGGGTAGGCTTGAGCAGGGATACGTCGCTGATGGCCGCGTACTCGAGAGTATGGCAGAAAGTCGCCAGCGCCGCTAAAACGTCGACCTTTTCTGAGCAAAATTTGATCATGAGATGACGAATGGGTGCATGAAGCTCTGCCAGTGCGGCAAGCACTTCGCTCATTGAGTCACGACAAAAATCGAGTTCCAAGTGTCGTAAAGCCTGCATAGTCGCAAGGACCCGGTATTCTTTAGGATCCTGGTCCAGCATTCCTCCATCACTTGTGAGACGTTCAATATTCCTGGCCCGGTTTAAGATGTCTCTGACCATCTCAACTTCGTCCGGTCGCACATAACAGTACAACGCTAGATCACGGATCCACAAAAAGCTTGACGGGCCCTTGGAGAGTAAGAATGAGTGGAAAGCGGCGAGGTTCGTCTGAGTGATGCGACAAGGGAACCCAAGGAGGGCTGGGACTCCTACGCGGTAGAGGGCAGAGCACGTGGAAATAAAGGAGAATAGATCCTGTCGCTCCTCAATCCAGGGAATCAAGGCTGCGAGGGTGTCGAAGTTGAGATGCATTTTGTTCGACTCTTCGTTCATGGGCCCGGACGTAGGTATATGGTAGTCTGAGCCACTATGGAAGTCCAAGGTTAGCCGACACACAAAAAGTAACGACTATGTACGAGCCTGTATCGTTCAGCTCAGCAAAGTTAGCGAGCGTACTGAGTCTTGGAAAAAGTATGTATCGATCCTGGCTGCTTGCTACTTACTGAGCAAGTTCCCACGTACCAACGGTAGGTGGGTCTCTGTGTCCACTATTGTAACGCGTTTACAGCCAACTTTTGAATAGGCGCTCATACGGCTCGATTTGGTAATTTTATGATGGGATCCACGTGAATTGCACTGCCTCCGTTCCTCATTTGGACAATATCTGCGGTGGGAGCATTGCCACATCGGTGGGAGAGAACCGAAGGGCCGACAAGTTGCCAATACCATACTACAGACTATCCTCTGTGCACTCAACATGTGAGTGCTACGATTCCTACCAAAGTCCGGTATTTCGATGATGGCCCTCTTTCTGGCGTGAGTACTGAGTACTGGGGCCGTTTAAGTACCACTAAGTAAAGTGTTGACTCACGTCCATCCTGCAGATCTCCGGTAGGCTGTACTCATTCTCGAAAGAAGGCAATATTCGCGTGATGCACTTCAAGCTTCATGATCAGTTTAAACATCTTGAAAGCTCCTGGCCAATTCTCTATGGCGTACAAGACTGACAGGGATGTCAATGCTGACAACAATGTCATCTTTATCGTTCGATACGGCTTTGGCCCGACGACGGTCATGTGGATCTAAGAGTACGTTTCCGAGAAATACTTAATGCCTTGCAGTGCTTACTTTCATCATTCGACGCCAGCACCAAAGGCTAGGCTATCTGCCATGAAGATTCCAATTACACCTTGTCGTCCGTTCACGCTGAGGTCACAAATTGTACGCCGGCCCCAAGAGCCTGGGGTTTTGCATCCACGAGCTGACAGATGCCACTATCACGGCCTTTCGGACTCATTCCCTCTGACCGAGACAACAGTTGGAAGACGGTTAGCGTCGCTGAGCTCGACGGCAAATCCGTGGACTTCAATGTCAACAGTGACAGCAGCGCCATCAGCGTGGTCAACGGCGTCGTCCTCATCGGCGCCTCCTCCAGCGGGAACTCAAGAGTGCCCGTCGAGCACAAGCGCAAGCAGGGCCAATGCGAGCCGCAGCGGCACGTTCTCGAGTACGTTCGACCACTATCTCTATTCCCCTCCGCGTCTTCCACTGCTAACCACCCCACTGTTGTGCTCAAAAGCACAGGCGACATGAGTGTGGCGATGAGCGTGTCAGGCCGCCAGCAGCAGATCGAAGCAGGCAGATGTGACGGCCATAGCAAGCAGCGGGAACAGTATCGCGGCGAGCGTGAAAAAGCAGCATAGCATCACAGAGTCTTTTATGCAGATATCGTTCTGAGATGTGCGTGGGCTCGTTGGTGCACTCGACGCTCTTTGTTTCGTCTCCGCACTGGCGTCACTAGTATTCCAACTTCGGGAATTCAGTTGACATGAGTCGCTCGCTTTCTCGTTTGCGGATATCCCAACTGCTCTCATATTTTAAGCTATAAAAAGCTCTCTAAAAGATACAGACACTTCTTAAAAGCATGGCCGCTATAGCTAATCTAAATTGTCAAAATGGCAGTTCCTTCGTCTGCTTTCGGCCGTTTCAATCTCATCTTGTTTTCGTAGGACTTGCCATCGGGCCCAGCAGTTCAATGCCATTTCCGGTACTTATTTGTTGTCGACTTGGCTCACTGATGTACCTACTTGAATACGTGCGTCCATCTCAATTGAAATCGCATGGCGGGGTTTTTCCTTTTTAGCAAAGTGTATATCAGATATTCAAATGACATCGATACAGATGTGTTCAATACAATTAGACGTATGATCAAGAGTAAGTTGGGTTGGTACGTGGGCTATATATTGCTGCAGAGCAGCAGCTGCGCCGTTATTGGGAGCACGGGTGTGAGTGAGACTTGAAGCTTGAGAGGACGGAGACGCTAGAGACGCGGCGGCCGTCGTTCCGCGGCCAGCAAACCCTAACCTGTTTCTCGCTTAAACCATAAACCGTAAAGCCACTGACCCGGGCCAGGAGCGATTTTCTGATTCAAGCCACCGTCTCTCTTCGCGTCTTCTTACCACGGTCGTTATTGACGGTCAGTCGAATGCATTCAGTGAGTTCTGAGGTGTCGAGGTTCCTATCTCCGCGGCTTAAGCAACGGCTTGATAATAGGATGTGCGCGAAACTGAATGTCCTGCACGACTGGCTCGAAGACACCAATGGCACACTGCAGTTGGTCGCAGCACAATGAGGCTGAATTTCGACATCCTTCGCCACATCCTGACATTCATCACTGAACATAAAAGTCTTCTTTCGGCAATGTATACTTGTCGGACGCTCTACAACGCAGGGATTCAGCCGCTTGTCCGTTTGCATTTCTCTATCACTAAGCGAAATATTCGCTCGTTCTACGATTTCATGCTTGCACATTCTCCTGGAAGCTTCCTTGCACTTCATTGGTGCAATCTGCGCAACTATCAGGTCAGATTTAGATCCGAACTCCCTCTCGCTGTCGAACTTTTGCAACGGGCGGTCAACATTCGGGCGCTGTACTTGCCGTACGGGATTCTGTTCGAGGATAACGGCGTCGCCCAGGCAGTTTCATCCTTGACAAGACTAGAAGATCTCTCTATTTATGGGCCTGCAAATGGCGCTACAGACTATATCCTCGCTAACTTACAATCTCCAATCGCCGAAATCTGCATATTTTTCGCTGAAGAAGATGCCAGAGACGTTGTCCTCCCCTTTCGCAATTTCCGGAACACGCTCGAACAGATGACACTCAGCAATGTTCAATTTTTAAGCACGGAGTTCACCTATCCCAGGATCGTATTCTTGGAGCTTCAAAATTGTGACAGGCCGCCGTTGTCTATCCTTGCGACGGCTTTTCCCAACGTCGAAACACTTGTTTTGGAGACTAAGGAGTATAGATGGGAAGAGATAGACGACATTGAGCAGCTTGAGGATCTGAGGAATGAAAACCTAGCCTATCAAGAAGGTCGTATGTGCTGGACGTCGCTTCGAGCAGTGACAGCCGACCTGGTAGCCCTGTACGCTATGGGACTCAAGAATCCACTCCAGTTTTTGGAAATCGAGCTGATACTCGAGCTCCTCCCGACTCATGTGGAATTATTGCGCACCGTGATCTCCACGATGGAGACCAAGACATTACTCCTTGCGCTGCCCGGCACACCCAGCACGCCCAGCGCGCTGTTTGAGCTGTTTCGGGACGGTTTAGCAGCCCCGCTCGTTCTACTTAAACTGATACTTCTCTTCGACCTTCGACTCGATCCGGAGGAAAGCCTGGTAAGCGGATGTGCCATCACTGGGATACCAGAGGAACGACTAACGGAATGGTCCCTATAGGATAACCTTATCGAAGGCATCGCTTCCCTCAACACTATCATATTTCACCTCTCGCTTCGTAATATGGGACGTGGTGCAAACGACGACTTACATCCTGGAACTGAATTCTTCAGCCGCTTGGACGACGAGACACTGGTCAATCGCATCGGAGCTTCCATGCAGAAGGTGGAGTTCATATGCCTCGATATCGAGGACCGCAACAAGTCAGAATGGAAATACGTAGAGTCGACAGCAGGGAGCAAGTGGGTGAACGTCACTTCAGAACAAGCTGTGATGAGAGACAAGCGCATTGTGCTCCCCAGCCACACGGGCTGGACCTGTTCTTCCCATCCCGAACTCATGGATCCTTCGCTCAGACGATTGTAGACGTGGCGTCGCCGTTCCGGCGTGACCCCAAGCTACTCCTTTCTATCTCCATACAACCCGCTCATAGCTCGAGGGCGGTCGGAGTTCTATCTTTCTTGTAGCATTTTGCTGTATCTACACCACCATACTCCTATCACTCTGATGCCCTCGGTAAGTGCTTAATTGTGATGCACATACACGTACTTATATCGTATCTGGTACCATCGGTCCCCTTTGTTTAGATAGACAAGGTCCTCGGACATCGTATATGATATATGACCAGATGTCGCGGAATCAGCAGCCAAGCCTACTGCTGAGAACACGAGACGTTCTTCTGAATTGCTCTCACGCCTCTGCGTTATGTAACATCAAGACCTTTCATTATACGCCTGTCGGACTACAAGAATACTAGCGCCAGATAATAAAAACCTTCGCCGCATGCGGTACGTATCTGTGCCTCTCATCCTGCCCTTCGCTTTTACGCCACTCGACCTATACCTCGCGCTCATCGCCCCATAGCTGCAACAATACGATATAGACTAGTACGATCCTCTCGGTGTGTACCATCATCGACCTTGATGAGTTCAACAGCTGACCTACTTCGTTCAGAGCGACAGCGGTTGCCGACTAACGATGGAACGCCACCCGATGTCTGTGTCCAACAACATGAATAGTGCACGCAAGTCCGAGGCTCTAGTTGCGGTCATGCCGTGCATCAAAGAGAGTAAAGTCTTGTATGCTCTCATGTGCTCATGCCGCGCACTTTATCAAGGAGGCCTTCAATACGTAGTTCTGTGGAAAGCTAGACGTTACAGCGGGTTGAACCATGCGAAATTTCAATCCTTCCATGAGTTCATGACCTTCTGGGCTCCTCTGAGCTTTCAAGTTCTGTACCGGTTGGACGTCTCTGCTCTCACATTGAAAGACTTGTCCTCCCATGAGCGCTCTCTCTTGGCGGATATCCTTCGGCAGGCAGGTCCGTACATTAAAAAGATTTGGCTCCCCAGCTTCGAAGGTCTTGACCTGAGCTCGAATCGCGCCCTGGTTCAGGCTTTCTGGTCGTTGACGAGCCTTGATACCTTCGAAGCTTATGGCTCCAACTCAGAAGCGCTCCGCGTTGTCCTATCGCGTCTGCACTCTCCCCTCACCGAGGTCGAGATCCAGGTGGAAGAAGGTGCAGACCCTCTGCCACTTCTTGCCAACTTTGCCTCTACCCTCAAAGTCGTCGCGTTTACCCGCGGAACGCCATCGAACACCGACATCTGCTTCCCGAATGTAGTCGACTTGGATATCACCGAGGGAAGTGCGCCTTACCTTGAAGTACTCATGACAGTCTTCCCAAATGTGGAGTTATTGCAGGTGGATGACTCCGGCTGGGAAGACGACTACGGGGAAGAGAAATGTCGGGCACAAAACCTCAAATTCCTAAAAAGCCAGCGTTATAAGCGACACCGCCCTTGGGCGCTTTTGAGGAGGTTGTACACGGATCCTGTGCCTTTGTATGCCCTTGCTTTGCAGCAAGAAGTCGAAGACCTGTTAATCCGCGGTGGCGGCGACGGCATCTGTTACGGTCCAGACACCCAGCTGCTACACGCTTCGTTGCCTTCCCTTCGTCCAAAATACCTCAATGTAGGAATGGACGCCGATGATGAAGTTCTGGCCACCGGCCTCAACGACGTGTGCGGGAGATTGGAGAGATTAAATTTGACCGTGCCTTTCCTGAAAACGGATGGTTTTGATGAAGCGTTGGTGAGTGTTTTGAACGTCATCACACCCGTCTGCCGCTTTTACTGAATGCATCACGGCAGTCTGCCCTCGTTGAAGGACTTGCACGCTCCCAAGCTACTTTGCAAGTGCTTGATCTCAACTTAGTCGTCATCGGCAACTCACATCCTCTGCCGGCAATTCGGTACTTGCAAGCATTGGACATAGAGGCTTTCGCTGACCAGGTTCAGTTACTGCTGCCGCTTCTGGTCGATTTGACTATCAAGGTGGAGTTCTTTCGCCACACTGGCTTCAATCTTAAACCTGTGGCCATCTCCTCTCTGCAGAGGAGGGTGGGCAATAACTAAACTTGGGCCGAAGCCTCACGAGAAGTGTTTGTCATAGTCGCAGATCAAGTCGTTAAGCTTTGGGGCTCAATTGTGGTACATATGCGCAAATTAGTACTTATCCTTTGTTCAGATGGCTTCGGGCTTCGCCGAACGGGGTCTTCAAGCCTCGGGCGATGCGGCTTCCGTGCTAGGTCTGTTAGAACATGGTACGTCCTTCTGTTCGCGACAGCTGTACTCACGCCTCTCTGATGCTGAACGTAGAGAATGCACTCGCTTTATGCCGGTAGGACCACAGGAAGACTAGCGCCAACAAATAAAAACCTCAGCCGTATGCAGTACCCATTTCAGCCTCTCGTTTCGTCCTATCTCTCTCTCCGTCTCTCTCGTCTCCTTTTACACGTATCTCGCCACTCTTCCTGAACAGCTGCAACGATACCGTATGGACTCACGAACCTCTTGGTACGTACCCTCGCAGACTTGCTGTGTTCGACAACTGATCTCAACCTCCCAGGCCGACGGCGACCACTGAAAATATGACAGACCGCCACTCGACGCCCCTGCAAAGTAGCCTGGTTGTCGCTCTCGACTTCGACAGCTTGGCCTCCGTCATGCCGTATGTCACAGAGAAGAGCACATTGTACGCGCTCATGCGCACATGCCGCAGGCTCTATCGAGAAGGTATCATACACATGGTCGAATGGCGAGCCTGGAAGGATGCTCTGACTCCAGCGGACCTGCGCTCTTTCCATGAATTTATGACTCGTCGGGCCCCGGCTAGCTTCAACGCTTTGCACATGCTAGACGTTTCCTCTTTCGACTTCAGGATACTCTCGTCTGATGAAAGCCGTCTTCTGGAGGACCTCGTGAAGCGAGGGGCACCCCACCTCATAGCTCTCGACTATCCTGACCTCGGTGATCCTTATGAGACTCCTGAGAGCCTCCTCTGGACCTTCTCGTCGTTTTCAAACCTGCGATCTTTGAAACATTTCCACCAACGTTCGGAAACACTGATATACGATATCTTGACCAGCCTACACTCTCCGCTCACTGAGATCGACGTATGGCTCGATGAGGTCGATGTCGTCCAACTTTTTTCCAACTTCGCTTCTACACTCCAGTCCATCAAGATCGCGGGCGGACTGGCCGAGACTACCAACGTCTGTTATCGAAATGTGACCAAACTGGAGGCCCGCGAGATGACTCTACCAAACCTTGATGTACTCTCGACAGTTTTTCCATCTTTGGACAATCTGTCTTGGGATGATGACAGCAAGTACCTATACTTGTACGATGAAGCTTGGGACGAATTACAAGAACGCATGGAGCAGAACGCGGACTTCCAGGCATATCACTGCGTTTGGGCTTCCCTGAAGATTTTACGGTCAAACCCCATGTCCTTATACGCACTTGGTCTTAAACACGAAGTCGAAGAGGTGGTCGTGCATGACGATTTGTATGACATCGACGACCTTGAAACCCTGATACACGCTTCGCTCGCTCCCCTTCAGCCGGGCTATCTAGATGTAGGGCTGGAAGCTGACGAAGATCTCATCGTCACAGGATTGCGTGCAGTGAGCGGGAAGCTGGCGCGCCTGAAATTGATGGTGGGGTTCATGGAGGATGTGAATGCTTTTGACAGTATCCCTGTAAGCATTCCTGCTGTATCATCTCTTGTTTATCGCCATAATTTAACTGGCGACTACACGTAGGCAGCTTTATTGGACGGACTGGCATCTTGTCGGCCTACTTTGCGGGAACTAAACCTTACGCTATCCGTTCCGTCATACAATCAACAGCCTGAACCAGCACGCCAACACTTACAAGCATTGGACATCAAGGTCTTGGCCGACCAGATCCAGCTTTTGCTTCCAAATCTAACACATTTGTCTATCCATACGTGGTACGCTGAGAATGGGGGCGAGCGTACAATCTCTCGTCTTGAAAGGATGGTCGATGTTAACCAGCTATAATAGAGCGACTCAGACTAGGGCAACACAATGTAAACTTGGAACATCATTTTCTCGTAAATACCTAGTATTAGAAGTTGTCTTATGGTGTCGTATTTTCGTGTTACAATCGTCAAACACACCGGTCAAGCTTGCATGTAACTTCAGCGACATGCTCTGCATTGCTCAGTCTGCGACGAATCACGATCAGCGAAGATCATCTTCTCACCACGATCTTATCTATGATCTCCCAGCACAACGATCGAGCTTCAAGATCTGAGATCCAGGATCGGCGCGCTCTGAGCGCCCGACAAAATTGCACGGCGCCTCCGCAGCCCGCTCCGATCCCAGGCTGCACGTTCTCGTGCACAGGCTGACTCTGCACCAAGACAATTTTTCGCGCTTGCCCCAAGGTCATCACGAAATCAAGGAAACCAAGAAGTCCGACATATCCACAATTTGAGAGGCCGCATGGCGGTACAGCGGCGCAGAAACGTCACGGTGACCTCCGCGGACAAGAGCTCGAGGAGCAGCGGCAAAGCCAAGCAGCAGAAAGGCGCGGCTGAAATCAATTCTAAGTCAGCGAGCTCAACTGGCGCGACCTCGACAACGGCAACCCGCGCAGGAACATCCTGACGAGGCCTTCAGAGCCTTGCCGGGGTGCCCAGAAGCACGGTGTTACACTTACAGTGGTGGGAAGGACGGCGCCGTCTTGCACTGCCTTCCCTTCCGTTGCTCAGCCTGTGTCCCCTTCTCCGTAGTGGAGTCACCAAGTTCTGCGCGCAGCGCCCTCACTGGCATCCTACTGAACGTCCTGACGAGGAAATGACCGCCTTGCCAGTGTCGCTCGGCAGGAGAGTCCCTACA
>SWBT01000028.1:0-22763 GCA_005298045.1 Pleurotus ostreatoroseus | reverse complement strand
GTGCTCTGTATTTTGGTTGACCGTGATCAGCTGGATTTTGCGAAATTACAATCCATCTCGTGGCTAACCGAAAGCCGCGCGACCATGATTATTCATGGTCCGCCGTATGGCAGTGTAGTTTGCGAACTTTCGGGCGAGTTTAGGCGCTCAAGTCCACTCCTCGCCTGGGAGTCGCCGATGCTCAAGCTTAAGCAAGTGCACGAAAAGCGAGCACACATCTGAGCTGCAATGAAGCGAGGGGTGTGTATGACTTTCTCTAGGTATGCTTGTTCTTTTGCAATGCAAAAATCGTGATGGTGTTAAATCAAAAATCTTAATCTCATACTCAGCACCGGCTAAAAATCGCACTGCTAATATCCTCTCTACATTCGTCGATCTCGATCAGGTCTCGCAATCTATGGCAGTGACAGTCCAGAGTCCAGACGCCGCAAAGGACCGCCGTACGCATAGCTGCGTCAACTAGGTACGAAACCTCCGGATAACTCTGAGAAGGCGAGTCATCCCGAGCGAACGAGACCTCCCTCTTCTGTGGACCCTCTGATCTGTAGTGCATGAGATGCTTCGCATCAAATCACTAGACAGAGACGATCCGACGAGCCATTAGGAGCCTTGAACGACTAGAACTTGTCCGACGTGCCCGCGCAGCTTTTGAGGGCACCAGAGTAGAAGCGCTAGCCGCTTCGGTTTTGAGTTTGGGCTCAAAACACGTACAAATATGGGGACATCTGGACCAAAATGGAATTCCGCGCGAAACTACGAAATGCGCGGGAAAAGTTCGGATCGCCACATTCCGCACCTTCAAAGCTTCAAAGCTTCGCGTCTAACCAACTTCGACCCCATCTCGAGTCTATCGTGTTGTTATATGTGTAGAGCTCTGGCACGTATGAGGCTCTTCATTTCTTACGGATTTTGCCTTCATGGAATCACATGAAAGAAATCGTGGATACCTTTCCATGAAGTTCACCAATAGAACGAGGCACAGCCTAGAGACTGCGGTAATACAGGCTTATACCTTGGGTATGAACTATTCACGATCGTCCGAGGCGGTACAGGTTCTTCTTCACCTCGAAATTACATCGATCGACTGCAATAGGAGTAAAGCTGTTGTGCTTGCGTTTACGGGGCTCGTGCGGGCGTGATGGAGCAACCAGGCGATTGAAGCGAGACGCGCTGTAATTACGTGTGGTGTATTACTACTCAGCCGGGACCCTGGTAATCCCTGCGTAGTTACTAAAGAAATTCCATCCATCCATCCATCCAATCTGTACATGCCGACAAATTCTAGCCCCTAAATCCCCACATCGTGCTGCGCCGAAATTCGCTCAGCCTCTGGACTGTGTAGAGAATCCGTTGAGGTAGTTCCGGAGCTTAGCGGATGGTCGAGCGCAGCTATACGGAAGGATCGACAAGATCATAGCATCGAGGCCCACTTTGATTCCGTATGCCGCTGGTCAACAACATGGAGGTGACCTTGTGGCGCCACACTGACACGAGGCTCTAATTTCCCTAGGCAGTGACGATATATAAACCAGCCAAGTTGACCGCGACACTCTCGGACTCGCAGCGTGCCCCCCCCGTTACCGGTACCCTCCGCATTTACAGTCTCGTGGCCTCAATGCTGCTCTCCGTCGTAACAGTCGTCCTCGCTACGCAGCTTTGGGCAGTACATGGTATTCTCCTGCCTTTTCGCAGGCTCATTGAGCCACGGTCGGCTGTGACAACATCGACTGTATTTGCCGATGCCGGCGATCCGTACAACTTCGACGTCGTAGACTTCAATGGGGACGGTCAGATCATTTATGTCGCCAACGTCACAGTTGACGGCCAATCGTACGAGGTATGTACTGTCGGCATGGTTTGCAAAATTATATCATTCACCTGCTACTAGGTCCAACTCGACACGGGAAGTTCGGACTTTTGGCTAAACACACAGAACTACACTCTGTCGTCTAATGTGACTGACACAGACTTGAATGCCACAATCAGTTATGGGTACGTCTCATGCATTCGACCTGATTACACTAGCTGAATTCGAGGCAGTGACACCACGGTCGCGTCAGGAGACATTATTCTCGCGCCGGTTCAATTTGGCAATTATTCTGTGTCTAATCAAGCCATCAGTAAGTCGTGTACTCAAATAGCTTACAACGTCTCTGACCTACATTTTTAGTTAATGCGCCCGGTAGTAACGCTACCTCCGAAAATGACCTTGGCCTCCTTGGTCTGAGCTCGTCAGTTTCGTTTGTCTTCACCGCTTCCTGCTACTAAATATTCATCCACAGATATGTCATCTCCTCTGTATATAATACGCTTTCTAACGGGACCTCCTTCAATGGTCTACCCCTTTTGTTCAACATCTTCAACTTGAACACGACCGCCCCAAGCTATATCACGTTCTTACTCAGCCGCTCTAACTTGGGTATCACGGACGGTGGCATCTTCACCATCTCTGAGGTTGATCCCAGCTGGAGCGCTGTTCAAAACCAGTCGAAGATCGCGATCGCTCAGGGTCTTGGTCAGTGGGTTGGAGTCATGGACGCCGTCATCGTGAATGGCAAAAATTACACTGGTCATGGGCTACTGTGAGTATGCCACTCAACTTTTGAGACGCGTCAGCTCACTATGTGTAGCTCGAGAAAGGATGTCAATACTACGGTGCTGGGGCCTAACTTCGAAGGTATTGACAAGAGCAAGACCCTATCGCTGTTCGACACCGGAACTTCTCTTGGTACGAGAATAGACTTCTGAGACCTAGGTCATTCGTGTAACCTCTCACCTTGCATTACTTTGCATAGGATACATGCCGAAATATTACTTCGACGCAATATACAGTGACATCAAAGGGTCCACGAAGTTGGACGGCGCCGACGGCATCTACTCGATCCCCTGTGATACCAAATTGAACGTATCCATGGTGTTCAAGTACGTACCTCGCTCTTTGTCGATCGCGGCCATAGATTCATTCTACCATACAGCGGCACCGAGTACCCTATCAATCCATTGGACCTTACGAGGCTGATCAGCGTCGATAACGAGACTCTCTGTATCAACGCGTTCGGTTCTATGGATCTCAATGACCAAGGCATGGACTTTATCCTAGGCGACTCCTTCTTACGCAATGCCTACACCTTGTTCGACTATGGTAACTGGACGAACAACACCGACAGTGCACCCTTCGTTCAACTCCTTAGTGTGAGTTTTCTTAGGCATTGTCGCGACGATCGTTGCTCACTGGCACTGATTAATAGACCACCAACCAAAGTGACGCTTGGGCTCAGTTCGACGACTTAAATAATGCTCGGATTGCACAGTGGAACAGCCTCAACGGTACATACAATCCTCAGTAGACGTATGCCGTTAAAGACACTCCGAAGACTTTTGCCTTCTAGCACCGTACAATGTATCGTGGTCGAGTAGATGTATTATGGCATGTGTAATACGAGGTGCTTGCGTCAATTAATGGGTTCTTGTAGTTCTCTGAGTTCCATATGATCGGGATAGAGCCCGACGCCGAGGTGAACAATCGCCTGTCAGACCTTGTTCATTGCCTGTAATCTTCTACATCGTTGTGCTGCGAGTAAATACATATGTTGATTGTTATTACAAATATTGCTACAATAGAATAGTCAGATCCTGTACGACCAAGTCATGGCACGTTCGCTCATTAGGGTATATGCGGAAAGGGCGGGGGTTATCTTGAGGACATGACATAACCGGAAGTATCTAGCACTTGCTTGCCACATATTGCACATACACCACGTTTATAGGCGCAACCTAAGCAATAGAGTCAATGGGAAGCATTACTACCAAACCACGACGAGCGTACCGTGACAATATTTTGCCTTATTTTGCGTCACATTGGACTTGCAGTCCTTGCATTTATTTTGGTACGGCTGTTATCGAGATCACCATATAAGTTACAAATATCGTAACAGATCATGAGACATACCTGGAACCTATTCTTCGAGCTCCCTGGTCTTGACAGCAGCTTGTTCTCACCGACTTTACGACTACCATCCTTAATGGCCTGTGAGCTCGACGTGAAGGGATCAGGCGCAGCAACTTTCGAGAGTTTCTATAGCACAATGTCAATATTGACCTGTGGACTTGGCTAATTTACTCACACTTTCACACTTCTTGCAAACCATGGTGTCGGTGGTCGAGGTTACGGAGAGGTGGGCTGTGTAAACGCCTGTGGGCTGCTTGAACGAGTACGATGACTAATCTAGCGCCTTTCTCATGGATCCCGGGCCGGGACGTTGGCTTTTCAACGAGCAGGTTACCGGTCACCTTTGAGTCGCGCGCAAAGTTCATCGTAGAATCGGGTTGCAAGAAGTCTAGTCAAAACTTGAAATACTAGAGTACAAACTCATCCTTCCCCGAAAACACTGGATTCATCTACGGCCCAGAATATCTTGTCGCCACCTAATTTTCATCCAGACCACCCACTGCCTCCTTTCTCTCTCGAAGTCTTCGCTTTCATCACGGTCCACTTTCCACTCCCGTCTTATTCCTTCGGCCAAATTTCTCTCCGCCACTTCCTCGAACTCTAACCCAGAGTCCTCTGCCAAAAGTATAAAAGCATGCAAGGTATGACGGCCGGTATGGAGGCCGCTGACCATATATATCCGCGCATCTTCCGTCTTTCGCAGCAGCATCTGAAGGCTACTCAAGAGAGTTTGATGTGTCTGAGAGTTCCATAACGTATCCGCCGCAAGAATCACGTCCATTTGACCCTTATCTTCCGAAGGTACATCGCTTGACTCTTGTACGTACGCAAACCAGGCCTCTCCCCAGGCGTGGGGAATAACCCGACACTTATTGGATACGCCGTTGGTCTCAACGTTAGTTCGCAGAGAGCGTATGAGCTCGTCATCAGGATAGTCGCTGACGAAGACGTCAACATGGTTGTAGCATCTTGATATAAGGATGCTGGGCAAGCCTGCTCCCGCACCAAGCTCCAAAACGCGTAGTTTCTCTCGTCCATCTGCATGCACGAGGCTGATGTGGTGATCAAGATGGAGCTCGTGGATATGATCGGCGAGAAAAAGCGAAGAGTTCCATATCGACGACGCGTGCAGGGGCCAGTTTTTTGGCTCCGTTGCTGGCGTTATGAGCGAAATTGTGGGCGCAGATGTACCGTCGGGCACAGACGCCTGTAGCTGTAGCTGCTCTGCCGACATCGAATAGCAGAACTGAGAGCCTGCTGAAGAGTGCGAAATCGGGGTATAGCCGTATAAGCCTTCCAAAGCATCAGAGAGAACGTCTTCGGCCATGACGGCGGGAAGTGAGACGGACATTATGCAAGCCTGCTGTGATGGGCTGGCCGATGGTCATGAGCGAAAGTAGTCAATCTCCGAGTCATACATCGATATAATCTGCTTTATCATTGGGCTCTAGCAGCTCGGCTATCAGCGACATTTAGGTCTTAACCTTACTTTAGGGGCGCTGACGAAAAGCAAAGCCGAAACCAACTGGTCGAAGACAGCTACCGTCTTCTGGAAGATGTAGTTGGCGAAGTCGAAATTCATTCTCGACAGGACTTGATCATGTGAGGTAATTGTACTCACATAAACTCGTTCACAAGGGTATACAGCTGAGAATATACTGTTAGACTCGATGTGAACGCAAGAATACTACTCGCGAGGGCTGAGCACTGATGGCCAAGGATGACAGATCGGAACAAGTACATGATTCGTGGCACCCAGGCATCATGATAAATGTGAGGGTATACCTCTGAAGTCATCCTCTAGTCGACAGTTCAACCGTGTTTTTGAATGCCCCTAACAGCGCGGTCATCTGAATCTTCTCATTTGCGCCAGCAGACAAGCGATATCTGTAAAAGCATTAGGAACATAGTCGTGCGAATAATTGGAAGATACTGACTCCGTTGTCGCCAAAAAGTCAAGTAGATAGATTCGGGCGTGTGGCTTCAATTCTAACTCCTCGACGTACTCATATGCGCCTATAAGCAGATCTTGAAGTGCCAAGCCGCGTTCTGCTTTCATCGACGAGATCACTGATAGAATTCTCAGTTCGTGCACAGGGAGACCGACGGTAACAGAAGGCTCACTCTTGTATGACGTGGTGAATTCGTCAGAAAACATTGAATTCACTATCGCTGCAATATCGGCTGGCTGTGGTGTACCTGTACAATGGTACACTTCGGTCTCGCCGATAAGATCGTATGCAGCATGACAAGCTTGTAAGACATTCAATGCACGTCGCATATCGCCCTTCGAAAGTTTGAGAAGAGCTCTTCTACCATCTTCGGTCAACTTGACTCTAGATAGAAACGTTAGGGATCTTTGCAACAATTTAAACAGTTAGATTATATACCCTTCTACCTCGATAACTCCATTAAGTCTTTTCTCGACTTCTCCCATTGGCAAAGGAGAGAAGCGGAAACGCGTGCATCGGCTTTGGATGGCAGGGACGATTTTGTTGACATAATTGCATATAATGCAGAATCGAACGTTCTTGGTGTACTGCTCAATGACTCGTCGCAGAGCGGCTTGTGCTTGCGTAGTCATCATATCAGCTTCATCGAGGATAATGAGCTTATATCCCTTGGAAAACAAAGTGCGCGTCTCTGCAAAATTCTTGATTTGCTCGCGTACGACATCGATCCCACGATCGTCAGATGCGTTGAGCTGTGCAGTGGGCGAGGTTAGGCAGGCTAAATAAAGACAGATGAACACACCTCTAGTATCTGTTTACGGAAATCGGTTCCGTATATTCGACGTGCCACAGCCAAGATAGTTGACGTTTTGCCAGTACCGGGGGGCCCATAAAACAATAGATGGGGAAGTCGGTTCTTCTCGATGAATTTCTCAACTATGCTACGGTTCAGCCATTGTCAGGGAAAGAGACAGAGATTTAATAAACGTACTTGTGCCAGTGATGTCTTTATGCGAAACGACGTCGTCCAATGTAACAGGTCGATATTTCTCCACCCTGACATTTCTTTTGAGAGGCTGAATTTGTACATAAATACCTTACTCACCAGGGGAGGTTCTCCGCGTCATGTGCGTCGGGCTGTTCAGCTGCCTTCCCCTTTCCTTTTCCTTTGTCCTTGCCGTTGGATGTCGGCCATGTAACAGGAGTTTCAGCTTCACTTGGCGTGTCTCCGTCGCTGTACATAGTGGTAGTCTTCGCTGGGTCGTAGTATCGGGTTCGTGTTCGAGGTCGTCGCGGTCGTGTCTCAGTCTGTCGCGTTGAGCGTGTCGCAATTAGCCGCGCGCGTTCGTGACTTCGGTGATGACCGAGACGGAGAGTAAATATTCGTCATCTCCGACAGAACCTTATTTGTCAGCGCACGGACCACATCCACAAAAACACGCGATCAAAGTTTCCCTTCCTCACAACTTTCGCTTTTGTCGACGACTCCACCGTTCAGCTCGTTGGACAGACAGAGGCATCTGCAACATGCAGATCTTCGTCAAGACGTGAGTAGCACTGCAAGCTTGCTTAGCCATGTGGTATTGATAGCTGTTATAGCCTCACGGGTAAGACCATTACCCTCGAGGTAGAATCCTCCGACACCATCGACAATGTCAAGGCCAAGATCCAGGACAAGGAGGGGTATGTGGCCTCGCACTTTCCTGAGATCCAGTCTACTAACGTTGTCACTGCAGCATCCCCCCGGACCAGCAGCGCTTGATCTTCGCCGGCAAGCAGCTCGAGGACGGCCGTACCCTCAGTGACTACAACATCCAGAAGGAGTCCACTCTGCACTTGGTGCTCCGTCTGCGCGGTGGTGCCAAGAAGCGCAAGAAAAAGCAGTACAGCGTCTGTATAATTCCCGTTCATCGATGACTGTAGCTGACAAAACTCCTGCAGACCCCCAAGAAGGTCAAGCATAAGCGCAAGAAAGTCAAGATGTCCATCCTCAAGTACTACAAGGTGGACTCTGACGGCAAGATCAAGCGTCTTCGTCGCGAGTGTCCTTCCGCCGAGTGCGGTGCTGGTATCTTCGTACGTAGTCTTTGTTCACGTAGGGCGGTATCATCCTCATTCTCCATTTTTCTAGATGGCCTTCCACAAGGATCGCCAGTACTGTGGCAAGTGCGGCCTCACTTACACCTTCCAGCCTGGTGCTAAGCCTCCCGCTGTCTGAGCAATGTTCTACTATGTACTAGCTATATGTCAACGAGTACAATCATAGTACGATGATGCTTCTATCCGGTTGCTCGATAAGCATGATCGATCGGTGTGTATGTTTTTGTGGTCACATCAGTGTGGAACGTCAACATACTGCAAAACTGGGACTGAGGAACATTCAAACCCCTACGCAAATCCGCGCGTAGTCCGTAGTGAGATCGAGGCTTCGACTGTCGTGTTCATGAGCCGTGTAATCGTGATGATCCAGTAAGTTTTTCTTGGATCATCGTGATAGCTTCGTCTTGATAAATCTTTCCAGCCATAGGATGCGGCATGATGACTTCAACAACCGAAACGAACATAAAGCATCTCTGTGTCTAGACAGAGTCGGATCATGATACCAGACCCTGTGCATGGACCATCCACGGAACTGCATGAGCTATCTTGATTCGAGCTTTCTCCGCTAGCCGGATCGTCTGATGCCGGCATACTTGGAGATTGCACATATATAAACACGGGTTCATCCGAACATTACTCGCCGAAGACGCAATGGACGACCGCTCTACAGCACCGCCGCCAGAATACTCAGAATTGGAGCTCGGACACGATCTACCACCAGGCTATACTAGTGGTACCATTTACACCATCGGATCTCATAAACTACGTGAGCCGCTTGTGCATATGTCTCATGTGAAAGCCCACCTATATCTTCTCCGCGCAATACACGACTTGAAGAGGATTGTGATGGCTGGTGAAGATCTACGGTTACCTCAAGAAGCTCTGGTGTTGGAACCATGGCAGAGGTGGACTTGGTTTGTTGGGCTGGCAGTT
This sequence comes from Pleurotus ostreatoroseus, assembly GCA_005298045.1. Classification (NCBI taxonomy): domain Eukaryota; kingdom Fungi; phylum Basidiomycota; class Agaricomycetes; order Agaricales; family Pleurotaceae; genus Pleurotus; species Pleurotus ostreatoroseus. The sequence continues at coordinate 13,829 of SWBT01000028.1, read as the reverse complement.
GAAAGGTGAGCAGCATCATCTACTTCCCGTAGCTAGTTATCCACGTTCTTACGATGCGTGAGCACAGATTTGAGCGTTGGGCAGCTTCGATGCACTCTAAACCACTTCGTGAATGGATTGAAGAGGAGCTCCCACCCGTAGATGTGTTAATGATCTGGCAAGCGTACATGCTCAACCCAATGTGAGTCATTAGTTGTACCGTTCATGATTAGGTAAGTCTCCAACGGTTGCTAGATGGTATGCAGAGGATTGTGATCGCATCCCTATATTAAAGACCTTGAGATTACTCGGAGGCCGCCTGCTGAGTTCATTGGTATATGTCATATTCCCTCGCTAGCAAGCTGGAAGCTAACTTTATTTCACAGGTTGAGATAGGCGACATCAATGGATATGTACCAAGTGATGGATGTCGTGATCGCTGGCTAGAACAAACGAGTACTTCCTTCGACCCGATAGATGCTGCTATGCTACTCAAGACGCACGACGTGGAATGCCCGGAGTGTTCAACACATATTGATGCTCGTATGTTACTATCTACTCGTGTCACAATAAAACCTATTAAGACGTGCGATAGCGTTTATCACATCAGACGATACAGGTTATTCCCAACATAACTTTGCTACTCAATGTACCAATTGCAGCTTTGTGATCACCAGAGAAGTGCTTGCAGTCGTTAAATTTGCTCACGATTTCGTGCTTGATCCTGAGAATCGCGAAGAGGTTGATGTATACGGGGATGGTGTTTTCATGGCGTATGTATGAACTCAATTCGTGCGGCTACCGTTGCTGCTGACATACATCGCAATTCATCTAGCGGAACGGTCCGTTCTTCAGTGGCCGGAATTGTCAAGTTACGAGCACAGGCGACAAAGATCAGTCTCATGGACGCTTACCCATTGCACAAACCCTCACCGAATGTGAGTCAATTTTACACTTGCTCGCGTGTTCGTGGTGCCAATGACTATAGGCAAGCAAATGGGAATGGCGGAGGAATATCTACAAAGTGACTGGATATTCTTTGAAGACCGTTTTAGCTGCTATTTTGAGCAAAATCATGGCGAAGGGATACAAGTAAACGTATAAACATCCCTTCCATATTTCACAGCTCATGCCAGCCTCTTATAGCGTGCAAAAAGTCATCAGTGCATATGTGGATGACCGACCTTTCTCTGTCAATCTTGTTGGGGCGGCTGTTCGACAAAGTATATTTATCGATGAATTGCAGAAAGTACACTGGTTAGATCCAGGTCACTTTGGAGACGACGCCGAAGATGACCTCGTTCTGTCTCAGGCCATCTCAAGGTACCACGCGTAAGTCGTGCGTTAGACAATCCTGATACTCGGAGCGTGACCTGATGGACTAGATTCTTGGACCTGATTGCATCGTCCACGGGGCCCCGAATTCTTTACGTGCCCACTCTTGACATTGATCTCGTATGGCACACCCACCAAATGATGGGTAGCCTCTATCATGCACGGTGTGCAAAGTATCTACAAACAGTCATCGACCAGTGAGTTATCAAGTCAATAAGTCCTAGCAACAGCTCATGTGTTGGGTGGACAGTTATGACAAAGTTGCAGAAAACGTTCTCGCGAGTTGTTTCGATGCTACGTGTCGAGCGTGGAAGGTGAGTATTGCATGGCATTGTCCAAGCCATTGACGCTACAATTGCACACTATGATCTTTGTCAGGAACGATTTGGTCTCCCATATGCTTACTGCGGATGCCCACTTCCTGGAGACAGGATATCGGAACGCTTCTCTCGTCTTAAGCAGCGCCTCACGAATCCCTTACATCCTACGGGTGATCTTGTGCCGCTGAATCGCGAAGACGCACTCCTAGCTACACACGCTAGCGAACACAACACTTTCCCGGTACCCGGTACGGAATCCACACGCGAGAAGCATCTAGAGAAGATCAGCAAGCGTCAAGGGCGCAAAGAGAACAAAGACCGTCGCGCAAGATCGCATGATCCTGCATTTGTTCGTCGTCTTCCGATATATATTGGACCTCAAGCGAGGAGTATTGTCCCCGGAGAAAGAACTTTGGCTTATTCGTGGGTCCTAGTAGGCCTCCATACTGTCTCTGTTTCACAAACCCTAACGTCGTTACTCAGGGAGGTGGCGGCGGTAACGATGGTTATACTTGGTCGACCATTGGCGACCCCGGGGCTTCAATGATGTCCGCGTTGTGGACTTCAGGTATGTCCTCATGACGATTCCCAACGCGCTGCGGCCTGCTTCAGACGAGATGGCCAGCAACAACTAGACCGTTCAAATTTCGGCCACTTGATCTACTGGCAGCAGAGTCACCGTTGTCATGATGTAGGCTTTTCTTCTGCGGGTATTGGATCCTGTACCCCCCAGATTACCTGTATGCTAGTGTCTATCATGGATAGCCCATATATAAGACATTTCAAACTCGTTGTATAATTTTAGGATCCAGTGAGCGATATAGTCGAGGTGCGAATAACCAACAACTCGGAGATAGCCGAAATCATCGTGCACTGCGCAACACGAAGCCATCTCGCGGCTTCAATTCGACCTCCACGAGGTCGACTGGTGCAGCTCTGGTTACAACCGCTGCGTAGTAAATGGCGACACTGCTAACATCTGTAAGGCGTAAATTTTACAGCACGTTCGGTGATAATGCGCTGTATTGGTATCATCGATCTTACGCACTGGACTGGTGCGTCTGTTCAAAGCTTTGTCTTCTGAACCATAGAGTCTTAGGTGTTCTTACCTAATTGCCCTTCCATAGCTTTGTAGCAACAGCGGCCTGGGTTATGGCGTGGTGGATCAAAGTTCTTCCCCCTTACGAACGAGACTTCAGTGTAGACGACGTTCTCATCAACCATGCCCATCGGAAAAATCAGTATGTCTGTGTGGACTGGAAACACAGTAACGATCTAACACGTCTGGGTGGTCCAGAATAAGCGGTGACACCAATATGCTAGTATCCCTACTTGTGCCAGGTATCACTGTTATCATGGTCGGCACACTTCGGGTATCTGCTATGGAAATTCATCATGGGCTGTTAAGTCTTTGGTCGGGAAGGTAATATCGTCATCGCACGGAGAACGGAAAATTTCTAATCGCCCTGATAGCGGCTTCACAATTCTCATCGTAGAGTTTCTGAAGAATAGAGTTGGTGGGTATTTACAGCTTTACTTACTCCGCTGATTGAGAAGGAGGACGCTAGGTCGTCTTCGTCCCGACTTCTTGGACCGTTGCAAGTGGGAAGAAAGTATCAAAGTATGTTCTGGGTATGGGTCGCAATCGCATCCGATTGAAACTAGCTCATGTAGTAACCTTTCAGAGACATTGAGAAGGTCACAGATGGGCGACGGTCGTTCCCATCTGGTCATTCTTCTGCAGCGTGGGCTGGGATGACGTTTTTATCTTTGTATCTGGCGGGTGTGACAGGTGCTTTGTGTGTCCACAGACTTGTAACCGCCAGATATCTCTCTAGCAGCCGACTTACCAGGCTTTGCCTGACGCTTGCGCCGATCGCTTTCGCGATTTGGGTCGCAGTCTCTAGGCTCGAAGATTACGTGGGTGTATACGTTGCTACCATGAATATCGTATTTTTGACACTGCGTCTCGCAGCGACATCACAAAGAAGACGTGATTGTCGGCAGTCTGATAGGCATGTTCACTGCCGCGACATGCTATCTCGTATACTGGCCAAACCCCTTCACGCTGAAGCATACGGATTTAGACCGTGGAGTTGCAAGACCAAGGAATGTGTATGGAGAACATGAAACACAAGAATCAGAAACCACCTATGGATACGAACTAGCTGGAATGGAAAATGCTATAGACACGGTATAAGTTGAAGGGGATGGATGTCCACGCGCAGCAGGCTCCCGAAGTCTTGCCTAGGCATTCACCGGTCCAGGAGCATCTCCCTTGACGAACACCCATTTATCGCCAACTTTCTGCATACGTCCGCTAGCTCTTGGAGTAGCACTGGGAGGAGGGTTTAGGTTTGCGCCGAGATGGTGACCGTGATCCGGCTGGCCTGTTTGCGGCAAATTTGGCCAACCACTGGAATAGTCGGATTCATCTCCTCCGGTCAAAGTCAAGGCGTCAGTTCCTTGGTCTGAATAGCCTCCATGCCCAGCCCCATTTCCGTACCCATATTCCTCACGACCACGACCACGACCACGGCCACGGCCTCTGCCTCGCCCACGCCAGCCTCGATTTCCCCAACCTTGCCCTTGACCAAACTGTCCCTGCTCCTGATCAGGCCATCGTTCATCTTGTTGACTAGAATATTGATTTTGTGGGTAGGGATTTCCTGGGGCATTACCGTTTGCAGCCATGATGTACTGCATTAGCTCTGCCTGCTGGGGCATGTAGCCGTGAGTTACTTTCCACGCGTTCGCCAGCGCTTCCCAAGAGGCAGGCGCGGTCAGGTCGAAAGCTGACAGATCAAACGAGTCCAATCCGCGCGTTCCGACAGGTGATGTTGGTGACAAGACAGGTACAGAAGCTGGGGGCGTCGAATCGGTAACAGTAGGTATTGGGGCGGGAGGAGGTGCTGGAGTGGCACCCTCGTCAAATGTATTTGATGACAACGAGTGTGCCTCGTATTGTACAGAAGACTGTCTGGACTCCTGATCTGGATGGGGAGGCTGTTCTGCTTCTCGTTCCTGTGAAGGAGGTCGGAGGTCGCGTCCAAACTCATCCTTGCCTTCTTCACGGGCGGGTTGGGCGGGTTCGGAAGAATCTGGCATGTGGAAGACGGGGGTGATTTGTGCGGGACTATTCCCTCGCATGTTGTCTTCTCGCCTGTACCTCGCGTGGGAAGGGCTGCGCGACCGCCCTGATCTGTGCCGTGCAGGAGGGCCCCAGTCTTGGTCCCTGTGCATATCGTTCCGACGATCATTGTCGTCCCTCCTGCCGCGACCCCGACCACGGAAGCCGCCTCTAAAGCCACCTCTGTGGTCGCCTCTGAAGTCGCCTCTATGATCGGTTCTGTAGCCGCCCCTTGGGGGACCTCGTTGATCACGACGGTCGTCGAAATTATCTCTGCCACGGTCTGGCCCAGGGCCATACCTGTCATACTGTGGCTCTTTATGAGGAAAACCGTTACGATCATCTCGATAGTAAGGCGGAGGCTGCGAAGGCCCTCCTACTGGAGCTGTTACAGGAGGTACTGCATTTGGGGGAGCAGACGATGGCACTAAAGACACGGGTACTGGTATTGGCTGCGTAGAGGGAATATTTCCCGCATTGGCCGCCTGCTTCAACTGCTGCAAGAGCGTAAACGGTTCAGTAGTCGCCGGCTGGGAGGTTGGTACTGTGGCTGGTATATTTGCTGTTGTTTGGCTGCGATCTCGCAGGTCAGAGGGTAGGACAACATGTCAACACGGGTTTCGCTTACCCACTAGAGGCAGCGACTGCGTTGGCTGCTTGTGAAAGCAATGCCAATAGTGTGGCTTGCATATCATTGGCGACCGGTGCGGCTGGGGGCGTCACCTGCGGTGGCGGAGGCTGTGTGGCTGCGAGTTGATTGTGCGATTGAGGTCGAGGGTCCACTGTGGCAGTAGACGCAGGTTCGTTCGTAGTTTTGTCGGAGTCTGATGCAGACAAGATCACATTTCAGTCACATCTCACGTTTCAAACGTTTATACGGAGAATGAATGGGATTACGCAAATGGAGAAAGTACTTAGCGAACACATGTGAATACGATAAGCACCTTTTTCTGTCGAGCCTTTCACCAGTTTGTGCAAACGAGATAATACAGCGGAAGGGAACGTATTCGATTTCGTCCAGATGTCCAGTATTTTCTTGGCCTTGTCCTGTAAGCATGAGAAAAAAAAAGCGACATTGTCAGGAACCTGTAAAATTCGTCTTTCGTAGAGGAAAACGGCGCTGAGAACACGCCAGGTGTTTTTATCCAATCATGTGACTGGAACGCGTCAGGACGCGAAACGGGTGGCGTGCAGCGTAAAGCGTTCTGCCACCGCGATGCTGAGCGCTGCAGCATCACGTCTACCGTACAGACAACACGGTACGGCCATAAGTCAGTATTGGCGGTCCTCTTTATGAATGAGCAGGGACTTCATAATCGCGCCTGCTTTTGTTTATGGCCGCTGATGTGCAATAACTAGGCACGGCGTAGATGCTCGAAGACGGGCCAAACGTTAGTAAAACGTTATTGTTGGACTAACCTTCGTTTCAGAGCCTGTGGCCACCATATCTTGGATCAAACCATCCAAGATACCCACTACTTTCAAAAGAAACGTAGCACAATTCCCTTGTCCTGAGTTGAGGTCCGCAGTCAAACCCTGTTTATCGACCTGATGCTTAGCTGCACGAGCCAAGGCATCAAAGACGTATAGACTGTGAACTTTTCGCGCAGGATTCAGGGTCTTATGTGTGCGATACAATATACACACAAGCTGGGTGTCGTTCTGGTCATAAAAGAGTTGTTAGAACACAACTCAATTGGAACGAATCGACAACGCACCTGCATATTTTTCAGAGCTAGTGTTGTGACTTCTTTCATGGAAGAAGCTGAGAGACGTTTCGCCGCCACGGCCTCTTTCAACGTTGACTCAAATGTCTAGTAACGGAAGGTTAAACAAGAAAATATACAACGAACAGTGACATACCTCCAGTGACGATGATTCCGCCGCCATTGCGCGCTATCCTCCTCCGAATACACGACTGCGCTGTTAAGAGTTAGCCAGATACGGGGGTCAGTAATGAGACGATCTTGAAGCTGAGAGGGACGAGCGGGGAGGAGAACTGATGAGACTGTGTTTGTCCTTGTTTTGCCGCTTGGCCCGTGCGTATGTCGTGGCATCTAAGAAAGGTTACTCTCCGCGATAATATGTTGTGATATTCCTCTTTCTAGACACAGAGGCTCGATTGATAAACAACATGAATAACTCAATTTTCCAGAAGGCTGAGACGATTGGTATGTGAAAAGCGCTTCATGCAGGCCGTAAGAGCCTTCTTATCATGGCGGGTCTTGCCCTTCATTCAGTTACCAGTGCCAATACAGATGACATGTGAGTTTTAAGACGCTACACAGCACTGCAGAGAAGCGGAAGAGAAGAGCAAATAAAGTTCTGGACGCTGAGACAGCGACATATCCTACGATACAATAGGTGGATGACCCCGCATAAGCTTATTAATGGTATTCGTACGTAACGGCGTATCGGAGAACAGAGCGCGAACGAGGTTGATCAGCTCGTCAATCTCGAAGTCAACGAGAGCACCCTCTTCGAAAAGGTACGAAATATCGGCGATGGAGGCTTCCTAGGTGACAGGGATGATGATCAGTCTGAGAGAAAATGAGACCGATATACGACGGACCAATAGTTCCGATAGATAGGAGAACTTGAGCCATAATGGAACGTAGGCGACCACGAAAGAAGGCTATGAGAAGTCAGTACGATCGATATCAAAGATACGCATGGAACTTACTTGATCAGGATCTTCCACGAACAACCCTTCTAACGCATTGAGTATGCGACATAGCTCGCTCAGCTTATGCGACTCTTGAGCTGTGATATCAGACAAGGTAAGGATATCGCTCAAGATACGGCCAAGTGCAGCATTCGCGAAAATGCCTATTGCTCGATAATACTTGGATTTAGGGAGAACAGGCTTCGAAGAGTCATGAGTGTACAAACCAAAGAACACTTAGAGTAAGGCTCACCTTGCATTGCTGCGCCGCACGCCGAATGTCCTGCAGTACTGAGTTGACAGCATTTTCACACTCATCGAATCGGTCCTGGTCAGTAGTACCGATGAAGCCTTGCGCCTGGTCAAGTGTATCAAGGACTTTCCCTTCTTGCATACGCTGGAAACGAAAGTAAGATACACAGAAGAGTGCAGAATCAGTAAAATGCGTACCAAAGCGTCGTCAAACCAACTATCCGACAGTAGCTTGAAGATTTCACCACACTCTCGCAATCTGTTGCCAGTACTGGTTGGCAGTAACGTATGAGACGCCATGCGTACTATTTGCTCGCTAATCCAAAGGCAGTCGTTGGAAAAACATGCTGAGCGTTTTGTAGATCCGGATAACACCGCTGAAGCAGCCACAGGATAAAGAGCGCGATATAGATCGAGCATCTGGGTAGACCCTTGATAGAGGGTGCTGCCAATTGCTGAAGAACTAGCTGCAGCGTAAGGCGCGAGAACAGGAGAAGCCGCGAGCTCTGCGGCCTCTTGTAGAACGTGTTCTAAAAGAGCGACTAGCTCTTTGGCACGTCCAGACACCAGATACGATTCCTGCTCAGCCCGCGGCTGCGTTGCGACAGGCTTAGACTGCATAAAGGAAGTCATGGCAGGTGTGGGTGGTGGGGGCGCAATTGGTATGGGCGACTGGATCGGCGGTGCGTCCTTCAGACTTTTTCCTTTGTGAGACAGCTTCTCCAAACGACTCGCAGTCTTCGGCTTGCTGGGCGATGAAATGGAAGGGGCTTCGTCTTCCCATGGATCGTCCCATGCGAACGAGTCAGAGGAGCCCTCTTCGCTGCCTCCACCCCCGTTAGTACTCGCCGGTTGCTCATCTCCGTCGTTGAGAGCCCATGGGTCGTCCTCCTCCACTTCTTGTCCCGGTTCCGCAGCTGTCTCAGCCTGTGAGGTGCTTTGCGGTCGAGATTCCTCTACATCTTCAAGACCCCATCCCTCCTCGTCTACCGTCGTATCCTCACCTTCTTCATCTAGACCCCAAGCTACATCCTCCGGTGACGCAACTCTCTCTGGAGGGCGTGGGGGCTCATTTTTGGGCGATTCTGGTGGGTGAGCTGAACTGAGTATCGCGCGGAAACTAGTGCTGTCGTCTTCAGGTCGGACAATTAGCCTTCGAGTCTCCTCCAGGATGTCTGCACGTCGCTTCCTTTCGTAATGGGCGGCGACTGCGTCTGCCCATCGCTTGATGTCCGTATCCCTGTTAGCATCTCCTAGCATACCTCCGATGTATTCTTGCTCGAATTTGACGGAACGTGTCATGAGCTCCAGAAAAGCGGGGAGGTCGGAAACATCAGAAGGCAGCGAAGGGATTAAGAGTTCGTTCAGGACGGCTGATGTGGCAGGTTTGCTCAGGCATGAGGGGAAGCCGGCTGAAGAGGGGAGATGAGGGAATAAGTATTGATTCAAGAATGTGAGAACGGTAGATAGGTTGCTGATGCGTGCGGTCAAGTCGTCTGGGGATGTTGGGCAGAGCACAATGCTCAACTTGTGTTCCGCGTCGCCGGTCAGGGCGGTCAGAGACGATACTTCAACGAGAGCGGATTGTTGGAGAATACGACTCATCCATTGGGACGTTATATCTCGTCGCAATGTCCCCATTAAGGTGGTCAGGGAGGTTGGCGCAAGCGATGACACGACTGAAGCCAGGGAAAGTATGGTGGTCGAGTCTCTGACTGATGGAATATCAACGCTAGTATACGTATACATTGTCGGACAACTTGCCTTGTACCGACAGCCTAACTATGATCTCTGAGCTATTGACAATGACACTTCTTGAGTATGCATCATTAAGTTGCTCGTCGGTCCGATCTTTCGACGCACGAAACGTACGCTATGTCAAAATTGAGCTGAGGTCTTGAGCAAGTGAGTATTACGGACCTTAATATCCCCTAGTAGTCCGGCCTGTTGTAGAGGAGGGGGCGCACGTGCCAGCAGATCTTCCAGCGCATTGCACGCCTCCATTGCGTCCGGAAGCCGGCCCTCTTGGACTAGCCGCGTTAGGTTCTGTAATCCGGACTTGCATTCCGCCAGGTACGACAATGATCTCCGTTTTACGTGGGCATCAGTCGCATCTTGAGCCAGCGCAGCGTGTTTGGTAAGACTTGTAATCAAATTCGGTACAAGTCCTGTCTTCATTGGGTCTTGAGCCTGCAAACTGTCTCAAAGGACAGAGAGCGTACCTCGGAATTTGACAACGTGTTACTGAGCCGGTCAACGTTGGTAGACAATGTTTGAAGCCTTTCTTGAACCGATTTGGAGGAGGCGAATTGCCTGTCGAACGCAGCTTGGTCTGTCTGAATTCGTTCATGTATTCGTTCCTAGCACTCCTTGAGCATCGGCTTTCACACTCTACGAGAAGCATACGTACTTTCGTTTGTCTTATGGACACGTCAAGCGCTGCGACCCATGACGAAGCAATCTCGTGTGTCAGCGACTTGAAAGTCGTCTCCGACATCTTGGACAGCAGCTTAGTTGAGACATCTTGGTCCTTCTTCCTAGGTAGATGCGACGGTATTGGGAAAGCCATTTTCGATGATGTAGCAAAGTTTCAGGAGCCCCCAAACTTGCTCAGAAGACTGATAACAAGGGGATTAAAACGTGAGACATAGAGCTGTCCTGAACCGGATGGGCTTGATGAAAGCGTGTAACAACTTGGTTTCGGCGCGTGTTTCTTGCGCCACGCGTCACTACTACCACTACTACACCTAACCCTGGTCCTCCCTTTGACAGCCGCCCGGTGAACGAGGCCGCAGTGTCACACGGCAACGCACTGGCAGATGTTTGAACGAAGTGTGAGTTATATTACACAGTGCGGAAGGCTATGGAAAGATCAGTAACATTACTAATATACATCTGCAGCCTTTCCGTGCTGTTGCTCCCACTGCGCTTGCCAGTCAGCTAGCTTATACATCAAATCCGCCCATTCCTGCTCTGTCTCTATTCCGTCCAACCATTTCTGCTGCTCACCAGTGCTCTCAACTCTCTGCCAAGCACGCGCCAGAAGCTGCGATTCGTTCCTTGCCATCTTCCTCCAAGGCTCAACGTAGTCGATGCCGTCGTCGGGCAGCTTGCCGACCTTCTTCAGATAACGCACCAACCTGTTCTGGTACTGCTGTGCCTCTGAGTCACCTCCTTGCATTTTGTGCCCGACAATGTATGGATCCAGCCCCAGCTGTCTCAGCGTATTTTCACGCTCTATAAGACTTGAGAACATCTCTGTTCTAGATGGAAGGGTCCGAGGGTCCGCGATGGCATGCGAAACGAACAACGACTGTGCACGATCGCTAGGACAATTGGCTATGAGCTGAGGAGTAGTCCCGATGAGCTATGTATATATTCATGCAGCATCTTAGGAAAACTCACGACAGGCAGTCCAATGAAAGCAAGCGCTGTTGGCGGATAGTCTGACGACAGACTGAAAACGTGTTCATACAAAGGAAATATGTAGCGTAGGTTGCTAGTCAACGTGTGCGCAGATGTGGAATTGTCGAGCGTGTTGGCGTCCGTGATGAGCGCAGGAGACTTGATGCCGGAGTTGTGAGGAATCCGGTTAAGGAACGGTACACGAAATTCGTATCCGGTCGCAAGTATGAGCGCATCCACTGAGGCAAGCGTCGAGCCGTCTGTAAACACCACCAATGACGAGGTGAAATGAGATATAGGCGGCTTCGGGGTCACTTGCGCGCCATCCGGCGGAATTGAGCCTTCCTTTAGAGACTGGTATACCTGTAGAGCAGTCAATACAGTTCCCTTTCACGCGTACATATCACGAACCGTAGCTAAAGGCCCGACTTGCAGTGCGGCATCGCGCCCGCTTGCCCCGCCGCCAACTATGATGACAGTGCGGTTCGCATATTTTTCTGGCTCGCGGTAGAATATTGAGTGGAGAATTTCCCTCTTCGGCGAGCCTTGTGGGGTATTAGCGAGCCAGTCCTCTTCTCCGGGCCAGTGCGGAATGCGCGGATAGTGGTTGTGACCATTCGCGATGACCAAGTGGTCGAAGGTTCGCTGGAGCGGAGTCTCGTTGGTATCAGGTGGTACGTCGGTGCGGCCAATATCCAGAAGCCACTTGCCCTCGTCTCGGGTTCCGTTCCACCCTGCAGCAAGCACTGTGTGGTTGAAGTGTATATAGCCCGTTAAGTTGTGTTCTTCGGCGAAGTCTGCATGGTATTGCTGAACAAAATCGTGCGTTGGGAATAACGGCGTTCCTGGAGGAAATGTGGAACCGGGGTAGGTCATCGTGGGGTGCGGGGTATTTGTTCGCAGTCTAGGATACAGTGGTGTTTCTGGAAGAGTCGGAGGGTGGGGCGGGTTAGGGTCTGGTAACCAAAGTCCTCCAACATCGCGTCGCTGCTCGTAAAGAACGATGTCCCAGGAAGACCGTATATCCTCTGGGAAGTCTAGCAAGGTCTTCAGGATCGCAAGGCCTCCGCTACCTGCACCAACAATCGCAATGGACTTGGATGTGTCAGCCGAGGCTACAATATTCGATACAATAGGGGTTTGCTGGTTTGGTCCGGGGGTCGCTTGAGGCGCGTCGTGCAACCATCTAAATATCGACAGAGCTGACAGCACGGTCTGTGCTACCTGCACCATCTTTACCTACGAGAAATAAGACGAAGCCTAAGCAGTAAGTGGTATGGCGCACCTAGCGTAAGTCGTGCAGCTGTTAGGGGAGCGGAGAGTTCAGTTGGAGACATACAGCACGATATGACACAGTATATAAGGCGAAACGCATTAGGGCGTATGAGCGGATGCGACAGTCATATGGCGTAATACTACGATGAAGTGCGTGCGTAGGGCGGCAATCTATACGAACCTAGTACGTTGCACTCTGCACATCTTCTGATAGTCTCCGAAGCCGCAGAATAACACAGCGCTTTATTCAGGTAAGCTCGAGCCAGTAGGCGTGTCAATGGTAAAGGGGCTACATGGAAGAAAACTTTACGATTATGGATAGCCTGAAGAGATTTGCAACACAGTATCCAAAAGGATTGCGCAAAACTTGCTCTTAACGAAGTCTAGAAAGAATAGAGATACTCAGGGCGACTTCTGTGCACAGGTACACCTAGGGACGAGCCAACCCCGAGACAGTCGTAGCTGAGCCACAGGCATCTTCTTGACAACGATTTGTATGCACATTACAATCGACAATACTATCCAAAATAGACCAGTGTAATCAGTGTATGCCATTCAATATAGAACAATCTTTTTGGAACGTACACTATATCTGCTCGGTCTCGGGTAGAGAATTTAGTTTAAGTGTGGTCTACGGCTGCGCGCGACCTTTTAGTTGATGAAGTCAGCATCAATCGTCTCCCGCATGTAACAACAGTGGACCATAGCAAGCGTCCTGTCACAGGGAATACAAGAAAGCAAATAGTCCCAGAGTACTGTACGTGGCAGCGAGCAGAAGGGGGACCCTTAAGCGCCTAATCTCGGCGCTGAGGGAAACTGATCAGATCGATCGGGGTTGATCGAAACGTAAATACGTGCAAATAGTACCACAACGCGTAGAACTAATCCCAGTACATGGCACCGCACAACGCACCGAGTTTTTCCAGAGAGGAAAGGCGCGGGAAATGTCGTCTTTCCCACGCATTTCCCTCCGGAAAAGTGGGCTGCGACATTTGCCTTGCTTTTTCCTCAGTCTTTCGCAAGACTACTGCTGCTCCACTGAGAGCTCTGCGACGTCATCACGTCAAGCGACTTATATTTTGCACGCTGGCGGACTCTTGACTCTCGTGTCTCTTGACCTGCAACCCCCATCTCCTCTCTCCGCTTGCCGGGTCATACTGGCCCGCCCTTTGATGCCACCTTGACGCCGCCGGTAAGTCTGTTACGACTTATCAAGAGAATATCCCCATGTATGTATTGAACACTTCAAGCTCATCTGTATTGCTTTGCCGGTGAGTTCTCCTTTGTTTTATGATGCATATATTCACCGAACGGCGACAGCGACCGAATATTATTGAGCTTCACGCAGACGGCGTCACCGCGTCGGAGATTCAACCCTCGGTACGCGTACGCGACACTCCTTGCTTTTCTCTCACCTGCTGACATGCAATATTTAACTGCAGGTACGAGTCGGAGACAAGAGCCCTCG
>SWBT01000146.1:0-22848 GCA_005298045.1 Pleurotus ostreatoroseus | reverse complement strand
CAGAATAACAGAATTAAGTCGAAAGATATAGCTAGCATGTGGTATAGGGGAGTTCGAGGCTACTTAGGCTGGCATACCCGGTGGGTATGCCAGCCTAATTAGCTGGGCGACTAGTGAGGTCCAGGTGGGTTTGTTGACCATTCTTATCGCCGAAGACGCATTACAGGAGTTCGTAATTCCACGCACTGACCAGACTTCCTCCAAATGCTGTATGTGGCATCCTCAGCTCTGTTCGGTACTTGATATAGGGATATTCAACCTTCGTGGCACCTCCACATTTCTACATTAGAATCGAAGCGCACTACGTACCGCCCACGCTCGATAACCAATCCTCTCCTGGTGTCCGGATCCTTCGCAGCTCGCACGCACGAACCCCGAAACCACAAACGCGCCACACCGCTCCACTTCGTAGGAAATCCAATCGAGCCGTCCACCATCCTTCTTCCAAGCAAGCACGCACTCAGCATCCAAGCCACTCGTCACTGTGATTTCGTCTCGATGACCGTATCGTCCAGCGCCCAATTCCACCCCAGCTGCTCGTACGTCCACCCAAAGATGACTCCAGGCCTGTCGCCCGGTATCGAGAGCAGATTGCGGTGCATGCCGGGCTTCGCGTGGATCGCGTCGATGACGGACATGTCTTCCGAGGTGAGGCGGACCAGCTGGTAGTAGTTTCGCCAGTCGTACATCGAAGGCAAAGCAAGCAAACAAGACAGGAACAAGAAATGCTCAGCAAGTTGCAGGGCTCAATGGAATGGCAAGAGAGACGCACTTGAAGATTCTGCTTCATCCGCTCGGGGTTCGCGCTCTTGGGCACGACCGCCGTCCCGCGCTGCACGGCCCAGCTGATCGCGACCTGCGCAGGTGTAGCCCCGTGCGCTTTCGCGACGCGCTCGAAGTCTGGGTCCTTGAAGAACAGCGGGTTGCTCTGACCTGTCAAAGCAAGAGGTATATATATGAATTATAGCAGATGGAAGCCGCTTTGTTCAGGCCGCCGGACGCACCAAAGGGCGAATACGCAGTGAGCAGGATCCCCTTCGCCTCACAATACGCCTTGAGCACCGTCTGCGGGAGGCACGGGTGCAGCTGCACCTGGTTCGTGACGGGAATGACCTTGCAGTGCGGGAGGAGGTGCTCGAGGTTCTTGATCGAGAAATTGGACACGCCGATGCTCTTGACTTTTCCTGGACGTACCAAACGTCACAGTCAAGCCATGGGCTATATGCATGCGCTCATGAGGCGAACGCACCTGTCTCGAGGAGCTTCTCCATCTCCTTCCAAGTGTCGACGAACGTCGGGGCTTCGTGCACGTCCGGAACGCGGCCTACAAAATCGTGAACGTCAGGTGCAGCATTCACTTGAACGCGTCCCCCGCATACACGCACCGTCGACCTCAGCCTGCGGCCAATGCATCAGATACAAGTCGATATACTCGCAGTCCAGCGCCGCGAGCGACATCTCGAACGCCTCGCGCACGCGGTGGTGGTTTGCGTTCCTAGCGGCGTATAGCGTATATGCGTCAATTCTACCGCATACACGGGCATTGGGGAAGCAAGACGAAGATGCTGTTTACATACCAGAGTTTCGTGGTCAGGAAGATCTCGCTGCGCGGGACGCCGGACTCCCGGATGGCTTTGCCGACGGATTCTTCGTTGTTGTATCCCCAAGCCTGTACGGCACATGTGAGCTCACGTTTGTCAACTTATGAAGAGTTGAGAAGGACGTACGGTGTCGAAGTGGCGGTATCCGCACTACAGCAAGACGGGCTGTTCAGACTCTTGATCTCCAACGAGGATGGGAAGACCGCACACCTTCAAAGCGTTCTTGCACATCTCCTCAGCCGCGTCCCCGCCACCGTCGAACCCCAGCCAGCACCTATCGGCGTCATGAGCGCCCGCAGATTGTGTAGCTTACGATATATATACAAGTACGCACCCCATACCGACCGCGGGCATGTTCTGGCCATTGTTCAGCATGAAGTACGGGATGTTGTTCGGTGCGCTTTCTTGTGCAGTCATCGTGTGGTCGAAATATACAGAGGTGATGTTATCCGATCTAAAACACGCCCTTTTATACCTGTGCGAGAACGAGAGACAGAAGGTCTCTTCAGACCGTGTCGGAAGCCGCCTGCTTACTCACTGACGAACTTTTCGAGCGACTTTGCTCCTCTTCATTCTCGAGAAGGTCGACGTGCCGAACGCGCGCGTCGATGACGCGTCGACGCGTCGCGCCAGTGGGAACGCCACGGTACCGGTCCCGACTCTCTGACTCGTAGTGATAAGGAGTTCAGAAGCGCAGGCTCGGAACAGGTTGATAAGCTGGTAGGCTGACGCAGGAAAATCACGGTTGGAAGCTATGGTGCGTCGGCCAGAAGCGCATCCAGCAGCACAGGAGACAAAGACATGAGAGCGAGTATGATAAATTCTGTGCGAGTACACCGAACATCGCTCTTCAATTCTCTCTGACCATCCCGTTCACATCCCAATTCCATCCTAGCTGCTCGTACGTCCACCCACTCGCTGTACCAGGTTCATAGCCCGGCCACACGAACGGGAACAAGTTGCGGTGCATGCCTGGTTTCTTGTGGATCGCGTCGATAGCGGACATGTCCTCTGGGGTGAGGTGAACGAGCTAAGGACACTAATTAGAATGTCCCGGTAGCGACATGATGAGATGCGGCGCACCTGAAGATTCTGCTTCATCCGCTCGGGATTGGCACTCTTCGCCACGACTGCTGCACCGCGCTGCACGATCCAGCTGAGCACGATCTGGCCTAACGTGGAGTTGTGCGCTTCTACCACGCGGAGGTAGTCCGGGTCCTTGAAGAATAACGGATTGGTAGAACCTGTGAAACGTGAATCCATGATTAATGCTACATATGGTATTTACAACGGAATGTGCCTCACCGAAAGGAGAATACCCGGTAAGCAGGATCCCCTTCGCCTCGCAGTACGCCTTCAGTCGAGTTTCCGGCATACATGGGTGCATTTGTACCTGGTTCGTGACGGGAACGACTTTGCACTGCGGAAGGAGAACCTCGAGTGTTTTGATTGAGAAGTTGGACACCCCGATGTTCTTAACTTTTCCTATGCTCGTATTCACAAGTCAGAACACTGCAAACAAGCCGTAAGGGTTCTACTGACCCGTTTCAAGGAGCTTCTCCATTTCCTTCCAAGTGTCGACGAACGTGGGGGCTTCGTGAGGTTGCAGGACGCGACCTAAGATACAACATTCGACGTCAGCTGATGCCTCGAAGACGTTCACTCACAAGTATACGCACCGTCTACTTCGGCTTGAGGGAAGTGCATCAGATACAGATCAATGTATTCGATATCTAGCGCAGCGAGAGATGCCTCGAACGCCTCGCGGACGCGATGATGACTTGCGTTCCCTCAGATACAAAGATAGTAGAATCAGACGGGAGATTCGTAGAGAGAATTTGAGGACCCACGTACCACAGCTTCGTAGTTACGAAGATCTCACTGCGAGGGACGTCGGACGCCCTGATGGCCCTTCCGAGGGCTTCTTCGCTCTGGTACTCCGGGGCCTATGTGGCGTGCTTTTAGTCGGTCTCACAACGTACGAAAGAGCTGAGAATAACGTACAGTGTCGAAATGACGGTAGCCGCACTACATTAAGTCATATAAATCACTAAAAGTGAACGATATTCAATGAAGTCGTTTCCATACTACACACCTTGAGCGCATCACTGCAGACTCTCTCTGCAGTGCTCGCGTCCTGCTCCCATCCCATCCAGCACCTATAAAGCGTCGCAGTGTGAGATTTAATCTGGTACATGCCACCACGAGAAAACCGTACGTACCCCATACCGATAGCGGGCATTTTCTGGCCGTTGTTCAAGGTGAAGAACGGAACCGAGCTTGATCCTGCATCTTTGGCGGCCATCATATGTGTTCGAGTCGGACGTAGCTATGATGGACATCGTGAAGACATCCTCTCCCACTCTTATACATACGAGCAAAGGGGAAAACGCTCCGAGAGTACCGACGTTCTCATTCTACACAAAAAGGGGTTTCATCAGCAATTTCTGTAGTGTGGCGAGTTCAAGTTCGCACATAGCACATAGCACATAAGAGCCAAAGATTGACATACCGTAAATCTTAGCACATCCTCGACGCATCGACGCGTCCGATCTCAAATCTCCAGGGGTTGCTCAATTCTTGGTCGGTCGGGTCGATGACCGTTCAGATCAGGAAGTTCGCCACAGCCAAATAGCGCGCGCTTGGTCTCGGCAAGCGCGAGGAGTGCGCGACATCGATGGATCGCTCAGTCTTCAGCTTTGTACGTTACAGAATAATTTCTACATCTTCATTTTCCTGCGAACTACAACTACCGCATGGTGGATCTTGTGGAAGAGAGATTTGTGGTCGAAAAATCACCGGCTTTAGATGTAGCTATTGGTCCTGGGACGCGTCGAATCTCGATCGTGACGCGTCGACGCGTCTCGCGCCTCCAAGAGAGAGATTGTTACATCACGCGCCTGCGATCCTGTGTCTCACAATGATAAGGTATGTGAACGAGTTAAAGTTTAAACAGCCCAAACTCGGGATGCATTTCGAGTTTCTCAAGCCGTAGAGAAAGACACGAGGATAGATTCTGATATATTCCGGGACAGCCAGCTCTCAGTTATCAATGACCATCCCGTCCGGAGTCCAGTTCCACCCTAGCTGCTCGTACGTCCATCCACCGCACGTACCAGGTGCATAGCCAGGGAACGTGAAGGGGAACAAGTTACGGTGCATCCCGGGCTTCTTGTGGATCGCGTTGATGGTGGCCATGCCTTCGGGGGACAGGTGAACGAGCTGGTATGCGACGCAAGGACGCGAGTTGGTCAGAATGTCTGAGAAATGATATGATAGAATGAGACGGACCTGAAGGTTTTGCTTCATCCGCTCGGGATTGGCACTCTTAGCGACGACTGCGTCACCGCGCTGCACGAGCCAGCTGAGCACGATCTGACCTAGCGTTGCATTGTGCGCTTCCACCACGCGGAGATAGTCCGGGTCCTTGAAGAACAGCGGGTTAGTGGAACCTGTAGGCTTTGATCAGCAAACATGATTTCTCTTTCACTCGCGACCGAACTCACCAAAAGGTGACCACCCAGTAAGCAGGATTCCCTTCGATTCGCAGTAGGCCTTAAGCTCGGTCTCGGGGAGACACGGATGGAGTTGCACTTGATTCGTGACGGGGATTACTTTGCAGTGAGGGAGAAGGGTCTCGAGGTGCTTGATTGAAAAGTTAGATACGCCGATGCTCTTGACCTTTCCTGCACGCATATTCACGATATCAGAATATACGAAAACCCCCCAAAATGTCTACTTACCCGTCTCAAGCAACTTCTCCATCTCCTTCCAGGTCTCAACAAATGTTGGAGATTCGTGCACTTCTAGAACGCAGCCTAATATACGAGACGTTCGATATCAGAGAACTCTTCGAGACGACGAACTCCAAGTATACGCACCATTTAATTCGGCTTGAGGGAAGTGCATCAAATACAAATCGATGTACTCGATGTTCAGAGCAGCAAGGGATTCGTCAAACGCCTCGCGGACGCGATGATGACTTGCGTTCCTTCAGATGCAAAAAAGCAGGATCAGATCAAGCACGCAGAGGAAGTAAGAGGCGGAAGCTGAATTACCACATACCACAGCTTCGTGGTCACGAAGGTCTCACTGCGAGGAACTTCGGACTCTCGGATAGCCTTTCCGACGGCCTCCTCACTGTAGTAACCTGAGGCCTATGCGCCATGCGTAAGTCGGTCTCATGATGTCCTCAAAGATCAAAAGAACGTACAGTGTCAAAATGACGGTACCCACACTATAGAATGCCCGCAGGTCAACAAAGCTCAGAAATCGCTAATATGATACCATCGCGCACCTTCAGCGCATTCTTGACGACCCCTTCAGCAGCGCTCGCGTCTTGCTCCCATCCCATCCAGCACCTGTAAAGCGTCGTAGTGTGAGCCTTTGCGTCGGTACATAATATTATCATGGACAAAAAAGAGTACGTACCCCATACCAACCGCGGGCATCTTCTGCCCATTATTCAAGGTGAAAAACGGAACGGGGCTCGATCCTGCGTCATTCAAAGCCATCGTATGAACTTGAGTTGGACGTAGCTATGAAAGAAATCATGAAGACATTCTCTACCCTTCTTATACCTACAGACAACGGACAGAGCACACCGAAAATACCGACGTTCTCTTCCTACCACTAAAAGAAGTTTGATCAGCAATTTCTGTTGTGTGGCGTGTCAAAATCTGCACATCGCACATAGCACATAAGAGCCAAAGCCCGCCATGTCAAAAGTCTTGGCACATCCTCGACGCGGCGACGCGTCGACGCGTTTGACCCCACGCGCCCTACTGGTGATCGAGGCTGCATGCATGAACCGAAGTGCACAATTCTCAAAGCTGCTGCTTAGTTGGTAAGTATTATGAAGACCTGTACCCTCAAGCGCACCTTACGTCCAAGTTGATTCATCCGAGCCTAACCTGATCCTGGGATTATGCAGAGCAGTCCTCACAAAAGCGGCGGCAGGTCTGATATACGTTGTCGAACATCCCTAAAAACCTAGTGTGCATAGATCAATAACGGACATTACCTAGTCATTCATCTTCAATGACCAGCCCATCCGAAGTCCAGTTCCACCCTAGCTGCTCGTACGTCCACCCACCTACTGTACCAGGTGCATAGCCCGGAAACGTGAAAGGGAACAGGTTGCGGTGCATGCCTGGTTTATTGTGAATCGCATCGATAGTAGACATGTCTTCTTGGGTGAGATGGACGAGCTGATATGCAAGCAAGGACACAACAGCATGAGGATCCGAGGACGATACGATGGGGCGAGGCGCACCTGAAGGTTCTGTTTCATGCGCACGGGATTTGCACTCTTGGGCACGACAGCCGTCCCGCGCTGCACGCTCCAGCTGAGCGCAATCTGCCCTGGCGTCACATTGTGTGCTGCTACCACGCGCTGAAATTCCGGGTCCTTGAAGAACAACGGGTTCGTCGAACCTGTAGCGCCTGGATTAGTATCTAGGACTTGATTATCATGCAATTTGACTGACCAAAAGGCGAATATCCAGTAAGAAGGATGCCCTTGACCTCGCAGAACGCCTTGAGTTCCGTCTCGGGAAGACATGGATGAAGTTGCACTTGATTCGTGACGGGGACAACTTTACAATGCGGGAGCAGGATCTCAAGGTTCTTGATCGAGAAGTTCGACACGCCTATACTCTTGACTTTGCCTATATGCGTATTGAAGGGGTCAGAAATGGTTCGATTATAATACACGGACTCTACTTGCCCGTTTCAAGGAGCTTCTCCATCTCCTTCCAGGTATCAACGAATGTTGGAGCCTCATGGGTCTCCAGGACGCGTCCTAACGAGAAGAAGCATTCGGAGTCATGAGCTTTTCTTAACGTGATTCTTAACAGACATACACACCGTTCAATTCAGCCTGAGGCCAGTGCATCAGATACAAGTCAATGTATCCGATGTCCAGGGCAGCAAGGGATTCCTCGAATGCTTCGTGCACGCGATGGTGGCATCCGTTCCTAATAGTGTAGAAGCGAGGATCAGAATCAGCGTATATGCGAAGATAGTCAAACAGAGAGGAATCGAATCGTGACGTACCAAAGCTTCGTAGTCACGAATATCTCACCGCGAGGGACATCAGACTCTCTGATGGCTTTTCCAACGGCCTCCTCATTGTGGTACCCCGAAGCCTGGATGACATGCTTTCAGTTAGTCTCACAAAGCACGGAAGAGCGGGAAAATGCATGTACAGTGTCGAAGTGGCGGTAGCCGCACTACGATGAGAGGTATCAATGCCTATGAATCAGTATTGTTCGATATGTGGGCGAAAATACCACGCACTTTCAGCGCATTTTTGCACATCTCCTCAGCAGTGTTCGCGACACTTTCCCATCCCATCCAGCACCTGCAAGATGTCAATGTCAGAGTGTGTATACAAGACGGCGAAACAATCATACGTACCCCATACCGACGGCGGGCATCTTCTGTCCATTGTTCAACGTGAAGTACGGAACGTCGTTTGATCTGTTGTCGACTGCAGCCATCGTACGTGCTTGGTCTGGTGTAGTTGTCTGATGAAGCCGTAGCGACATCGTTTACCCTTTTTATACCTACTATTTTCTCGCCTTCTTGCTTACCGATTGAGAAGAATTTGATAAGCAGTTTTTGTAGTGTGGACAGTAAAAAGCAAAGCCCGACACGCCGGCAATTTTGGCGCGTCTTCGACGCGTCGACGCGTCTGATCTTTGGCGCTCAAAGACGCATATAAGTACACGATAGTCACAACATTCACAGGGCTGCTCTTCGACTGGTAAGTGATGTGAGAGCTTCGTATATAAGTTATCATAACGCACCTTACGTCGAGGTGGAATTCCCAACCCGCGAATTCAAGCTGAAGCTTTGGTAACGATACCGATACCTGACAGGACAGCCCTCATGAACTTCGCGACAAATCGGATACACGTCGTCGAACTGCCGACAAAACCGGGCAATCTATGCATATCTCAATATTCCAAGATCAACAATAGCCGTTACCTAATGAGAATCAATCTTCTATTATCCCATCCAGGTTCCACTTCCACCCGAGCTGCTCGTGCGTCCACCCCGCCACTTGACCAGGCTTATCACCCGGTATCGTGAAGGGGAACAAGTTGCGGTGCATGCCAGGCTTCTTGTGGATCGCGTCAATGGTGGCCATTTCCTCCGGTGTAAGGTGGACCAACTAATTTTCGACACAAACAGATATTCAGCACCGGAGACGTAATTGAGGGACGAAACGTACCTGGAGGTTCTGCTTCATCCGCTCGGGGTTCGCGCTCTTGGGTACAACGGCCGTCCCGCGCTGCACGCCCCAGCTGAGCGCAATCTGTGCAGGCGTCGCGTTGTGCGCTGCCACCACGCGCTCGAAGTCCGGGTCCTTGAAGAACAGTGGGTTGGTCGAACCTATGGGTCATGAATTGATGATCAGGATTGTGACTCTGATTTTCACGACGTAATTGGCTTACCGAAGGGCGAGTATGCGGTGAGCAAGATCCCCTTCGCCTCGCAGTACGCCTTGAGCTCCGTCTCTGGGAGACAAGGGTGCAGCTGCACTTGGTTCGTGACGGGAATGACTTTGCAGTGCGGGAGGAGGATTTCGAGGTTCTTGATAGAGAAGTTGGATATGCCAATGCTCTTGACTTTGCCTATATGCGTATGGATAGAGTCAGAATATTGCGAATAGACTATATTGAGTTTACTTACCCGTATCAAGGAGCTTCTCCATTTCCTTCCATGTATCGATGAACGTCGGAGCTTCGTGAGCTTCCAGGACGCGTCCTACAACATGGAGACTGGTATCAGATTATATCTACATAGTCTTCATTAACGCATACACGCACCGTTTACTTCTGCCTGAGGCCAGTGCATCAAGTATAGATCAATATATTCGCAGCCCAGAGCAGCAAGAGACTCTTCGAACGCTTCGCGAACGCGGTGGTGGCACCCATTCCTGGTATTTCAGGAACAAGGTTAATAACCAGACCGTATATACAGAAAGTAGGGCGAGGTTCTTTTATCCACGTACCATAGCTTGGTGGTCAAGAAAATCTCGCTACGAGGGACACCAGACTCTCTGATCGCCTTCCCGACGGCCTCCTCGTTCTGGTATCCTGAGGCCTATGCGACACGTGTCGAGTCAGTCTTAGGAAATTTTCTAAAGCTGAGAAACACGTACAGTGTCGAAATGGCGATAGCCGCACTATGGTAAGCCGTATAGATGTCTGGAAGTCAGCAGTGTTTGAGGGGCCATTATAATCATTTTGCGCACCTTTAGCGCATTCCTGCACATCTCTTCAGCAGTACTTGCGACACCTTCCCATCCCATCCAACACCTGCGAGGTGGCGAAGCGTAAACATTGGAGTCTGCGATTAGTACTATGCAAAGACGCGAGATAGTCTTACGCACCCCATACCGACCGCGGGCATCTTCCGTCCATTGTTCAACGTGAAGTATGGAATAGCGTTCGGTCCGCTTTCCTTGGTAGTCATCGTGTGAAGACAAGTCAAGGGACGTTGTAGCTAGGATATAGGAGATGGAGGTAGGAGAGCTAAAGGCGCGTCGTGGCAATCAAAATACCTCATGCTCGACAAGCGGCCCTCTTATACCAGAAATTATTAGAGCTCAACATACTGTGAATGCCTTTGTCATCTCTCTTGCTTACTCATTGACGAAGATTTGTCATGCAGCTACTGCAGACTGCAAGTTGCAATGGTGGGATCCATTGGGATCGTTGCACATGGACGGAAAAAAAGACCGTGTGCCGAACTTGGCGCGTCAATGACGCGTCGACGCGTCTGATCGCGGCCTCTTGATCGCGGCGATCGGAAGATCGTGTAGAAGTGGGGGCGGACTTTGGTGCAAGGTGTGATAAAAAGTTGCAGGTTGCTCGTTTGGTAACGTAGAATGTAAAGATGTTGGGCTTCAAGCGCACCTTGCGCTGGCATGTTAGGTAGATCGATTTCAAGGGACGAGATAGAACTCCAGGTGCGAGCCCAATGTATTCTGCAGAGCACACTCGTCTTGACTTGACGAAAGTCTTGTCAGTTGAATATGCTCGGTCGGAATTTTGCGCAGGGCTGAGCTATCCGACACTCAGGATTGCACAATCCTCAGTCTCAGACTATCCTACTCAGCGACCACTTACACGCCGACTGCCTGTGGATCCATCCGGGAACAGGCACGAGTACATAGCCCAGCATCGTCAAGAGCCACAGATTGCGATGCATGCCAGACTCCCTGGAATAGCCTCGACAGCAGACATGCCATCCGTCGTGAGATAGACCAGTTGAAACACCGAACGAACATCGGAGGCAAGGACAGTACGATCCACAGCGGCTAGGATGTAAAGGAGTCAGACCACGAGATGACGCAGGCTTTTGACTCTGAGGATACGCATTCGCATCGCCATGTTTGTTATTGATAGGGTACAACCCAATTCATCGATGGGTGCATTCACGGTGAAAAGGGCCCTTTGCGCATCGCTATCATTCTTTGACTTTTGCTTCCGGAAGACATAGATGGAGCTACAGCCGCCGTGCGGAACGACGTCATATCTAGGAAATGCAGCATCGATGTGTCTGGGAGAGTAGAAGTGCATGAGTACAAGGAGGATGCGATGGGAGATGCGTGGATCTCGCCCACACCGTCAAACTCCACATTTTCGTGGACAACAAAGCCGCGGCACGGGCCATTTTCGACCCGTCCGTGCACGCCTCACAGATGTGTTCCATCCTCGCGTGCGAGCGAGTACGTGACCTCCTATCTCGCCTCCCGTCGGCCCAGGTGCATGTGCACTGGTGCCCGTCTCACTGCAATATTGTACCTAATGAGTTCGTGGACGAGCAGGCCAAGGCTGCCCTCGAGCTCGACCCGCCCGACACCGTAACATTGTCTGCGGCACGGTCTCGTATCGTCGATCGCATGCTCTCCCGCTGGCGCAAGGACGCCGAGCATCCACGCTACCGTGGGCACCATTTCATGGTTCCCAATCGGTACCTCGAACAACTGTCGCACACCGCGCGCGGGAACCCCTTCCTGCGTGCGGCAGGGAAGGACTCGCGCCTTTTCGCCCGCCTCACTCGGTTCCTCACTGGCCACGCCCCCGTCGGTGAGTTTCGCCTCCGCTTCAACCTGGAAGGGCCTGTTGACTGCCTCTGCGGTCACGGACTCGAATCTATTCATCACATTGTGTGGCAGTGCCCCCTTTGGATCCGCACCTGGCCCCCCAGCAGTCGCCTCCTCGAGCAGTTGGAACGGCTGGATCCGTTCGCGGACATCCTGCCGTTCCTTCGTACCAATCGTCTCGTCGCGACTTTTGAGTACGCCGACTTCCAAGAGCGTGCTCAGGAAGAACTCGAAACCTCCGGGCGCGGCGGCTACTATTGTGGTTTGCTGCATCAACTCCGTGCGCGTGCGCACGCTTGGTACAGTGCGCCGTTCGAGCAGCGCGAACAAGCCCTTGCGGCGTTCGATGCTGCGCAGGACGACGGACTCTGATACGGCCTCCGGGTCACTCTGTTGCGAATGGCATCACGCCCTCTTCGCCCACTCACTCTGTATTCGTGTTTCCTTCATAACTCTATCGTATTAGATAGGACCGTACATGTACCTACGTAGTACGCGGTATACAAATGTGCAGAATTAAAAAAAAAAAAAAAAAAAAAAAGATGGGAGATGCGTGGGTCACGTGCTTACGAATTTCAGGATCGTAGCCGGAGAACGTTGGCTTATTTGTGGGCTAAATGTCACCGGTATCATCCATAGCTAAAAGGCTCACAGTTGTTGAACTTGCTCCCAAGACGAACCAGAAAGAAACCGTCTCTCGCCACGTCCACGCACATAATATTACCCATGATCGGCGAACACGCTGTGTATACGCCAAACGTTTGTGGCGCAAGAAGACCATCCGCGACTGCGAGAAACCGAGGTCACCACACAGGGATGACGTGCATATATTGCGCGGAGCAGAAGTAGACTTGCTCCTCTTCGTGCGACCGTATTTGGCGTTCTAGCGCATCGAGCGGGAGCCCATCAGATGACTTCGTAGAGGCGTGCTAGCAACACACGAGCCATCCTAGAAGGGGTTGGCTTCAGTGATAATAACACCGCTGATAATCGATGTGATCCGTCATTGAATGGCGGAAGGCTGTTAGTAGCCCGAACACTGGGAATATAGCATCTACTCAGCGGTCTTTGACGCTTCTAAAGAGCCATGTCAGCGCCGCGAGGAACATAGAATCAAGACATGCCTGGCAAACGAGTTTGTAGATACCTAAGATTGTGAAAGGTAAACCATACAAGTAGAACCGTAGGGATATGCACTGGCTAGCGATACAAATGAGGGTATCATGTGTTAGAGGGTGGTCTGAATGGACGATGATCAATTTGATACGAAGGTTGAATGGAAGAGGACTGACATGACAGAGAACGGGATAGCGGTCATCGCGAAGGCGATATAGGGCGATCTGAATGGCGGTCTCGCCGTCGTGGGGAACGTGACCGCGAGTCTCGATGGCGGCGTGTTTCCTCGTGTCTTCGTTTCGAGTCTCTATCTTCATGTCGACCTGAATGCTTTGGTTTCTTTCCCGACTCATCCACCGCTTCGCTGCTTCCGGACCGTACACCGTGGCTGCTCTGCTCCTCCTTCGTGTCTTCCGATGCGCCCGTCGACCCTTCCGCACCGCTTGTTTCAGCCCCAGCCGCGCGAAGCCGTCCCTTTTCCTTGTTCCGCTTGTACATCAGCTTCTGGCAGCATTTGTCACAGAGGACGACCTTGACGAGGGCGAGTTTATTTTCGCCCTCCTCGAGGTACGAGAACGGGAGCTCGAGCGTCTTGAGGGACGCACGCGGGTCCTGTGGGTCAATGTTGCGGGGCGAGTGGAGGGCGCAGCGAGTGTTTCCGCAGGTGGATTCGCCTGCTCCGGAAACAACCTCCTCTTCGGTCCGCCAGCGCAGGGCGAACTGCGGACGGTCAGCGGGCTGTGCGGCGGAGCGAGGGGACGACGTACGTTGCCCGACTTGTAGTGCTTGAGGTCGCAGACGGCGAACTCGCGGTAGAGGCTCGAATAGTATTTCTGGGCCAGTTTCTCTTCCCATGGGAGGGTTTGTGCGGGTTCCTGCTCGTCGCGCAGAAATCTGCACAACATGAGAGCAATCACACAGCGACATAGGGTGGACACACACCTGTGAGAGGCCTTTAATATGTCAAACTCGGTCGTGGTGGCCATCGTGGTTCGGGGAGAGAGAGCCGTGGATGGAGGGTGATGAGGATCAGCCGCGGCCGACGGGGATCAGAGGCAGGCGGCGGCGGAGTCTGTTTCAGAGCGTTTGCTCGGAGACTCCTCCCAACTCTTTCCACTCTCCTGTCTGCTCTCTTTTCTTTCCTCCTCCTCGTGTATGATTTGCGTTTCGTCCTGGCGTCGAACACCGATTTCCCATCCATCTTTACGTCCTCACGAAGCCCCTCAGCCCATTGAGCCCCAGCGGTCACGCGGTGAGGCGTCTCCTCCCCGGCCGGAGCTGTGTCCTGACGTCGATATATCAGCCCAAAACTCTGCGGCGGCGGTCTCCAGCATAGCAACTCTCTCGCACGACCTACGCCGAGGTGCATGTGGAAGCACCTCCCGCCGTTTGTACACCGTCGCAGCAACAGCAAACGAGGAAAGAACCGCGACCGCAACCCCCGCGTGCGGGCGAACACCATCCCGGTCGACGAACGATCGCCCGTGGGCAGGCGGCAGCAGCCCTCGCCTCCGACTCGCGCTCCCACAGGCACCCCTGCACCCCGCACACTGATGACCGCCGCCGCCTTCGATCCACAGCCGCAGGCCCCCACCAAGGCGAGCCTGAAGGCGTGGTGGAACCACTTTACATTCGCGCAGAAGACAAAGAGAGAGGCAGAAGAGAGAAGAGGTGCGTGCGCTTGAGCTTCGCACGTCCGGTCGGTCTTCCTGATCACACGATGGGTGCAGGTATACACAATCTTGTCCCCGGAGAAAGTGTCGTCTTTGGCCAGCCACTATCAGAGAGTCTCAGGCGGGCAAGCGTACAGATATCTACCGCAAATGCAAACGGGGAGCTCTATGTCTGGGGTTATATTCCTGTCGTGGTGGCCAAATGGTGCGTTATCAACCCCTCGCCCAGCTTATCCTCGCTGATGACAGCTCCAGTGGACTCTATCTTAAAGAGAACGGTACGCTAGTCCTGCATCAATCGGCAAACTGACCGCGCATCCTAAACGTCTTTTGCAGCGACTGAAGTACCAGGCACTTTTCGTGTGAGCGGTTCAAGTAAGCGAATGCGAGAATTGCAGGCTGCCTTCGAAGCACCTCCAAGAGTATGTGTTCTGTATCTCGCTTCCGATTTCCTGATCTAACTTGCGCGGCTGGCCAGTATGGCAAGGATCTCGATTGGAAGAAGGAGCACTATACGACGCACGATGTAGCCAGTGTATTCCGACGTTATCTCACGCAGATGCCTGTAAGTCCATGTCTCAATCGTCGTGACATGTTTCAGCTCAGACGCTTGCAGGAACCTGTAATTCCTCATGCCATGTATGACCGTGTAAGTGCGATGCAACCAGATGACCCTTGACACTCACTTAGTTCCACCATCAGTTTCGTGACGCCATGGGTGTGTCTACTCTAGTCCAATTGGCGTGACAATTATTCACCTGTTCAGCGTTCTAGTGCGGAAGCCGTTCAATCGAGACGAGGTCATTGCGCGTTACAAGGGGCTCATTCGAATGTTACCTCGACCCAATCAATACCTATTGCTATACGTACTTGACTTGCTCTCCGTGTTCGCGCGCAAGTCAGAGCACAATCTCATGACAGCCAAAAGTAAGTAGTCGACCTCCTCAGTGCTTGAGAGATTGAATACTAACGACGTGATTGTAGATCTTGCGGTCATCTTCCGCCCCGCCCTACTATCACATCCATCGCACGAGCTCTCGCCACAGGCACATCAACTCAGCCAAGACGTCCTGGAATTCCTAATAGAACACCAAGACTGGTTCATGCTCGACATCACACCCCCATCGTCCGCACGATCCGGCGCAGAACTGCCTCGCGTCGAGCCCGTCGACATGATGATCAACTCGGACGATGCGAGCAGTTGGGCGCTTATCGACCACGAGGACCAGAACGAACGGCGCATCGTACGAAGGAGGACGACGTCGGAACGGCCGGGCGGTAAGTCCGTTTCCCAACGCACCTCCGTGCTGCGCAAGCGAAGGCGAGTGCGCTGAGCACTGTTACCCTTGTTTTTCACCCTGGCAGACGCGCACGTACGACCAAGGCACGACCCCGACGACCTCTCACCCGTACTGGAGACCCCGCCCTCGCGCGGTGAAAGCGTCGTCACCGTGTCCCGGAGCCGGACGCTCCCCTCGAAATCGCACCGCGAACGCGACCGCGGACGGACTGCCCACCATACAGACGGCCATGAGGAGCCACACGCGAAGCTGCTGAAGAAGCAGAAGCGCACGTCCGCGCAGCCGCCTCCGCGGCCTGGCGTCGCGAGCTGACGGCGTGCGGGGCGGGCGGTGCTGTCGCTGTCGCGTGCGTGCATGGCCCTCCTTTCGCTGTAACACGTAGAACATCTGGATGCCTTGTTTCGCTTTCTTCCTCCCCTTCGTGCATCGTCTGGATGTGTTCCTTTTCTTCGTCTTCGTCTATATTATACCCACACGTACCTCGCTCTCACTCGCTCACAACTGTCCCCGTTCTCACCACGTTGCATCACACCCGACCCCCGCCGACTCTCTTCCTCCTTCCACACCTTCCCGCGCACATTAGATGCGGCTCCCCCTCGTGGACGAGGATTTGCTTTAATACCTGTACCATGCGATACTCTTGTTCTTTCTCGCCCCTTTTTACCCCACCCTACATCACGAACTGCCTCGCACTGTTATGCGTTGGTACGACACGGACTACGTAGTATATGGAACGCCACGGTCATGATTGATGTATATCTAGTGCACTTGTATTTCCTGCTCGTTGGGCATGCAAAAATACGGACGTTCGAAACCGGATCTTACTGTCACAACTGTCAAAGTATCCAGCATACATCAACTCCGTACGAGTAGACAGAGTACATACATGATCCAACAGTCACAATACAGAACTGCATGCATGCACATGAGCAAAAGCAATAAAACAAAGATACCAAATCATCACTCAGTTCTTTTGTCGAATGAAAGAACACGTCCAATGACATGTTCCTCAACACCAAACAAAAGAAAAAGAGAGAAGATCCCCCGACGACACAAGCCGGTACTGCAGTGGCAAGGTCATCGCGCTCTCGAGTTGCAAGCAGAGCTCGAAGGACAAGGGCGGCAAAAATTAGATAACCAATAATGAGGGCGGTGCCCTCATAATAGTGGTTAAACTATTAAGAACAGATACTACACTTGATCTAAGCCAAAAGGCCAGAGTGGTAAGGATTCACAGTGGGCGGGGGCAGGCTTATATAGGCGGGAGGGGCCTGCGCACGGACCAGGTGGGAGGCGCCAGTACGCGTCGCGCGCACGCGGGTGTTCGGGGCGGACGCGTTTCTTCACGACATCGACGTCCAGCGAGAGGCGAAGCACAGAGGCACGTTGGCTACGATTAGAATCTCAATGAGCCGTCTCAATGTTGATGCTCTCGAAAGCAAAACATCTGAATCATCATGCATACATGCACACACGCAAAGCGCATAATCCGAGCTAATGTCTCGAACATCTTCCACTAGTCTTTCGCCCCGCTTATGCCGCGCATATAGGTATGATTTTGGCTCTCATAGGTTTTAGAGATCTAACCTTGCTTATAGTCTTTCGAATCACATGCATAGACCGTCGTTTCAGGTGCTACGTCGTCCCGGTATACCTACTCCGGAGCGTACCGTTCATAACGGCTTGAGGGGACCAAATTCCCTCTGATTTATGCACCGTTGTTCTCAACCATGTGAGTAATCGACATGCTGTGATAGGGCTCTTTGACACCTAGGCGTCTCACGCAGGCTACCCGGGTCGCATGCAGAGCGCCTTAAGGGCTTGTTTTGCGAGTTATTGGTGGCTCGGGACCGTGACTGCAGCACGAACCGCATACTTGTAAGTCTTGTTTGCTGTGTTATTGAGGACGATACTTGAGCTCACGTCGTCCAAGATGCCGCCTAAGATCCCCGATTAGCTCATCAAACATGGGTCGTTTCCTCGAGGTAGAAGACGTGGTTATAATGATGCAGTATTTGTATGACCAGGCCGACCCCAGAGAGAAACCTTTTCCCGGCCCTCAGGTTCGCGCTACCTTCGCAGCGCTCGCGGTCACATGTCGCGCATTTCACAAACCTGCCATGAATGCGCTTTGGAGAGACATCGGTATAATGGACTTACTGCGGGCCGTGAGTTGCGCTTTACATTCATCTCATCATCGCTGATCAACGTTTAGGTCGCAAACTGTTCTGCACCTCAAGATTGGGATCGTATCTACGTGCAAGTGCAGGGGGTCCGATCGTTTCACCTTCGATTCCTCTCTGAATATCAAACAATCGAGAAGGACACCGTACGGGTTCTGGATACTCTTCGTTCTCGTGGATCTTACGTTTTTCCCAATCTGGTGGAGCTAGAATGCGACATGCATTCTAACCATACCGTCTACTCATACGCTCACCTGCTGGCTGGTCCGTCTCTCCGACGCCTCTCGTTCAACCAGCTGTCCCGATACAGACTCTTTGACAGCTATCCCTCAAGCCCCCTCCTGGAGATGCTCGATAAGATCACGCTAGCCTATCCTGGCATAACTGACTTTTCTTGTCAGTGTCTATGGCCAATCTCGCAATGGCCCCAGTCGTTCGACCGGTTGGAGAAACTACGGAGTCTATCTCTTTCCATAGTCCTGAATCCTGCCGTAATGACAGGCGTAACAACACTGCCGTATCTGCAACATCTCAAGATCTGTTTGAGCGGCTGGCCTAACCCGGAGCAGCTGGCAGCACTAAACTCACCTTTTCCTCACATCACCTCGCTCTCAATTAGTGTAATCTATCAACCACTTCGTCTGATCGCATGCGCACGCGTTGCTCAGTACTTTCCGCAGCTGCAAACCCTAAGGGTTGTATGCGTCTATAATACACGCCATCCCTCCGTCAGCGAGTGTCGGAGACTCCTGACCATCTTGGGACGTTGCCTATTCCTCGTCAATTTGGCGATCGAAGGTCTGGTGCCATTGTCACCTGCACCCATGGACGCGACCGATCCGATATCTCCCTTGTATGCCTTGCCCAACGTCGAACAGCTACGGATAGGCAGCTCCAAATCATTGGGGAACGTCGATTTGGAACAGCTTGGAAAAGCGTGGCCTCGACTACGGTACATCTCGATCCATGACCTTACGAGGACCCAGAAGTTTAAGTACGCACAAATTCTCAGCCTCGCCCGCCTCTCACCATCTCTAACCGTCGCGGAGCTGCATATGGAGAGCCCTGTTCCCGAACCTGCCCTCATACGCGGAATTTCCTCAGGCGAGGCATATCCTGCCCCGAATGTGAGGTTCCTGGTCCTGGATGCCATAATCCCCTTCGAAGATCACGAACTTGTCGCCCGCTCGCTGCTGTGCGCGTTCCCAAGGTTGGAAGGGATAACGTGTTCTGCGCCGCGGGAAACAAGGCTTTTTGGGGACATGGAGGAACTGTTTCATCGTAGCCATCGCTTTGCCTTGGAAGACGCGGTCCTCGGGAGGTGGAAGGAGGTCAATCGTATTATACGCGAAACTAGAAAGTAAGTCATCCTCCAAAATCGGGAAGGCAGCGGCTGACACCTCTCAATCCGATAGCACAACAGATGGTCAACGGCACGGATGAAGGCTCATTGGGATGGCGGTTTTCCCGACGAGGCTCAGGCTGAGATAGTGAATCTCAGTGCTGCAATGGAATGATTCGGCGGAGTCTCAATGGATGCGACACGCTACGAATAGTGCCAATCCCTGAATTCAGTTCGATTTCCTGTTCTCTATTCAGAATATGTGCGAACGACATGTTCGTCGGGCCGTTACGACCCGGACGAACCAGATGGTTATTGCCACCGGGCGGTCGTTTGTTCGAAGCAAGCGCCCTCGCCACCTCTTGTCTCGAACCCTGCTGTGCATTGCTCGGCTGTCGACTTCGACTACGTATGTCACTATCATATGTCGCTCTTGTGAAGGACTTACCCAGTCTTAGTTTTATAATCAAGGACCCAACAGAAGAGCGCATACCGGTCTTCTAGCCCGTGGTAGCCATCATCAAGACGCGGTCATTAAGTGGCACCTGCAAGCCTAACCTGAGACGATGCATCGATGTTTTGGGATTGTAGAGATTGTGGAGCAGTTCGTGCGCTGCTCTTGCGATCCACCAGGGTGCTGCATTTACAATGTAGTGCGATACGATCTCATGGCTTTAGCAAGGGTTTCCCCCATTTTCTATGAACCAGCGATGAATGCTCTGTGGCGGAACCTCCAGAACGATGATCTGATACGTCTGCTTGGGGAACCTGTTGTAGTCGCCGAAGAGCCTGCAAGTCTAAATGAGAGTACGGCATTCAGCCCTCAGGTACGTCATCGTCATTGCAATCATACTTGGGGCCGTACAGCTCAACGATTGTGTAGAATCGTTGGGAAAAATCGCGTATCTCAGACGAAGCAGGTCGTCTCCTGGTGAAGCATGCGCATCGCATTAAATGTCTCGATTTTTCAGTACAAGGGAATCGAGCTTTATTACCCACATTTCACCGAATAAACAAATATTTCTGTCGCACAGGAACTCATCGCGGCGGAACCCTGTTTCGGAATCTTCAGGAGCTGGCGTGTAACCTATTCAACGATCGCGAAGTATTTGCATGTGTTCCTCTCTTGACTTCGCAGGCCCTCCGGACTCTTAATCTTCATCCAGTTGGGATTAATGTTTATACCGATGGCATACCAGATCCAGCTCCCATTTTCAGCTCCGACGAAACCGTTTCTCTTGCAGGATTGCTGCTCCAGCTTAACATCAACTGTCCGGCATTATCTACGCTCCTTTGTCCGCTGTTTACACACCCTCTGCCTCCAGAATTTATTCAAGGCGCGCGTCAGCTTCAAACGCTCAATGGGGGGCCTCTGGTATCTATCAAGACTGCAATAGAATTGGCGCGTTTACCCCACTTGCAACGGCTCTCCATACGGCCACAAGACCACGAAGATGTGGATTTTGTACTGCCCCTCCCTCAGGAGGACTTCTTCCCCAAGCTGACTCATGTGCACTTACAATTCATCTCTCCGTCAACCTGGCACGGATTCTCTCGAGCCATCGCACTTACATCTGGAAAAAGCTCACTTACATGTATAGTACATAATAGTTCCAACATAGCTATCTTTAACTACTATTAGCTATCTACTTCTATTATTCACTATATCTCACTATTTTCAACTATTCTTTACTATCCTCAACTATTTCTTGCTATTGATAGTCACAAATAGCTGAAAATAGTGACAAGTAGTAGGAAATAGTGAAGAATAGTGCAAGATAGCTGATGATAGTTTAGAGTAGTCAATAAGAGTGAAGTATAGCTCTCTTGGTCCTATTCAACCAAGTGGGATTTTTCCAGATGTAGCCGTTTATCCCGTTTGACACGACTTTCATTGTCTTGTGATGGCATATCGACTGACATTCAGCCGCTAACAACACATGCGCGTGTACAAGGCCTCTTGAATGCTATAGGACAATGTCATCAATTAACAGAACTCACCCTCGACATACATGGATGGCACGGTACATCAGACCAGATCTCAATCTCGGTCGGCCCATTGTACAACTTGAGCGGTCTCGAACGATTCACTCTACTATACACGGCTATACGGTTAGATGGCCTGATCCTTGAGGATATGGGAAAGGCCTGGCGCCGTCTCATTGCTTTGGATATCAAGTACCTCCTCTTTGACTCCTCGGACGTACCACTGGAGAGATTCACATTTTTGGATATCCTATGCCTCGGCCGTCTCTGCCCTGCACTGACCGAACTTTGTCTGGATATGCAAGGTTGTATTCCGGAACCAACGTTGATAGCCCGTCTACGGACGGGAAAGCTACCATCTGCTCCAGCTATTCAGTATCTTCTCCTCAGGATACCCGACAATCCACGACAGCAAGATTATCGGACAATCGTGCAGTTTTTGCAGGATGCGTTCCCATCTCTCCGTGGAATATACAACTACAACCTACCACTGGTCATAAGCATTTACCCCGCCCCCCTTTCTCTCGAGAGTATGATCTACAGCCAGACGGACCCACGCCCGTCTCCGTACTTTCCCGGAGATTGGACCCAGATCAACACTATACTGGACAGACTTCGAAGGTGTGTTCTGCTCTCTATGAACTAGTATGAATTCTGCTACAAGCTCTACAGAGGTGAGGCGACAGACTTCCTTCCTGTAACCTCAGAAACCATCCGTGAGGAAGGCGAGCAACTTTCCGAGCTGGAGCTGGAGCTGCACTTCGCACCCTTGGGCGATGCGAACTGGTGACATCACTTGTTCAAGTTCCTACTCTACCGAAAACAACTGCGATTCCTCAATCATATTCATGTGCGTTGCTTGTATGGTATGCCTCGACCGTTAATTATCATTCTGGCACTGCACCACAATCTCAAGTTTGCATCACACGCGCTGACATCCGCGACACATGAAGCGGGCAGGCCTATTTCCACAATCTCATACATATAAGATGGGCGACTAGTAGTACAAAAGTAAACGGGAAGAAGAGTCATATTCAAGAACGGGTACGAAGGAGAGACAAGGGAACGGGGAAGGTGTAGAGAAGCGACGACTTGAATATGCAGAACTGGCAGAGACTGCGTTTATAGATCAGCCGACGTGATCAAGATGTTGACCTCGATGCCAAATTCTTGGAGGCGTCCGAGGAGGAAGTTGATAGAGGTGACGAAGGTAATGTCCGAGACCTCACTGTTTCCGTCGCCGCCGGTGAGGATTCCGCAGACGCGACCTTTGCCGTCGACAACGACAGAACCGTATCACAAAACCTGGTTTACTTACCTGAAGTGTTGCTTGAAGGGGAGGGGCGAAGACTTGAGGGTCGAGCGAAGGCGATGCGAGTGAGGTAGTGCGAACGGGTGTTCAAAGACGTTGATCAGTCTGAGGCTCTAAGGCTCAGACCCTGCCAGTATATATACACGTTGGGGAGGACCCCGTAACTACGTGGGACCCCAGATAGTCGTGCTTCTTAGTAGCGCCGAGACGG
>SWBT01000022.1:0-22874 GCA_005298045.1 Pleurotus ostreatoroseus | reverse complement strand
AAGCCTTCTCTCCGACGACTGTCAACACAGGACGCGGTCGGGGATTCGAAGGCGCCGTCGTCTCCCTCTTCCACCTCCTCTTCACCTGGAACGACAAAGCCTGCGCACTGCACGAGGCCTTCTGGCGCGACCGTCTCCCCAACGCCATAAACCTCATCGCAACCGTTGGCGTGTTTGCTGTGGTCATGAAGGACGTTGGATTTGGATCATTTACGACGCAGGCCCAGTGCGTCTCCATAAATCATACTACAATATCTTCATGCTTACCTGACTGCGATTCCATTTTGTATCCACACACAGCATCACAAAACTGCGCAAATCCACCGGCTGCACCCAGACGTCATCCGCCTAGACCCCGCGTCCGCCCTCCTACGTATCCTCTTGCGCCATACCCGCGTGCTTCCCATACACAGCTCCAGCATCGTCGTCTCCCGGCCAAGATCATGCCTGCGACAACTTTTTATCTCGCCTCAGAATCTCTCCTGCTTCCCTGTGCAAGACGGAGTAAAGCAGATCACTACCCCGCAGGGCGGTGTCCGCCCCAGACACCCATTGCCGAGCCTGATGCCATGTCCAACGCCGCGTCAGGTGTGCACGCCCCATGTGGCTCTGTCCACATCCCCACCCCCACCAGTTCGACGTCCGCGCATAGTGCAGTGGGGAACACGCTTGCCAGTGTGACAGCAGCAGAGCATACACACACAACAGCCGTCGTCTGTCGAACCCCATGGTGAACACACCGACGTGTCCGCTCTCTCGTACAAGAACGCATCGCCCGCCCAGTCCAAGGAAGGCAAGGAGCGCCAGGTGCTACAGCCTACTGACTTCGTAGACAAGACAGTTGCTCTCCGGTACAGGCTCAGTACGTCTCTCAGTCATATATTTCCGCCAACTTACCCCTTTCTGACAGCGATCCTCTCTTTATCTTCGCATAGTGTAACATAACCGTGCAAATGCGCTGATCGCATCCAGACGTCGTCCGCTCCGCCTCGAATACCTAAACATCCGCCTCGACTACCTGAGCATCCGCCTTGACTGCCTAAGCATCCGCCCATACCCCTTCACCACACCGCACGTGTGTGCCCCCCATGCCCAAACCCAACGTCGTCGTCTCGTGGCTGGGCCCCTTCACCGACCATGCCCCCGACGAGCACGGCTTCTCAAGCCGCGTCTAGATTTCATCCACCTCCTTGTGCAGAGGACAGCACAACAGCCCCGGCGCCCAGTAGGGCTGCCTCTACAACACCAATACGGACGGTGTCCGCTTAGGCCCGTAGTAAACTACCCGAGCGCTCCGAACGCACCTCGAAGTCGTTGTCCACCTCAATCGACCGGCCATGCACCCTCCATGGACCGTACGCGTGTGCCCCATACCTAGCTTCAACATCGTTGTTTCCCAGCCGAACGTATCAAGCGTATGCACTCCCATACCCAACCCCAACATCGTCGTCTCCCAGCCAAGCCCCTCCGCCTGACACGCCTCCAACGACCACGACTTCTCGTATTGCCACAGGATCTCCCCTCCTCTCCGCGCAGAGCAGAGCAAAGCAACCCCGAGCCCAGCAGGGCCGCCTCTATAACCTCAACACCAACAACGTCTGCCTGAAACCCGTCGTCGCCGAGCCAGGTGCCATGTCCGATTCCACGTCAAGTGCATACGCTCCACGTAGCTCAGGCGCAAGGGCAATCCCATCAGTTCAACATGCCTCAGCGCACAAACGGCCTGTCCAACGGAACAGCCTCCGCCACTCCGGAAAGTGTGATGCGCCAGGCATCGGCCATCAGGTTCTCTGGTGATAGGATATCGACTCGGCCACCTCCCCTGCTACCTGCCCACATTCCAACATTTTCTCTATCGCTTTCGTCGACGAGAACCGACTTGGTGCTTTTTGATAATAAGACCCCTCGCTCAGAAGACAGTGCCGGACCCTCTGCCTTCTCCTTCCAGCTCAAGCGACTGTACCGCGAGAATTTGTCAGCGGAAGCACGGGTGCAAAGTGAAGATAGGGAAGGCGACATGGTAGAGCAGACCGAGCATGGGTTGCATCCGCAGCATGTGCGCATGCTCACTACTGTGGGTGCAGTAGGCGAGGAGGCAGAAGATGCAAATGAGTAGACAGAGAAGGAAAAACTCCAGCAGCCAGACAAGATCACAAAGAGAGTGTCCCCCCTAATTCTCTTTAGTTAACGCGTTACTGATTCACGCACAGTCTCATCCAGCTAATCTATCGTATGCTCTCACTGGCGCTCACGCCGACCATCATCCAATCGCTCAAGAGCATCCCGGTAAGGCAGGCCTGCGCGCGGCATGGACGAGTTCCTCCTCGACATTGCGCGACGCTGCATCGCGGATGTAAAAGGCAGTATGTACATGTAAAATTGACAGAGACTTCATGATACCTCCTTCTCGAGACACGATGAATCAGCACGACATGGCTCACAAAGCCGATACAGACACCTTCTCTATCGTTGACTGTAGCAGCCCAGCAATTTGCGTCATACCATATAATTACAACAAAATATCTACTGTAACTCATGTGGCTTTATGCAATCGAAGCTCCTCTCGGTCCTTCTGTGTGCGGTAGAAACTGGCATGATCGTCCACCACTGTTCAATGCACAGAAATATGTCAGTCAGCCAGCAGGAAACAAATCAGGAAAAATTGAAAATAAAGACAAACCACTCACATTCTCGTACTGAAAAAGAGGCGAAAGCATGAATGAAGCATGCAACCAACAGTGCCGTCGACGTAGGCTGTCTGCAATCGACAGTTTCGCACCGAAAGGTAAAATCGACTGCTCGGAGCCTCTCGTGAGCTGAAACCAACTGGCCGATACGATCCCACGTGAATTTAAACCTCTTCTTCACGTCCTCTTTGTGATCCTCGACACAAGAAGTGTGCTTGAACGTGAAGCAGATTTCCAGAACGGACAGGTTTTGCGGTAAACTATCAGCAGCATCTTCCAAGAGTTTGTTCCACGGCGCCGGATCGTATCGAGATACTACGGTGAGGCCGCAGCTAGAATAAAGAGGGATCTCGAGCTTGAGACGATGCAGTGCAGTAGCTTCGGATATGAACTGTACCAGTGGCACATTCTGACCATCGCCTACGCACGCGTACATTGAGCTTGCAACTTCACACTTCATTGTTAAAACACGTACCCGGCAAGTCAGAGGTCATCGAAAGCAAAAATGACCGCAGGGTCCCTGAATTATTCGTCACGGTGCGACGAACACTCTCGACGTCCGACCAAGAGTAACGGACTACGTCGAAAAACTCCAGTCCCGTTACATCTGGCAGAAATCTTGCCCCAGCCTCCTCCACCCATCCGTTCCAGTTGTACCCACGGAGTCGTAGTGTCTTGATGGAATACAGCCCAGTAAGGTTCCTGACCTGTACGGAGTTATGCATGTTTGCCACTTCTCCGAATTCGACGTAGTTCCAACTTGATTGAGGCGACAGTGTCAACATCTGCAGTGGTTGATAGCCGTACTCCGTGTCCCTTGCATACAATGTTCCGATTTCAAGGTTCTTGAGAGAGGGTATACTCCGTACTGTACCAGCGACTTCCACAGTTTCCCAGATAGCGGTAGACACCACCAGCGTATACACATTAGGCAAATCCACGAGAACCGCCAGGACCGTTTGAATAGTCAGCGTACGATTCCAACCCAAGCACGACAAGACGATGGTGTTGATGATATCCGCGTAGACATGCTTCTTGATGAGAGTGTGCTTCTCCAGCCAGCGAGAACAGCCATGATCGAGAAAAACCTCTCGGTAGACAAACATCTGCCTCAATCCTACTGCTGC
The DNA here is from genome assembly GCA_005298045.1 of Pleurotus ostreatoroseus. Lineage (NCBI taxonomy): Eukaryota > Fungi > Basidiomycota > Agaricomycetes > Agaricales > Pleurotaceae > Pleurotus > Pleurotus ostreatoroseus. Next base: position 19,060 of record SWBT01000022.1, on the reverse strand, counting down.
CCAGGCTTTGCATACCAAACGAAAAGGACCTAAATCGCGTCGGTCATCCAAGTCTGCTGCAATGCGCTGAGATAGCTCATTCGGCACGGAAACTTGGCTGACAAGACAACCGTCTCCAGTCCTACGGAACAGCTGAAAAGCTGGGAATGAACCTACGAAACGACACTTGACCCAATTATGTCTGATGCACTCACCATGGAAGAAATGGTCGACATGTATGGTCACTAAACCCAAGGACTAAAGACGGTCACCAGGTCTGATTCAGATGACACAGAATATTTTGGCTCGGCTGCTTACACGACGTGATATTTCACTCTATGAGAGTCGATACAATCAGCTTATTCTAAAGCGTAAACCATGGAACGAGCTTACGGAGGGTACGTATCCTCGTATGTAGGAGACGAATGGGTGAAAGAAGGAGTAAGCCGACACGCGGGCGTGTGCTATGCCTTTGAACCCCGTTTTGATGGATCGGAGCGAAATCTCGCGACAGTCTACAGACACCAATATTTCAATGCCTCATCGACGTTCTGTGACACCCACAATGAGAACATATTCGTTCGTTTCATGAATTCGTGGTTAACTATACTGCATCGCCAGAGAACAGAAAGAAAAGGCATCAGCAATTGGGCCACTGTTTACCTGAGCTCCAGTACAGTATTCTGAGTGACATACTCCAGGACAGTATTCTGAATGACATACCACAATACAGAAAACGCCATCATGACCCAAATCATACTGAGACATAACCATACGTGTCACGGTTACAACACAACCACTCGCACGGTCCCAACATCTAGATGCGCATCTCCCACGCCACAGCGGCGGATCAAACGGGCCGTAATTTATTAATCTCCGACTTTGACTGCAATTTCTCAAATACGTCACAGTGCCGCTTTACAAGAGTAGCGTATTCTGACTCCCTTCGTGAACATCACATATACAGCGGTTCAAAACAATTCACGAGTAGAGAAATATATTGAATTCGGACAAGTTACATCGATGATACAGGACACAGAGTAGGGAGCGGGGACAGAATGATCACGGTTGAGCGTGTACATTACAATGCATAACACAGTTGAATGTGTTAAGTCCATCTAGATCATAGCTACAGGTCTATATGTTATACCCGCGCATCAACAGGAGCAAGGAAGGAATCGACATACTGATTAGAACTCGAGATCGTCGTCTGATGCTACAGCATCCGGCTCCGCTGACTTCACACCTTCGTCCTCCGATTGTGGATCCTTCTCACTTTGGAGGGGAGCTTCGAACAACCTCACCACACGAATAAGTCGTAGACGAGTCTCCCAAGTAGACCTCACGTAGTTGCTGTTGGGCGTAAAACGACGAATTTGACAATGAAGGAGTACAATGTCATTGGGGCGAAGCTCCGAATTGTCTAAGCCATTCATTTTCTTGTAGTCGTTTTTCATCTTCTCAGATCCATCATAAACCTCAGTGAAGTCCTGCAGCTGATCGACATCCAGTTGTAGTGTTAGCATATCACATTATTTGAGTAGCTGATACATGATACTCACCTCAGAATAACGCGATCCTTTGTTCCAGATGCTACGTTTAGAGCCAGCCCAGAAGCTCTTTCTGGTACGGCCTACACAGCGTGTTGATTTCATCCATTGGCTATGAGGTAGCAACATGTAGGCGTACCTTCAGTAGGCGGTCTCGCCGTGTCATATAAAAGAGCCCGGCAAGCCAGATCATCAACATCTCGCATAAATTTGAATATAACGTTCGCGCAACGAGCGGGCTGCCTGTCTTCGCCGACCCTAAAGAACGTACTCATGATGCGACCCACAAAAGCAAAAGTTGCCGGTTTGCCCTTGTAGCAGAGCACAGAATCCTTCTGAGTCGCCCAAGATACACCTGAAGCCGGCACGCTCGATATGGTATGTATTCCTTGCGGAGGTCGCTGCCAAGCCGCGAGGATCAGGAGTCGCCTAGGTATACATTGAGAAAGACCATTGCCAACAGGATCAAACAAAAGAGGACGCACTTCATCACCGTCTCCGGGATCCAGTCGAACTTGATGATCTCTTGAGACGCTTCAACACTGGGACTCTGGGCTACCTTCGGCCCGCCGCTAGCATCGAAAGGAGTGAACAAACACAACATGCAGAATAGCGAAGGAATGCAACGTACGTCGATTCACTCTGACTCCCACCTTCAACGGTAGTCTTCTGCTCCGTTTCAATCCTATTCTCGCCTGCAGCTGGATTTCCGAGTTCCACTTCAGTCTTAGCATCGCCTCCGACAGTATTCTTTGGTTTCGTATCCTTGGTTTGGTCAGCGATTTTGTCGTTTACGTCGTCCTTGGATTGGGCAACAGTATCAGCAACGGCATCAGATACGAATTCTGTCCTGAAATTACGAAATCAACGGCTACGCCTTTGCAGGATACCATAAGAACTTACTTATCCACAGCCTTGCCCTTAGTCTCGTGTTTCGCTTTCTTATCTCCAATTTTGCTCTCCACAGATTCCGCACCCGAATCACCTTTCTCAGTTGAACTTTCACTGCTGTCGCTGTCACACAGCCGGTAAATGGAGGAAACAGCATGACAAGCAGATAAGATACGCACGGGGTAGCAGCACCACTCTTCTTTGCTCCAGCGGCGGTCCCTAAACACAGTCAGCACGCCCGCATCCACAGAGAAGAGACGCACTTTTCGCTGCTTGCTTGCGTCCAGCAGGACGCTCTTTGCCACCTACAATAACGCGATATCAAACCATACCCGGAACAATACAATACACGCCTTACCCATACCTTCAGAGAGATCAATCTTCGTCATGGCGTGCTGAGTGGGCAAGGATGAGATGGTACAGCAGGTGTGGGTGTTAGCAAGCACTTCACGGTGGTGCAAGCATCAGTATTTATATCTTTCCCTGACGGGTCTTGCCAAACAGGATCAAACATTGCATAGACCTATATTCAAAAATCGAACGACCGTACCACTTCGAATCTGACAGAGATACACCGTCAACATCGGTAACGGACCCCGCAGATAATCTACTGACCCAATTGTCAATCGATACTGTCTTCAATACGCATCGCGACCGAAACCACCGAGCACGTATCAATCAAGGTACGGGCCACTACTGTCTCGATGTGGCGCATCGGTTTACAAGAACTGAAAACGTCAACACGTTCAAACAAGTCATAACAAGACGATGTCTCACCGAAGACCGATTTCCGCGGAATCCACAACCAATGCCGATCGTCGGATTTAGACACGGAACTCATTTGCCTCCGTTGCACCCCAGTATCCACAAGCTACGCCACATACTCAACTCACCCTCAAATGCTGTTACCGGACCCCGGTATCCACGAGCTACACCACATACTCAATTCACCCTCAAATACTGTTACCGGCCCCCGCCCCCGGTATCCACGAGCTATGCCACATACACAATCCACCCCAAATTCTGTTACCCACCTATGCACATCGCCGATCTGGGGGTCGTGAACATACACCACACCTCGTAACGATACAGCCAACTTACCGGTGTCCCGGACAACCCCCGATGCTCCGATACGCACACATCACAATACGACACAAGTCGTCTGCACCCAATGCAGAAAGATTATAAATACCAGACTCCACTGAGCAAGACGCCACTGACCAATTCGTCCCGCAAATCATTCAGCTCCATCTTGTAGGAGCACCACATACAAGACATGTCTCGCATCATAGGTAAAGGATGGTCAGTGATTTGCAGCGTACGAAACTGAACAGCACCAATCTTGTTAGCCTCACACGGCCTTGCCGAGGACTATTGGCCAAGCGGTCTGATCCCGCTGTCCATCGAGCCTTATCTACCGGGACGACCGACGATCCCTCATACGCTCGAGGGTCTCGCTGAACGAACCGTAGTTGAGCAATACCATAAGAAAGGGACGGACAAGACACGTCACCTTGGAATATTTGACGCTCATAAAGCTGAACAACAACATGTACCTATAACATTCTTTGGCTTTATAAAATACGTCAGTCTCACAGGATACGGAAATTGGAATGGGTGAGTAGTACCTTGATGATTGTTTCACTCGTCCTACCGTCCCGTCCTTCACCAGAGCAGGACAGACCGCATCTAGAGCGTGTCTCCGTCTTGAGCTGGAAGGGCGTGGTTGCGCAGACGCTTTCAACCCGCAACTCGAGCTCTTGGAGCATCTCCGCGCCCATGTGACGGAGCGACTTGAAGCAGAGGACACCGGAGAGCATTCAAACACTCTCAGGTTCCAGCATATATTGTTTAGGAAGGTACGTACCACGGTTGTCTGAATTCAGATTGAACGACCGAGCTCTTTGTTCCAGGTTACTAGCGAAGATACGCATCAGCCGTCAGCTATAGCTCGTGGAACCGATCCTACTGGAAAGCTGGCGCGGATTGCGAAGCAATGGCGACTGAACTCTCGTCCAAATTTCTACAAGAGAACTGAGTCAGGCGACATAATCCAAACGACTGCCGCATCATTCGCAATCAACGACTTCGTACAGGTCACGGCACACCCAGATCTCGTCTACACAGGTGGTCGGGGAAGAACAACAACTCGAGTACGCATTGTTCTAGCCATCGAAAGCGTGACTCAACTTCACACCCACCAACATATCAAAGTACGTACTGTGCTCACATTGAACGGACTGTGAAATCTGACAAATTGCACCCCTTCCCCTTCCCAGAAAATGCAGATACCTGCGCTATTAGAGAGGCAAATCATGATGAAAGCGTTGGCGGAAACAGATGATGAGGTAGCGATGGCTTAGACGAAAGGCGGACGATGGACTCATTTTGTTAACTATTTACATATATGTGCCAATTACAATTACAATATTATGTAATTATCAAATAACTGGCGGGATGCTTATCCGCATTAAGTTATCTGTAAGGCAGTGTCTATGCTACGTACAGCCTACATATGCTCCAGAAATTAAACTCAGCCTATTGAACGAGGTGCGCCATGCGGTGCGAACCCCGCCCTGCTCCGGCGGCAGTTGATTCGGAACATTGACCTGGTACCCAACGAATACGGTACGAACACTCTACAAGCAGTCACATCAAATCAACTCACTTCACTCGTCGTATTTAGAGTCATGCCTATACCCCAGGAAATCCAGGATAATATCATCGATAAACTCGCCGGTGACATAGACACGTTATTCCGGACGTGTCTCGTGAATAAAGCATGGCGACTACGTACTTATGTACATTTGCACACCAGGATCGTGGTACGCGCTATCGCATGCAAAAGCTACGCTATCATTGTCAACGAAGACGGCAGCATCAGCAACGAAGAGCTCACATCGAAGACAAACCCCTCACGCGACTTCTATCAGTGCCTCGACGATGTGCCTAACTCCTTTGACCCACACATCACCCACCTGACCTTATCTGCCGCATCTGGATCTCAACGCTTGGAACATGCTCTACGCGGCATCCAATTCATCAAGCCTATCCTCGAAGCGTGCACAATCAGGACATGCTTACTTCGGTATCCTAAGTTAGTATCCTTGACTATCGAGGACGTTGAATGGGCGGATTGTCTTGAGAGTAGTGTGCACTGCACCTGCATGGAAGACGGGCCGAAACGCGTGTATGAGACCATCGCACTACGGCGGATTTCCCATAGATCCGTCTACTCCTACATCACTTTCGTCACCCGTTCCGCTTCAGCCATTAAGCACTTGATCATGGAAGATATCTCCTTCAACAGAGAAGAGTGTTTGGCCCCCAGGTATGCTGCTGTCCCGACAGAATGTCTCACATTCTCCTTCATCGATCACCCATGGGAGCAAAATATACCCAACTTCGCACCTTCAACACTCCGCAGCCTTGAATTTCGCGCTATGTCATGGCATGACCAGGACCTTATTGAAGCCATGATCCGCAAGCAGAAACTTACTCTCGAACACATCGCGTTGAAAGTGTGGTGGTTTGGAGATGGTATGTGGCGTTTGTGTCTCGACTTACAACGCATCTGACTTTCGCAGGCGAATACACATGGGACACTCTAGGACTACAGGCCTGCAACAACCTCAGATCGGTTACAGTCACGTCGACCGTCTATCTGGGCCCTCCTGCACAGACATTTGCTGCACAGAAGTTTGTTCTTGATATTCTCCGACAGCTTCCAAGCTCGGTCACGGAAATACAGCTGGTATTTGAATCTTCCCGCTCAGAATTCGTCGCAGCATACTGTCTTCTATCTCCCGCAAACTGGATTCACGCAGCCACAGCATGCCTCGACATTGTTGAACTACATACGGTAACCGTCAAGCTTCAGATACCCCCGAACATTCGCCGGCCGACTACCCGCGTCCGAAAGGGTTTTCACCAGGACGTATCGGAGAACTTCGCAGGTATGCATTATGCGGAATATCTAGACGAGTCTGACATTCTGTCAGGGACCCCAATCTCCATTCGAACAGAGATCGAAGTTGTCGAACGCTCTCTTATTGATTACGGGTTCCAATCCGCACATTGAGTCGTCTGCATACTGAAAAGTGCACTTGATGTATTCCACGCCCAAGCTCACCGCGTACCTTAAACAACAAACTGTACTGCATGCTCCTTCATTTCCGTGACAAGAACCCGTCAGATAGGCATTTGTACAACGACATCAACAACAGATACGCGACGTAATTTACGTGCTATAACTGGTAACTACAGGTGCAAGTTGTTCTATGGGCATAGGGAGACAAACACCTCGTCTGGTGCGCCAAACACTTGTGACCCGGTGTATGGACTCGTAAGCTTCTTGAAGCGTGCTAGGTAAGTCATCGTACAATCTACTGTAAGCCTCAAACAACTCCGGATCGAGAATCACATTACCAATCGGAACGGCTACCATGATATACTCTCCACCGAAAGCAACCACATCCATCGAGTACACTTTCAACGCCATCTCCACCCATCCCTGCTCCAATGCATGTATGCCGATCACCTTCGCAGGGCCGTAAGGATGTTCGGGCCAATCGGCGTCCACCAATTTGACTGATGCGCCCAACATAAGAGATGCGCTTACTTCCTTCAGAAACCACAATGACGGCGTGTCATTGATACTGACGGTCGCGATCTCAACGACACCATGCACCGTGAATAATGAATGATCCTCGATGGCTTGACTGTCGTTTTCACGCTCACAGCCCCTGTTATCGACTTCTTGTGGCCACGGGTACAACAGCGGACGTAACTGGCAAGGTGCCACATCGTATGGCAGTAGTGTGGCCATCGCTTGGCCGTTGGGTACACGGAGGAAGAACGGACGTCCGTCCACACACGACGTAGTAATGTACTCGGTGTAGTGTGGCGTGACTGTTCTAATGCGATTGACTTTGCCTCCGAATAAAATCCTCGACTGAGGTACCGCAAATGTCCCGCATAAGCCGGATCGTACCACGGTGAGCGAGTCGCTGGTCAGCGAGAGAGTTTCTGGTACCCTACTACGGGACTCCAGCTTCGCTGTAAGGTAACACAGCTGTATCACTGTAATGCATAAGCTTTGAGCCAATCAGTACAAGTAAATAAATCTGACTCACCTGGTGATGCCATACCACCAATGTGACCTGAATATTCGAGCGAGACTCCTACGTACAGTCAAAAGGCAACCTGCACAAACTGCATGCAATGTGGGTTATGTGCAGTGTGAGGCTGCCTTTTATACTGCTGGTATGGAGGCTAGCCCGTGTGAAAATTGAGTAAACGCTGTCTGATAGACACTTCCATGGCTCAAGTAGTGCGCTGATATGCAGTACTATCAGACAAAGAGAGACTGCATTTGTACGTAAAATCTGAAGCATCATCTACTGTGAACAGGGTTCGAGGAGAAGACAAATTAGGTTAGGGTTCAAATCAACTCGAACACTGGGCACATATTGAAAACTCTAGTGTTTTACCAAACATCTACATCGGGACATATTCTGGCACACAAGCACCCAAATATATATTCTGAATCACACTCTGAGCAAGGCACAGTGCTCAAATTACTCACGAGTTGGAAGACGGTGGCAGTCTGCCATAGGACCACATAGGGTTCGAACTCCGAGCCGTGATAGAGAATGGGGTTAGGGTTGACCAGTCTCGGACACACCAGTGAAAGACCAGACTCAAAATCTCACAGACACACAGTCTAACATACAGAAGCAAGGCCAAATAAACTCCATTGCATCCACGTTCGTCACCCCTTGACAGCGGCAGACGATGTAGTCGAATCATGTCTGCAGCCGGTAAGATTTTGGTTACATCACACACAAAAGTAAACAGTGACAAAGATTACCCGCTCAAGCGTGCACCGGGAAACGCACTCTCATTCAGAACCAAGACTTCAAGACAGCGTGATACGGTAGTACATAGTTCTAATTCACTTCCATTCACCTCTCAAATCTATCAACAAGCGAAGCCCCTTGTTCGTGCGCGACGGTTCAATCTGGAACTCGCACGCGACAACTTCCACCACGAAGGAATGCAGCCATCCAACGCGAAGACACTGTAAGCGCACACCGCCTCCTCTCCCACTACCATCGACGTCACCACCGCGGCCAACAGAAACAGCCACGACCTCCAACAACGGAAGGTGCAGAGTCTTAAGCAGATTCACGGCGGTGCACACGAATAAACTTGGCGGTGAGGCAATACCTAGTATCACCGGTCTTACGCTGGTTGCGCCTCCCTATCCCGGACATGATACACCCTGCGTCTCTGCTCGGAGCCTATCTGCTATGCTACGCACGACGAAACTTCTTGTTGGTACGTCCACCTTTAGCTGAGTTTCTGTTGGGTAACTCACGCTTAGATCCTTTATCTGCACCGAGAACAATAGTACGTGTAACACGCGCCTTGGCTTGACGCACAGCGACCGCGATATCTTCCTGTACCTTTCTCACATAATCAGCTCGACGTCTTGCGTTATGTTCACCAGACGTTATCTCAGATACTTCTGCTGTAAATGCAGCTACACCATCCCGCAATTCGGTCTCAGATTCATCAACTGTGCGTGATTTCCTTGCGTCACATATAAACTGAAGCCTTTCCATCTCCAAGATCAAATCTCTCCTCGGTCGCGTCTTAATACGCCGAATGGAGAACGGCCGCAAGATTGCTACACCTTCAATTGAACGCGCGCGGGACAACATGACATACGGAGCCTCCGAGCCTCGACAGCTTTCCAAATCTACAACTACCCGGTCGAACGACTGACCTTGTGCTCTGTGGCAGGTGAATGCATATGCCGGTTGAATCGATACTTGTGTACGACTTAAACGCAATAGTTTTCCTGAAAACGGGTGCTGAATAGACCAGTTCTTTGTCTCCTCCAGAACAGGGACTTCGTTCGGACCAAGGCCTTCAACTGAGGGGACGACACTGCCAGATACATGTATTACACACGAAAGCAGTCTGCGCTGTCCAAACTCGTTGATTTTGTACCTGATCCGCCGGAGGGTCCCGATCGTACCATTCACCACACCTCCGTCCAAATCAAAGTTTTTACACACTATTACCTTCATTCCAAGTACTAACGGTATCTTACCCAGTAAACCTTTCGTGATGCCGCTATGTTGCGACCACAATAGCTCTCGAAGATGCTCACTGGCTAGTTCTTTGCCGTTATGACGATCAGCACAATAATACCAATGCAATTGCCGTCCTGTTTTCCGTGCGAAGGATTCAACCGCTTCAATGTTCAGTGCGTCCTTTGCCGCGTTCTCAGAAACTATGATCGGCGATTCACTCCAATATCCGCTAACACATTTATCGTGCACATTCATCAGCAACCTGGTGTTCAACAACGCATAATCTGCATCGGTGCATGCCCCCAAACGCAAGCGAGTCAGCAATTCAACGAACACGTCATTCTCGTCACCAGTCTGCCTCATCTGTCTGTACAGTATCTTCACATCACGAATTGACAGCCATGTTAATTTGCCGTAGATGGATCGACTCAGCTTACTATTCTCCAACTCTTTTCCTTTTCCTTTCCCTTTGGCTTTCCCAGTATTTGCTCTCATATATCCGTACAGACGAGTATCACCTATCGGCGCCAACTGTGCAAAATCACCTGCAAATATGACGTTCACCCCTCCAAACGGTTTGCTATTTCCCTTCGCTATCGACAACGCTTCACTGACTCTAGCTAGCGTAAAGCATCCAACCATTGAAACCTCGTCAACAAAAAGGTATTCCACTCCGTCCCACATAGATACAAGGTCTTGGTATGTTTTCGAACCAATTCTAACTGATCCTGTGCCTTGATTCAGACATAGTGACGTGTGCAACGTTATACCTCCCACATTATTGGCTGCAATACCCGTATAGGACGCAAGACGAAACCGCCGAGACTCTCCGCGTCTACGAAAGAAATCACGCAAGGCATTAATCACTCTAGACTTACCCGTACCTCCTGCTCCTCCAAGAAACATGCGTAACTGTGGTGCGTCTCCTCCGTTCATTGCTGCATGCATCGCTATTTGCCGGAATGCACCCGCTTGTTCCTCGTTCAATGTCCAAAGTTCGATCATAGACTCAATTTGCTCTTTGGCTCTAGTTACATTATCATCTTCCCCGTTCGCGATTCTAGGTACACGTATACATGCAAATGCATCTGATCCCGTAATAGGCATATCATCTACAACACGAACCGCCGGCTCTGCGCGACTGCCAAAACCCTCTTCGTCCAACAGCGAAGACTCATCATCGCCTAGATCGTGCGCTACGCTCCTTTTCAATGCTTCACGACGCGCCACGTAGAATGCAGTCCATGCCTTCTCTCGTTCATGATTGTAGGCGAGTTCCTCAGACAGACTGTCACTGTTTACTCGCACATCCCCATCACTCATACTACTACGTTGATATAAACAATGGTCCTTGACAGCGGAAACACATTCATGGACCAACAATGTTTGCTTATGTCCCAGTAACGGTAGTGCTTCCTTACATTCCTCAACGTGACGTAGTATGTCCGTCTCCTCTAATTCTTCTGCTAAATCAGTACCTTCAGTAACACGCGTCGCGATTTCAGGAGCAAATCGTAGCTTCCTAAGGTGAGCACGGTTTCTGAAGTGGTCTCCTCCGCTATCCTTGCATTCGTGCAGCATTTGCATGTTATTCATTGTTTTAATTACTGTTGCATCACAGTCTCGCACAAACTCATCGAATGCGTCACTCCACGTCTGCCCAGGCCGGCGTAAATCAGACGGTTCCCGCCAAGGCTTGAACAATATCAACATTAACCGGCAGTATTTACTGTACAATCCAGGCCGATCTCTTCGCGGTAAAGCTGGTCCTATAGGCACTACTACAGACCAACACGTAGGATGACACACCTGTAATTGCTTCCGTGAAGCTTCTGGGTGATCTGCACGGAACCGATAAGCCGGCCTCTTTCGTCGAGTACTTTGCAACATACACGCTAATTCATCGACACTTAGACAATCACCACTAGAATATGAATCATCATATTGACCCTCATCCGGTGAGCGATCCGATTCAGAATCGCACTCCTCACGAACGGGTCGTTTTATTCTCTCTTTATGTGTATGACGAATGAACATCCACACGGAAAGGTTACCCAGCTCATTCCCACGGTGTACATAGTCACTGACCTGATTGACACTAGGTACGACACGTCCTTCCTCATCTAATTCAAGGACCACCTCGTCACTGTTCTCTACATCCTCTCTAGCATCGTCATTAGCCCGTTCGTGCTCTTGCATCTGTACGTCATCTCCATTGCCAGGTCCATAGAATCCGCTCATATCTACTTCCGAGCCCTCCTGAGACGACGTGTCGTCGTCCTCGGCCTCGCCATCTATGTTGTCATCGCGGACAACAGCGCCCTCATACAGAAAAGGTTCTTCAAGATCTCTGTTCGCACTACCAACATCGTTCCCTGAGCCATAACATTCAGGGCTTGGAGAGACGTCATTCACGTAAGCCTCAAAACTCATCCAATACAGATTACGATATTGATGACTTGTGTATTTTTCATCGTGTCCCAGAAGATAGGACGCAACTTGCTGTGCAGACATTTCTTGATGTGTAAGTAATGCAAACGCACATTTTCTCAACATCCGTTTAGCTTGCGTTAACTCATCATCCTCGTCTACATCTACCTCTGCCAAACGGCCCACCGCCAGCTCTAGAGCAGCGTATGCGACATGTGCCTTCAGCTGGGACTTCGTGATATAGTTCGTGATATAATACAGAATCGCTTTAGCTGCATCCCCGGAGCCGATGAATTTGATATCCATATTACAGCGCATCGCACGTAGAATGGTCTCATTGAAATTGTTGACCATCCCATCTAAACAACGTAGGCACAATTCACCTGTCGTTGCATCAAAGTAAGACTGAGCACATACATTAGCAGGATCCAGATCAAACCTACATTCAACTGTCCCATTCGCCGAACGGTATTTGTAGCAAGTGGCACTATGTCGGTGAACTTGACATTTTCTCACCAACAACCGCAGATCATCTCGACGTGCTAATTCCTGTATATCAGCAGGCAACGTAGGATCTACACCCCTGACACAACAAGGATGGACCACTTTCGCAGTCCGTACCCCGTTATTTTGACTCCTCTCTAAATTTGCATCTGACCCTTGCTCAGGCACACTATTGGAGATCGAATCGTCCAGATACGCTAACAAACGCGAACCGAATTCCTCATCGCCTTTCACAATCCTTTCACGTATCTGATCTGGATTCAAGCCGCCTTCAAGCCAAATGAGCATATGGCAATGCAAGCTCCCTCGTCCTTGCGCTTCAACACATCCATAGTAGCCTGTCACATGACCGAGCACTCCCCCTTCGGCTGTGTACGTTCTATTTGTCCGATCGAAACCCAGTATGCACTTAAAGAAAGCGTTCAAATATAGATTAAAAAACTTGGCCCCAACAAAAGGATTCCGCGCAATCAGAATACTCTGTTCGTGCTGGGTCACCGTGTCCTCCGCCGTTAAGTTATCCACATCAATATCAGCTCCTGAAAGAAATCTTACTACAGGGTTTAGCAAGTCTGCTGGATTGATCGTCACATAGAAACTAGGCATACCAAGCTCCAGCATCAACGCCCTCGCCTGATTACGCATAAATAACCGAGCAGACGACGACCCAGGTACTGTAGACGTTACCAAATTGACCTGATTCATCAGCTTTAGCACACGCTTTTCATCATCATCATACGCAACATTATATTCCTCTCGAGCCATCCTGTCACACACACGTCTCACCGCAGCCGTATCGATCTTCTGGAACTCTGATGCAATCGATCCAAATGCTGCTCTCTTGACCTTCATGCTTGAACGCAACAGCACTTCACGCCTTTGCAAGATATTAAACACGAGAAACAAAAACGAGGGATGTTCCTGGAACCGCTTGTCAGCAAGACGGAATAAATGCCGCGCATGAGACTTCAACGAGACAGACTGCACTCTCAACCGGTCCTCGAATCCACCTAATCCGTACGGATACAAGGTTGGAAACAACATAGGAAACAAAGACGGATTGAAGAATTCGTTGACTGGCAAAGGTTCGTGAGGTACCTCAATATATCCTGCACCCTTATTTCTGAAATGACGCACAGCCGCAGCCTTCAACTCTGCCGCCGGTGCATTCCCATCCACATCTGATATCACAACATTCTGGAACACAACGTCACTCGTGCCAGCAACAACAGACGCATCGTCTACATCCGCATGCGAGTCATACCGCGATATCAAAGCGTCTGCTTCGTCGCTACGCTCAACCCGCTCGACGTGGTACGGTAGAATACCATCATCGGGTATCTCACTCAATGCATGCTCATCGATCTCAACATCCCGGTACAACGGATTATGTATCTTCAACCACAATAGTGCATTCCTCACCCGATCCCTGCGGACTGCCAGGGGCTTTGCCCTCTGCAGCAACCACTCCTTCGTCGGCGGCTGCGAACCTACAAACACAACACATACAATCGACGTCATCTCTGCCACAGACCTAGGTAAGATGTTCACAAGTTTCTCTGGTCGCTGTGGGTACTCGATAATATTCCCTCTCAATCCGCGTTGCATGCCCGGCCCGTCATTAGTACCCCCGTCATTAGAAAGCTTCACGATGCAGCACTTTGCACGACAGCGTGCTATCATAGCCTCTTCAATACTTGTTAAATCCGCGAGCTCTGGTGGGACAGCACCCATATACATCCGATTAGCCATCGCAAGACGCGGTAACTTCTTACCACGTAGACTGCATGCACATTGCTTACACAACATAACAGCCGTATCTTCCTCACACACACCGTCAGGGTGTAATAAAACCCCTTGAAGAGGACCCTCGGTATATGGTATATCCGGTCGATGAACACCGCCAACGATATCACCAGGACACTTCAGTAACTCAAGCGGGAGAGAAGAAACTGGCATTTGCTGCCTTTCACCCACTAAACATTCCTCCGCACAGCAAGCACACGTAAAGGTACGTAATTTCTCACTCGACGTCTCTTCACGAAACATAGAGACCAATCTTTCCTTCAACGAGCTAGGCACAACAGTCGGCCACGACGACTGTACCTCACGTCTAAGAGCTTCCTTTCGTTCAATCGATGCTGCCGCCTCGCTGTCGCGGTACGCAGCAGATTGAACACGAATCTTACCTTTCCTAAGCTCACGCAGACGCGGTTTTAGCAATGCACGCAGCTCCTTTATAGGAGCTTTGGGGGGATATTCAACTTCCAATGCATGTAAAACGTCCCGCAAGCAACGTTTAGTCAATCGCTTCATGACACCCATGAGATATGTGTACCGAAGATGTTCTTGGGCCCCCTCTGGAACCTCTGCAGATAAGTACCTTTCCACAATAACCTTACATGCAGGCGAATCGTCATTAACTGCACAGTCACCAGACGAAAGATGGCCAACAAGCAGACCACGTAAATCTACGGGTGAAGCACTTAAGGACCTTTCATCAAACCCATGATCTACAAGACGACATCGTAACTGAACAACAGTCAACTTATAAAACTCTGTACTCGTGCGAAATGGGTCTGCCGTATCAGATACCATTTGCAACGAGTCGCTAGCAGATACATCTGCAACAGGTACAGCTGTGGCAAAGCTCACGCCGACCCCAGTAACACCCGATGACGGCCCCGCAATCTGAGCGGAGCCCTCGACCGTGTGCTCAGCAACATTTTGACTCTGCTGGCATGACCCTTCGTCACTTGCAACAGTCGCACAGCCGTCGACACCCACGAGACCACGAACCCACCGATGACCAATACCGAGAACACTGAACGGGCCAGGATCCAGTACAATTCCATTATGAGTGTGAAATGCGCACGCCTCGATCCAATCACGGCCTAAAATGACATCGCAGGATTTAACCGAGCTTACATACATTGTGAACGACGATATATACCGCCCACTCTGCGTGAACACCACGACCGGACTAGATACTGTCTCATCAACGACACCACCACGCCTGACCCGGACTGTACGAGGCACGGCTTGCGCAACGGCAAAACGCAACGCGAGATGCGACTTTTCACTGTTAGGGTCGACCATGATCGAGACCGAGAATTGCGCGAACATTCCTCGAAGCACGCAGCGATCGACGTTCGCCATGGCCTACAATATGGTTGGAAGAAGGGGAGAAAGGAAGAAGGACTCTTCATTGAATACTCGCGTATATATATACAGACACCCATGTTTCCAAAACGCCGGTTACTCGCACCGCACACCCGGGCGCTCACGGCAACCAACCCCAAAGGCTGTGTTGGGCGCCAATGGAATACACAGCCCCCGGCGACGATTGCCGCGCTTAGTAAGCAGCGGTTGCTAAGATCATAATAATATACCAAAAAGAGCTTTTGGGCGCTAAAAAAACTTTTGGCAGTAAACGTGATTCTGGAGTGGACACAAAGACCCACCTACCGTTGGTACGTGGGAATCTCATCCGCAGCAGCGAAGAGTTCAGTTATAAGGATTTTATAATCTCAGTTAGAACCATACGGGTCCGTTTGAACCACAAAAATGCACAGAAGGATAAGTCGGGCACGGTGGCTAGAATCAGAATTGCTGAGAAAAAGGATAGCAACATGATACTTACTGGCGATGGATATTTACAGCGAAAGGGTGACCGTAAAAGCGAGCTAGCGACACTCTCATGTAGGCCGTGCGAGGCCGCTGGGGTGTGTCACGAACGACCTAGCACGTTAAGGTTGAAACTTTAGTTGCGACAATTTGATAACTGTACCTTCCCAGCCACAATTGATACACGTTGTGCATGGATATCTGGAAAGGAAGCGAATCAACTCAATTAAGAACGGGTGCAATACACATGTCTGTGTACAGGACGTAAGCGTCTCGACTTATTTCGTTCGGATTCAGGCCAGAAGCTCACCAGTCGCAACGAACCTTCCACGGATCCCTCATGGCCTGATGAACTAGTGATTGAATAGATCATGTCTGCGTTAAGCAAAATGTAGGATACCCACATGTATCGTCATTCACCGGCGAGCTGTGGGGGATCACAGTCATGCAAACGGAGCAGTCGCGAACAATACCCATGCCGCATACGCTCTGCGAGAGTCATATCAGAAGCCAAAAACTATACGGCTCGGTTGGTCACGCACTTTGAATATCTCAATCAATATTGAAACGTCTGGATTCTCGAGGTCGGTCTTCTGTTCCGATGGTACGCATGCTGCAACTTCGTGGATAATGTGTATTCGTGAGAGCTTGTCGTGATTGTACATTCGCTGCCCGAGTTTAGACTGTATTTAGGATCATACAAGTGGCGCCTCGCTCCGCTCTGGCGCGTTCGTTTGTAGGTAAGAGAGCTGGTAGCAACGTAGGTATATACTCTGGCACTAAAGAGGGGTAGGCGGCCCAGCAAGAGGTGAGCAAAAACTTTTTGTAAGACCTGATGTTGTATTTCGCGATTAACCTTCGCAGTACCCTCCCCCCCTCCTGTACCTGCCTTATAAGAGAACATATGTCAGCAGAAATCGGGCGCCTATGTTCGCTGAAAGCGCTCAAGTGGGGTGCTTGTAGTATGTACGTTGCTTTGTGGTCTGCGAAGTAGATAGATTTATATGAGTATGACAACATATGGGAGATTGAAGTGTGTGGAAGACAAAAATCCGTGCAATTTTCCTCTGATGTGTGACTCTATGCCGTATAGCTCAACCTAGCGCGAGACGTGGCATGAGCAACATTACCTGCGACGGATGAGCATTGCAGTCCAAGTCACAAATCAAACTTGATGTGGATGAGTGTGTGAAAGAGAAGAAAGCTTCTGAAAAGTTTTGCTTGAATTGGTGGCAGTCCGACGCTTGAGACAGATGCTCGAGCAGTGACCACATTCAATTCTGCTGGCTTTAAACCCACTTTGCTGACCTTTTTTGTGACGAAAACTGCTGTAAAAGTGTCAATTACAGTTATACACACTCCCAAAGCTACCTGTCAACTTCTCATTCTATTTCGCAGTTAAGGAGGTCAGAGAACCCCCTCCCTCCCCTACATCAGGTTTGGGCGCTTATGTCTGCCACCCTCTTGCGGCCCAGTGAAAGGAAGGAAAAGTGAAGTGGCGGCGCAGGTCAACTCGAGCGCCGGGCGCATGTGCAGAGACCGAGAACCCTGGTGCCTTACCCAACGTTTACATCGGCACATACTCTGGCACACAGGCACTCCGGACATAATACAACGCGCTCTGATAGACATCAAATTACTCAGAAGTCGGAAGACGAGGACAGTCTGCTGTGGCAGCGAGCCAAGATAGAGAATGAGGTTAGGGTTGACCGATCTCGGCCACACCGGTGAAAGGCCAGACTCAAAAAATGCAGCAGGCGCGCAGTCTAACATACAGAAACAGGGGCAAATAAACCACAATGAATTCAGGTCATCTGCTTAAAGTACTAGTTATATGAAGTTGGCGCCAACGACAGAGATACAACGTACGAAGAACGGATCAAAGAGGCGCGCACATAGCGCCTTACTCTCCGGGTGTAAGACGTTACACGTATCTGTAGTGGCTCAATCAGCACACATGAACGCGAAAAGTCGAGCAATATCGTACCGAGTCTAAGTGGCACCTCAGCTAAGAATGTTGCTCACATGCTTGACCACCTGCTGTATCGGATTCATTGGATCCTTGCACAATATGACAACAATCGGCCCGATAGCAGATAAGAACACTTCCAAAATAAGCAGTGAACTAGAGTCACAGTACGATGCGCCGGTTCGGCAGCTACCTAGATAGTCGTGAAGGCGGGGGCATGCAATATAACGTGCGAGAACATACCGAGCCTCCGCTCTTTCCTAAGACGCTTCATCGACGTCGTCTCTTTCGCAAGCTGCTTCTCAATATCTCCATCCTCCTCTTCCTCCTCATCTGCATCGTCGTCCTGTTTACGATCGGAATCAGTGCTACCGATGTAAATCGAGGAGACGGTTACTCACCGGTTTGAAGGCTCGATCTGAGGAGGGCTACTTAGTATAAGTAAGCTCTACTAGTCGGTGCTATCCAATTAGCAGGTTGGTGTCTGGTTTATAGATTTGGTGATTAACTGCTCTCTCCTGAGAATCGTCGGTCCCTTCGGTCGGACTTTTCCCAGTTGTTCGAGGTGCTTAAGAAGTCCAAATATCAACCTTAGGGTGAATTGAAGTAAATCAAATGTCTAGGAGATTATCTCTGATCCTAGTATCAGCAAATTTAGTGGCTGTAAAATAAAGGTATTAAAGTGATGGTCGTAAAGTGTGGTCGTAAAAGTACTTTGCTTGTAAAGTACTGGGTCGTAAGTGGTCGTAAGTGGTCGTAAGTGGTCGTAAAGTGGTCGTAAGTGGTCGTAAAGTGGTCGTAAGTGGTCGTAAAGTGGTCGTAAGTGGTCGTAAAGTGGTCGTAAAGTGGTCGTAAGGATTTCACACGGTGAAATCAAGCGTATGTGTGTTTGGATAAACAAAGTTAGATTAAGACTATACTACCAAGCCTCTTGCGCTCTGGCAATGTGAGGTTTACTGGGTAATTATAGCCTGTGTGATCTGTGCGTTGCGTTACTCAACGAG
>SWBT01000441.1:0-319623 GCA_005298045.1 Pleurotus ostreatoroseus | reverse complement strand
TAAGTCTTTGGGTTCGTCTAAAGGCCTCTAGGACCGCCTGTTACTTAGTCTTGAGGTTGTGCGACTCGCTCGCGACTCGACTCTACCAATCGCGACCGTACGTTGCGACCGCGACTCTGCGACTCTTGCTTCTACTGCGTTAGCCAGCTAGGGCCCGCGACCTGTGTCAGTGATCTTGCGTGTATATCACTTGACTAGGACCAGCCCGACCTGTCTTATTCGTTTCTTCCTACTTGCGACTCTAGCGACTCGACTCCTTCGGTCGCGACTCAACCTACCGCGATTCGCGACTCACTCCCCTACTCGACTACGCTCTCGACCACTTCTATCCCCAACTCCCTCCTTCAGTAGAGTTGCTGACCGACTATCACGCGACTCGACACCATTATATTCCTGTCTCCTCCCTTATCCCAGATCCCACGACCACACACATCACAACTCGGGTCGACGCGACTCGATTATATTCTAGGGTTTGTTTACAGGTTTTGTCTAGGTGTTTAGGTCCTTCGACGACGGTCAGGACTATCAACGTCCACGAGGTCCGCGCAAGCCAAACGCCTCGGGCAGCTCTGTTGAGCTGTTCCGCGACGAGTGGCCCGACTGGCTTGCCGAGAGCTTCAACACATTGAAGGCGGCGGGCCTGGGTGCTGAATTCGAAGAGGTGATGAGTTTGTGGGTCAGGCTGGAGCGGTCTTACCGATGGGAGACCATGGTATGTCTCTCCATTTACAGTATCTGCTAGCACTAACACTCCACAGCGCAACGGTCTCCAAACAGTCAATCGCCCCGACCAAATTGGCTACTGGATGCAACACCTACGCCGGGACATCAAGAAGACCCCGAAGATCGAGGACTTGGACCAGTACACGAAGCAGTGGTGGGCCTGGTGGCGCGGTCTGCAGCCTGACTGGCGCGCTACGGACTCCAACGACGGCCCGCTCCTGCAAGACGGTACGGGCGATTGGGAGAAGCTTCGACGCCCCGGCAGGAACGGAATCCTCCACGTCCTTCTTTCCCTGTGGTGGTGGAAGTCTCACCCCTCCGCTAACGACGCGGACTGGCTCGTCGCGGTCGACGACGTCCAGTGGGCGCTGTGCAACATGCTCCAACGCACGGAGCGGAAGCGGTCTTCGGAGAGCGCAGACGAGGGGGCCGGTACCGCTTCCAAGCGGCGTAGGAAGTAGTCGTCTTGTCTTGTACCAGAATAGCACATGTTTCTTGTTGTATCCTACCTATATGCCTTTGCAATGATTTATGAGCTGAATTGAATATTGTGTGAATCTTGTGCATCATGAGGAACTAGAAATAGTATTGATACATACCATATAACTTGAAACCAGCTGTCTTAGACAATGTACCAAGTCTAAATTTACTATTTGGGACATCGAATTACTAAATAAGGAAGGTACGCGCGGACATGCGGCGCATCAAACTTTCGCGTTCGCGCTACTGCGCGTCCTATCGAGCAGAAACACTGGTCAGACATATATTCAGCAGAATACACTACTAACTAGACACTGAATATACTGTCAAACTCAACGGTGCCCTGGTAGCGAGCGGACGACGGGCAGCGCCATGCCACGCGAACGAAGCGCCCGCGGCCGCGAAGGAAATCAAAGGTTCGGCCAAGCTCCGCGTACTGCAATTCGAGCTCTAACACCAAAGAATAGTAAAGTATATATATATATATGGCAAGCCGTGGCGGGGCGGGGCGCAATAACGAGGCGGGCGGGCGGGAGGCCGCCCAACGTCGCGGAGAAGCCGGCGCGGCCGCAGAAAGCATATAGCGCCCGCCGTATATGGTACTCCCGCCCAGCGTCACGGAGAAGCCGGCGCGGCCGCGGAAAGCGTATAGCGCCCGCCGTATATGGTAAACAGGCGGGCAGACGCTGTTTTTGATGGAGAAATACCATAATAAGGTATTTGCCGCTGAGAGCTGCCAAAAACGGTGAGCGCGGACGGTGCCGAACAGTGCCGCGCGTGCCGCTGGCGGCTGTCCGTGGCTGGCCTGCGGTAGGAGCCGAGGCGTATTATAATATGAACCGGCCGTTTAGGGTCGGTCCGTATTGTAATAGGGTCACCGCAATGGGTCGGTCTGTATTGTAATAATACTACAGCAAAGGCTGCGGATCCGTCATCTTCTTACCCTCGGCCACGCTTATGCACGGCAATGCTGCCATCCAGGCAGATGAGACGCGCCGTTCGTTTACACAATATGCCGCTGGCGGGCTGTTCAGATGGGTCTACTACGGCTTCCGACTCGAGCGGGAGCTGAAGGCGATAGATTCGGAGAGGTTCACGCATTCATTAAACTCAGCTCCGGATCGCATAGAGGCGGCGCTGGAGCTTTTTTCGACCGCGGGGTCCCTGCTTCGGGATCGTTCTTCTTTGTCTGTGTAACGTGATCGGCCTCTAAGTAACGGTGCCCAGACATGAATGAAGGCGCCCACATAAAGCCGGAATCCTAATTCGCCCTGGTTTCGTGGCAAGCTGACATTCTAATTTGCCCCGGCTCCGTGGCAGGCCGCTTTCTAAGCCAGCCCTGCTCGTCCAAGTTTCATTCCATCCCGTAAAGCAAGGGAGCCGACTCCGAAATCGTCCCGATTTGTTTGTATCCCGTCGTCCCCTATTATGTCCCCAAGCTCCAATGGCGACGGTTTACAATTCGCCCCGGAATGTCCGCCTCGCGAAGATCAAAGCGGCGTGCGTGCTTTCATGTCGTCGAGGATGTTGAGCAGGGCCTGTCGACTGTCTACGACGCCACCAGCAGCAATCGCCGCGTTAGAAGACGACGAAATGTCGAGAACATCATCATCACTGAGCCGTCGCCACCCGCTGAGGCCATACCCGCTGCGCCGCCCTCGCTGGAGCCGCATGAATGGGAGGACGAGCCTCAGGCTGAAGAAATCGAAGGCGAGGTGCCAGGCATCAAGATCAGGGCCATGCCCGGTCCAAAGCACTACGACACAACTGTAAGACGCACTCCCTTTTCGATGCATGGCTATTGACCTCCGTTTGATACAGGCCGCGCCGTTGTCTGTCTGGCTTCCATATCGTACCGAGTACTTGTTGGAGTACTGCCGACATGACGGTCGACGAGGCATCGGCGACCTGTGCGATGCGTGCCAAGAGCAAACGTCGGTCGCAAAGTGTGAGGATTGTTTTGTCGATGAGGTGCTTTGCGAAGGTTGTGTTCTCAGGCGGCATGCACGGAACCCGTTGCATTTTATCAAGGTATGCCTACAGCTTTGTCTTCCTGCGTGCGGTAGTAACGGTGAGCTCTTGCAGGTCTGGCAGGACGACCACTTTGTGAGGAGGTCGCTCTTCGACCTCGGGCTCGTGGTACAGCTCGGCCACGGCGGTCGTGGTGTTTGCCTCAAACACGTGTCCCGTACGCTTGTTGTCATCCACAGCAACGGCGTACATAAAGTGAACGCAAGATTCTGTGACTGTCAGGTTGAACTGCCCCGACGCGTCCAGCTCATGCGACAGGGCTGGTGGCCTGCTACCTCGACGGATCCTCGAACGTGCGCTACCTTTGACGTGCTACGCCGATTCCACCACCTCAACCTACAATGTCACACGAACGCCTACGATTTTTATCAGTCACTGGAGAATATGACTGATCCTTGGCACTTGGAAAAACTTCCTGTGAGTCTATTGCTCTTGGTGATGATGCTTGCTCAAGTTACTTTTAGGAACGATTGAGCTCATTTATGCTCATTGTCCGTCAATATCGCAACGTCAAGGCCTTAAAACGTGCAGGACGCCAATACGAAGAAGGCGGTGTCGAGGCGACCAAGTGCGGTGATTTGGCACTGCTGTGCCGTGCCTGTCCGCACCCCAGGACCTTGCCCGAGAATTGGCAGAAGGCTCCCCCAGAATATGCGTAAGTTGTTCGTGGCCCTCACAGCTTCTTCGTGTTAATTGCAATCCGTCATCAGGTTTCTCTATTGGATGTTCCTCGCCATGGACGCCAATTTCAGACAGAAAAATCGACACCGCCCGACGACCTACAAAGACACATGTCTATCGCCTGGCTGGGCGTACTTCGTGGAGACTGAGGCGTATATGGAGCACGTCAGGAAGTACGCAACACAAGAGGAGATTAGCGGCTGTGTGGCGTTTTCGGCAATGCTATTGGCGAACCTGAAAAAGGCCCGCGGCCTCTCTGCGACTGGGGTCGGCGGATGTTGCTGCGCCCGTCATGATATGTGGAGGCCGAACGGGCTTGGCGATCTTCAGCGTGGTGAACGGTAAGCCTGCGTCTCTGCTTACTTGAGTCGTCCACTGACTTTGATCTTGCCTTCAGCTTTTGCAACATGGATTATATCTTGTTTTCAAGTCTGCTACACCTATGCCTCCTCCTCGCTCTCGTTATTTCATACGATATCGCCTGTCAATATTTCAAGAACCTGTGGAGCCGCCTCGAGGACATGCCGCCCGCCTTACGCCTCCCTATCAAGCCGTCAGCTGTGAAGACGGCGGTTCCAAAGGGCCATCTGCATGCCCATGTGCCTGTCTGCCATGCTCCGTTCTCGTTCAATTACATGCCCGGCGCCGGTCGCACAAGCGGAGAAGGGATCGAGTCCAACTGGAGCGTCCTGAATAAAGCCGCCCCCAGCTGTAAAGAAATGGGGCCCTCAGCGCGTCGAGAAACACTGGACGACTTTTGCGGCTTTCATAATTGGCGTAAGACGATTGGCTTAGGTGAGTGCGTGTCTGATTGCAATGATGTTACCTAAGTTTTTGGCAGGCGATCTCTTACTTCGGCGCATGCTCGATGCTATCAAGAATGAAGGGGTTTTTCGCAACGAGTATGAAGCACTCGAGCGCGTTTTGAACTTGCACATGCCGGACGACGTCCAGGCGTGGAAAAGTATGCTAAAAGCATGGGAGCAGGACCACTCCCAACCGTGCCCGTACGAAAGGAGCGATTCGTGTAAGTAACTTCACGTGACATTGTGTGGGAATTTGGTTGTCTGACTGTTTATGGCGCTTCGTAGCCATCACCGTTGATCAGGTTCGACTTGCGCTCGCCGTCGAAGAGGAGGCTGCTTTGACCACCTCCACTGCCTCCACCCCCGAAGCAAGCCCTTCAGGGCTGCTTTTAGCTGCCCTAGAAATCGAAAAAGAGCAGTGCGTGACCTCAAAATTGTCGTTATCTACATGCTGACCCTAGAACTAGGATACAGATAAAACTGGAACGAAACAATCCTTACGGGACTGCCAGTGCTCTTAACGAAGCTGGCAAGCTCGAGCGACGCAACGCCTTGCGCCGCAAAATCAGGCGATTCCGCGAGCAGCTGTTTCGCCTGATGCCGCGGCTCAGAGGCCACCTCCCCCCCCTCGTCAACGATGCTCCGGCTCCTCCCGTCCAAGAGGAACCCCTTCACCTCCCCTCTAGCCTCGACCCCGAAGTTAGGATCAAGGTCTGCGACGCCAAGCTCGTCAACGCCGAAGAACGCCTCCGGGAAGCAGACTGCTACGAACAGCTCGCAAATTTGCGAGGCGCCTTGAATGCGCGCCTCATCATCAACAGCTACAAAGTAAAGAACGCTGTCGGCCAGCGTGAAAACACCCGCGCCCGCGATGCTTTAGCCAGCATCGAGGCTAAGATCATACGCTTCAAGCACGAGTATAGAAGATCACGGGAGGCGTTGTACGCCCTCCGTGGGCCTGGTGACTGGGAACAAGACCTACGAGAACTACGCGATCAAGACGTCCGCGCTATCAATGAGCGTGCTCTCACGGCGCAAGAGCTGCACGAACGCCAGCAAGCCATGCGCCTCGCCGGACGTCAGGATGAGCTGCAAGGCGTTGTCGTTAACAACGCAGCAGAGCTGGGGGATGGTTCCAGGGCGTTGTCTTGGATATGGGCTGGGAATGATATCTCAGTTATAACGACTATTGCTGAGGGTGGCACGGGACTTCCTGGGAACGTGAACATGGAAGGTGCGTAGGGCTATTCTGATGCTTCTCACATCTTCTTACGTCTTGCAGCCCTTCGTGTAGAATGGGCCAAGAGCTTGGCCCGGGCGTTGCGCTTTCGCGAAGAGATTCTCCTCATCGCCGAGGAGATGAGGAGGGCGATCCTTTACTGTGAGATTGAAGCCTTTGAATGGATTCGCCGAGCGCAGATCATCTACAAGTCCACGACGTTGTCCCCTGAAGAACGCGACGCCCTCACCTCCTACGCAATGGAGCGCTCTCGTCAAGAGGAGGCGTTGGGCGCCAAGTGGGCTGCCAAATGGCAGGTCGTCCGCGTCCGCGCAAGCACCATCCGCCGCGAGCTGCTGTCCCAGCTTCCACATCGGCCGGTAGAGCTGGACCCCCTTGACGAGGTGGACGAGGATCTTCTCGACAGCGATGAGGACGGTGGGGACATCAGGGAGGGCGACGTAGGCGCCTCTGTGGCAAAGGGCCGCGATGCCGACAGCGACGATGAACGCGTAGCCGAGCCCGAGGTTTGGGTCGAGCTCGTCATAGACGGCGAGGACGACGACGACGACGACGACGACGTGGATGAATGGTAAGGCGGCCGTGGCGATAGCTCATGAACAAGACCCTCGACCCGCTGTATTTTCTATACCTGACGTAAAACTACCGTTTCTTTCTTTCAATCAATCGTGCTACGCATGCTGGACCATCGAAGGTGGCGGACGGCGACGTAGGGCGGCCTGGGCCTGCGGGGGGTGGCTGATGTGGCGTGGAGCGCTTTGCCAAATCTGGCAAGGCCGGATGGCCCGAGGCCTGCCAAATGTAGAAGCCCAGCGTTTAAACGAAATCCCATCAAAAGCGCGCATCAGTGGCGGGCTATGGGCGTCTCGTTAACTCATCTGCGCCCCCATGTTTTTTATACACGCCCCGCCTCCCGCCCGACGCGGGCGCGATATGGGGCGCTGCAATGCGCCGGTTAGACCGCCCACAATATGCCCGACAGCGCCCATGCTAGCTTATTATTCAGCCCCTGGCTATAGGGACTAGGACCGTAGACCTAGCTTATAATTTGCCCGGCCCTAGGACAACCCGCACAGATTGTAAAACAACCCTGCTAGTATACTAGGGTGTATTATAATACGTCCATCAGGTCTGGTGATAACAAGATCACATTGAGTCCTCGTTGCGTGTGAACTCAGGAGAACGACGTACACAATATCGAGCCAGGCTGAAGCCTCCGCACTGCCGAAGCTTCGCGGATTTTGGCGTGTTGCTGGCCATATGAATAGTACAGGGTATATAATCGCATTCAGCTGCATCGTGGCTGTCGATATGAGGCGAGTCCATTGTTGTGGTAGCTTGCAAACCGACGTGCACAAGGGAGCGCTCGCCGCTCAGACGGGCGTATCTCGGCATTCGCCAAGCGATGAAGCGCACACAGACGACGATAGACTTCATACATTCTTGAGGACAGTAAGTACATCTTGTATTATGTTACAGCCATGAAGTAGTACGAACGAACCACGATGATCTGCTCCTTGTCCGCACAATAGCCCGACTATCTTGCAGTTTGAGTACACTCCCGTCGATCTTGTCGAGCACGCTCTTGAACACGGCACGGTGATTCTACTTGGCAAAACGTCGTTCAACAATTGGGGAATAGGACCATTGTTTTACATGTCTTATGGTGCCCGTATTGTCGTACAACAGCTTCCAGTGTCGCGCGCACTCAGCGGCCATCGAGCAGAGATTGCATCGATGACCGGGCAGGCCGGGGCAAGCCTTTCGGATGTAATAGCGAAATCCTCGCTCGTCAGATCATGGATGCTTTGGCTGATGTGTTGTAGGTGATGTTCTGGATTTTGTAGATTAGCGGTGTAATGATTGAACAAGAGGAAACGTACGCGGCCCAGCACTGTATGGCATTCTTAAAGATGCCCTCCTGTGACGCTCTGCAGCTGCCGGTGCGTCCGTTGCAGACAAATGAGACAACGTCGAGCTTGATGCGCTTGTAGGCTTTGATTTGGGATGCAGGCACGGTGATAGTCGAGGACAAAACCGGCATTAACGACATCCATACCCTGATCATTTAACGCGGTCGACGGCATCGCTTTGTGCATGTCTTGAGAGAGGCGGATGTCGAGCAGCACGTCGCTGGTAGCGCCTAAGCCTCGTGCAGCTGAAAATGAGCCCGGAACGCAGCCGTCGAGTGTGCAGTCGTTCGTTCGATGCTGGAGCACAAGGCAAAGCCTTGCCGGTCGAGGTCATCGTACTACGTGCGAACCCCAGAAACCTTGAACCGGACGGCGAGGCATGCGTGTGAACGCGATGAGAAGAAAATAGGATCGGACCATAACGAAGATCGGCATACGCAAGGGCACCTTGCAGTCCTGCAGCGGCGTTCAAGTCTCAGCGTCGAGAGTGACGATTGGGTTCGGGATAGACACGTACCGTTCAATGGAGTCTTAAGAACCGTCCCCACCACGTAGCTGGCGACGCCGCGAACCCCACTGTTGGTATGTCGACGGGAACGCGAAAGGCGGACCATCACCGTGGTAGATGTCGGGATGTGCGGGGTTGTTATGTCCTGTGGTCTCTTGTCAGCGGAGGTTTTCGATCGATGTGGACGCGAACGCACCACGCCGAGCAGAGGCTAGTCTCTTGTCCGACCAGCGGAACAGAGGCCCAAGACGCCGTAAGTGTGCGATAACCAGGTAATTTGCGCTGCCCGCCACCGCGGAAGTGAAGCATGTCAGCGGACGTGAAGGGAAACGACGGACAGGATAGCTCGATACAGCCGAGTCCGAGTCGAGGTCTCGAAGCAAATTGTCTATGGTCGGATCCATTACCATCAATAGCAAGCCACAAGGCAGGCGTAAACAAAACACTAGATCATACAATACGGTACATACAGCTTGAGCCCGGCGGGGCGGTATCTTCCATCCCATGCCATCCGACTCTATGATAATTGCTTCTGGCTTCCGAGCACATATGCCTGTTTCTATATCTTAACGAGATCTTGAAATCTATATGGTGGCGGTGAGCTTAGTACGTCGATTACAAACCAACACGGCTGGGTGCCTTGCGCTCGAGGAAGTCGTGCACGGGGTCGGTGTGCGTGCGGTTGTAGCTATGATGAATTTCGTAATTTAGACCCGGGAAAGCCTGAGGAGAAGACATAACGCACTAGTATATCCGAGCCAATTGCCCGATCCCGGTTGAACCGACGAAGAGATTGACAGCAGCGAGGCTGTAATTCTTGGGGATGATGATGAAGGACCAGCGGACCCAGATGAACCCTGTTGCAGCGAGGGCTGTAATGAATGCGCGCAAGTCAGAAAGGATAAATGCATGGAGCCGCCGTGCGAATGGGACGGCGAAATAGGACTAGAGGGAAAGTCGACAGGCAAAGCGCGGAGAAGGCGAGCAGAAAGACCGCGAGCGCTGAAATAAGAAGCAAGGAAGAAGCACAGGCGGGTGGGGCGTTGTTGGATAGAAGCTAGTGCGACGGATGGAAAAGGAGGTGACAGACAAGGACACACACTCACCGACACTTTGCGCTACGCTCAGCTTGTCGGCGGGCCGGGTGAGGTCCCTGAAGCCAGCGGCGACGAGGGCCCACTTTGCCATCGGTGCCCAGAAAAACACCGTCTTCGGACCTACGACGTCAACAAAATAAACTATTAGCATTGTCTGTTGGGATATGAAAAGTCACTCGAGCACTGAAATGACTCGAGCTAGACGAGGAAAACGGTGCGTACCTGCGGGATGATTTACGAAGGCATTAAATTTTGCGCCGAGGGTAGCAGCGACAGCGCCGGTCATCTTGTCTGTCGTCTAGTCTGGTGGTGGGTAACAGAGGGAGCAAAAGGAGGGAGAGGCAGCGAGGTCGACGACGAGCTCGCCAGCGCCTGATATAGCGAGACATTTTGCTTCCGTCATCCATGGGCCCCGGGATCGAGACCGAGCCTACACCCATGCAAGAACATCCAGGCCACGAAACCTCGAAGACGACGAGGAGAAAGCGAGCAGCAAGGTGGACATCGCGAAGGACGGCGACGGGTAAGCGAAGATGGCGATGGTGGTCGTTGCGGACGAAGGAGCGCGGCGGAGGGCTCGACCTCGATGTCGCGGTAAGCCCGGTCCGTGATTTTGCTCATTGGCCGCCGCGTCCCTGACACTCATCCAATGAACTTTGCCACCTTCCACATCCTGCAGAAATTGCCCAAGCGTTCAATAAAGTCCGTCGGACGCTGGCAGGGACGTGCACGGCGTCCGAGATAACAGTTCATTCGAACCTGCTGACTCCGTCGCCGAGCGTTGGCCAAAGTCCCGCACGGTACGTCAATTCATCTATTCATCTTGTAACAACCTCCTGCTCAGCCAGACCTTCAGTTAATACGAATCACTGTCGCCAGGTTCATGCATACGACCGTTCAATTCGCAGCAAGCAAGTTCCGAAGGCCTAGGTGCATCACTGGTGCCTTTCCATATACTAGCTGGCTACAGAACGTGAGTCCGTATCATTGGTCAACTCGCCGTACCTGACTGCTCTAGCTTTGTTTGCCCAATAGACGATGCTGCGCCCGCAAGTCGAGGCTAGAATATGTCGTGAAGCTCTGCTGAACGCGAGCATCGAAATGTGGTTTGTTTATACGCCACTAACTGACGTTGTCGTCCACGAGTAATTCTATGGGCGACGAATCACCCTTGTATCCACAACCACGGTTTCTGACTTACACGGTCATTATCATTAGACCTGCGCAGATGCTGCGCTTTACCTCGACAGGCATCTCGAGACCCAGATCTCGTACAAGCACGGACACGAGACCACAACCCCCGCTCGCCCATCTTGGCTGCTGCTCTTTTTCCATTCGACAAAACACCCTCCCGCCCCGAGCACAAAGGAGCAGTCGACGCCCAGGCGCTAATACACCACAGAGCCTGCCAACTTCTCTGCAACCAGCCATGCCGGCTTCGTCGTACTAGACTTAGACGTACGCGAATGCCCAATGGACGGCTCATGTCGTCGTTATCGTTGACTAGTCCGCAGACGCGATCTCCCCGGACAACTGCCGAAGGCCCAGGTTCTATCAAAGCCAGCACGAGAGCTCCCTACTGGCTCGCCCCGTCCGTCCCTGTATTCAACGACACGACGATCGCAGTCAAATTCGTTCGTTCCGGTAGCAGTCGTCGCCACATTTAGTACTCCAAGAGTCTATGTTCGTATACGCCCGGGCACGGTCCCCGCTTTGTCCTCACGTTATGTCGAGGTCAGCATTGTCTTGTCCGCCCAGGCCTCACCCATTTGTATGGACGATAGAAACTCTGACGCCATTCATGACGCGCAGTCGTGTTGTGTATCAGCACGACCGCTCGCATTGCACATTGTACGTCCTCAGGTGTTCACTCGCAGCGTTTACGCGCTCACGCCACATCACCAGCTTCCAAGCCGTCTTCACAGCTCGGCTTCGAGTCGTGTCCAATATATCGTGCCTGTATGTCCAATGCAGAACACAATCTTCGCACACTGTAAGCAGCCCACCTCCACCTACGTCCTCACCAATGACAAACGCGCCCTGACCTCCGAATAGCGGTTGGCCTTCAAACCCGCACAGCGTCCCACGTCCGAATCTTAATCGCGTATCAGCGTTCTTGACGTGGTAACGTGCACTCTCCATATGAGGCGGGCCCAAGCTCCTGGTGGCGAATCATTGCCTCACCAGGAAGCCCGCGCGCCCCGGGTTACTGAATGCCCGACGATGCCACGTCGCGACGATCCAGGCCTCCAGGTGCACCTAGGCTCGGACCCTATCCTGGGCATTCTGTCCAGCTCGTCTGCACCCTTGGCGGCCTGCCGTTGGGATCGAAGTCGTTACCAGGAACGCGTCCAGGAATCGACAGGCACAAGGGGCCACTTTACGCCGTAGCAGCCCGCCCACTGCAGCCGCGCGGGAGCGAGGCGGTCGACGGTCGCGCCAGCCGTACGCTGCGACCGCGACCGACAGCTCGCAGGTGAGTGTCTTCCGCACATTGCGTGCGATATGGCGATTCTGATAGCGTTATGATAGCCTACCTCTTCATGTCGCGCGCCCCGTCTTATCGCATGTCGTGCGTTTCTAGGTTTTCTGAATTCCCAGTCCGAAACCTTACCCTGGCATATGATAGACAGATTCGGCCCGCCGCACAGGGTCCCGCGTACGCCTAGAGCGAGCGCAAGGTTCAGCGTGCACTGCCGGACACTGGTGTTGGCCGGCGAGGCACGCAGCACGCAGGGCGAATCACGAAGCGTGGCGTATGAAGCAGGCTGCAACGTCCACTGGGATCGGACATGAAGAGATGTGGAAGCTGATTATCTGACCGCAGGGCGGTGGTATCCAAGCCCAGGCGAGACGCTGCAGCCTCCGGCCCATATTCAGGGCGCCACGCCACCGCGCTCACAGGTTTGCGCACGGGGTATAAAAAGCCAGCTGGTAAGCAGCATCCATCCGCTCATCCTCTCTTTTTACTGGGATCCTCTCCTCTTCCTCAGAAGCTCGTCTTCCACCGTCCGCGTTGTTGCACCTGCGTCCCTGCTGCAACACGCCCCGGGCCGCCCATATGTCGGATCATCCTCGCCAGTCCGCACATCTCCTTCCTCACTTCCCTACCGTCGCACCGCGCTGTCCGACTCATCAACGGCCTTCGATGCTTGGAGCCACTTCCCGTGTGTACTCTGCAGCCGCGGCGAGCGTGTCGCACGGTGTGGTGCCCGGGACGTGGCGGCCGCAAGGATTGAGGCCGTTGGTTTGTTGGATAGTGCGTGCGTCTGCGCCGTGTCTCGCTGTGACTATCTCGTTCTACTCATCTGGTCGATCGTAGGACATCCCATTTAGCGGCTACCGCTCTCCGTAGAAGCGCACCCGTTGTCGCTAATCTCTACGGTGAGTAGTATCCCTCTCGCTTTGCCGTTCTTCGTCTTCAATCATATATTTTATCGTTTTCTTTATACCACTGCTCTCATCTCCTTCACAAACCCCGCATTCCTTCAACCCTGCGGGACCAGGTGTTTCAATCTCCGGTACCCCACATGGCCTGTCTCCCGCATCTGCTTTGTTCAACTTTTCACTTCCACTCTCGCTCGGCGCGCTCTGTCGTCCGACCCCCAACGGCCTCTGATGCTCGGAGCCACTTCCCATGCGCACTCTGCAACCGCGTCGATCCATCTCGCGTGGTGCGGTGCCCGGGACGTGGCGGCCGCAAGGATTGAGGCCGTTGGTTCGTTGGATGGCGAGTGTGTCGGCGTAATGCCTCCGTTTAACATTACCGCTGTATTTCTCCCTGCCACTTTTGTGCTTTACACGGGCTCCCATGTCTGGTTATCGAAGTCGTGCTTTGTTCTACACTCACGCCCTTTGCCTTTGACCGCCTCGCTTTTTAGTTTACAGCACGGTATAATTGATGTAATCGGACAGAGGCTATATCTGACGACCCTGTGGTCGTACTGTACATCGGAATGTCACGCAAATTGTATTCGCAACGCAATTGAAACGTAAATTATACGCGAGCAATCTAAGTCTCGTGTGCAAAGACACAACGTCGACGCTTTGCAATGATTGTCGAAGGACATCGCAAAGGAAGCCTAATACATATCCAAGAGATAAAGACTCTGATGCTCCACGGATATCGTCGGGGGCGCATCCTGGTCTCCTTCTGCCTTCTCAATGTCCTCCCATTATGATGCATATAATCTGACCCACGAACTAGTCAAGTGCGAGTGACCTTCCGTCCAAATGCAATAAGTGTAGCAGCGTGTACATACCCAATACCACGACAGAATACGATAGCGATAAACATCCAAGAGACAGGTATTCCAACGCTCCCCAGTGTCATCGTGACCGACTCTTCTCCTTCTCCTTCTCCGTCTTCTTGCTGCTTTTCTTATTCCGCTTGCCGGCCTCCTCCTTCGTCCGCCCCAACTCGTCTGCCGCGCCCTTCACCGACTCCCACCACCCGGACTCTTTTATCGCATTCCCCGCAGCGTGCACCATCCCCGCAATCGCCTCCTGCACCTCCAGGATGGCCTGTCCTGCTGTTTCCTTGTCCGCGTCCTGCGCGTTCTCGGAGTACTGCCAGTCGGCGTGTTTGTCCCAGTTCTCCCAGGCCTTGGGGCGCGGGGCCGTGTTTGTGCGCGTGCGTGGGCGGCGCTTGGTATTCGCACCGTTCTGCGCCGCGCCGAAAAGACTGAGCAGCAGCCCGCCGATGCCGCCCCCGAGCTGCGCGGCGTCGACCCCGGCGCCGGGGTTCGTATTCGCGAGGAAGTATCCTGCAGCTGCCCCTACTGCCGCAAGGAGCGCGCCCCACTTGGCAAATGCGAGTGTCGTGCGGACCATCCAGCCCGTGGTGCGGTAGAAGCTGAGGAGCGCGAGGTAGGAAACGAGGAGCGTGATGAGCGGGGGCAGTACACGCTCGGCGTCCCATAGTGCGGGTGGGGTAGTGAGAAGGAAGCGAAAGAGCGAGAGGAGGGACAGACTGAGCGCGTAGAGATTTGTGAGCAGCGAGAGGGCGACGCTGTAGAGCGGGCTAGGGAGAGAAGACGAGAGGAAGGCGAGGAGCGGGTCGAGGAAGGCGGGGAGGTCGTCCGCGTTGAGTCCCGCATTCATTTTGGTGCTATCGCGGTGAGGTGAGTGCCGTCGTTGTGAACGTTGCGCGCGCGGTCGTGGTCGTCGTGGTCGAGGATGAGGAGAAAGGCGAGAGGCGCGCGGTCGTGGCAGGCAGGGTCGGTCCGGTTCCGAGCACGTGGCAAGCGTGCGCTCGGGGAGGACGCCCGGACGCGCTTTGACCACGAACAAAGTGCTCTGCACAGCGTGAAGTGGCCACTTTTTTGAGACAAAAAAAGATGGACAAAACATGGACAAAGTAAAATTATTCTGACCAGTTATTGACAATACAAATCGAGGAAAATAAGTTGCATTCATTACATTCTTGTGTCAGATAAAAGTCTATGATAATGTACAGTTTATAGACCAATGTTTCGAGAAATATGTCACGCTTTTTCAACCATGATGGAAAAATCAAGGTCTATATCACAGAAAACATATTTAATATTTAAAAAATCTTCAAAAATGATACAAAAAGATCTGAACATGGGCTCGATTTCATCCCAAACTGATTAAGCATAATCATAAAGACTTAATTTTGTTTTATAGGGGAAAAGGTGTGCAAAAATATTTTACTTTATGTTCACTTTATCGACATATTTATGAGGCAAAAAATTGGGCAATTTACGCTGTGCTGACATGTCGTTTACAGGTTGTCAGAGTCCCGACGACGGCCGTGGACGTCGATCTGGCTGTACACGCACTGAAATGTGCTTGACATCTTTCACAAAGAAGATCTAGGATCGAGACGACAAAGTACGTGCACAGGGCGCATCGGCAGTCGGCAGCGGACCACGCTCATTAACGTCGTGCGTAGGGCTACTAGATTACACCGTACAGAACCTTCAGGTTGTATTCATTATAACCTGTTACTCGCCAAACGCGGCAGGCATATATCTGTCGTCACGCCCAAGCAGGAGCGGCGAACTCACACGAAAGCCGTGCTTGTGACTGAAGTGAGTGTTGGCGGTCGAGTTCTTACCGTCTCTTACCATCTGACATAGCAAAGCCACAACAGAATATGAGTATTTCGTGAAAATATTACAAGCGAACATCCATAAGTCGTGGAGGGTCTATCGTTGCATGCAATGAAGCGCGACTGTAAAGGCTGAAATAACCTACCATGTCCCTCCAACGGCCGCTGAGATCATCCCACTCACGTCGCGGGCATTCCTTGACCGTTGCATGCACTCGTAGCTTTGCACCGCCGACAAGTACGCTCACTCAGCCAACATTAGAGAGACACATTAGCCGTGTCGCATTCTACCACGGCATGGGCTCGCATCGCGATCTGCGCCAGACCATACGACTTCCATCTCATATCAAGACACCCACGCAAACCTGTACGCTGTTTCCCGATGCATGGCAGAAGCTACCTGCTTACTATGCTATCAGCGGGTCCTCAGTGGCTATTTCGTGGGCGAGTGGCACCGTATGGGCCAGTGATGGCATTGGTGGAGTTCGCGGATGAGCCTACGTCGACGGCGCAAGGCATATAGGGGTACAGGCATGAAGTATAGAATACGCTAGTAGGTCCTTGTGTATTGCATGACCGCCCAAGCAGAGCTAATCGGGTTGGCTCCAGGGTAGGGGCGAAACAGATGGTCATCATAGCAGTATCGCCGTCGTAGCGTCTGGCCTGGTGTACTTGTCGATCTTCGGGCCAGCCGTACTCAACACCGTCTCCGCGATATATATTCAGGAGTTATTGCTCTCGTGCGCAAGTGGCGGCCCATGTTGTTGATCGAGGCGGCGGTGGCACGAACGGCACAGGAGACGCTTTGGGAGCTCGCGTAGACCATGTCGGTGAGTCCACGTACAATAATGGGCCATGGACTCTGGCTGATTGATGTCGAAGCGGATGGTG
The DNA here is from genome assembly GCA_005298045.1 of Pleurotus ostreatoroseus. Lineage (NCBI taxonomy): Eukaryota > Fungi > Basidiomycota > Agaricomycetes > Agaricales > Pleurotaceae > Pleurotus > Pleurotus ostreatoroseus. The sequence goes on along the minus strand of SWBT01000441.1, from coordinate 303,177 downwards.
CGGACGGCATCCAGGGTAAGATCGCCTTTGGCTCGCCTAGCAATGCCAGGGTGCTCGCCGTGCTCGCCGGGCAACGTTGCGATCCGAGGTGAGGCCCCACCGTCGCGCCCGCCGGCCTCGTGGAGAATGCTGACCGCGAGCTCGCACAGTGTGATGAAACATCGCAGACCGAACCCCCGCTCTTTGGAGTGGAGGTGCATATAAGCATTCTCAGGGCGTTCTTCAGCCCGAGGTCCATCGAAGAACACAGGCTGAAAGCCGACGATTACGCTGAGAATAGAAGCGGCCGCTGGACGCCATAGCCGCGCATCTATAGAAAGCCAAGGTGTGTACGCCGTCGTCACCGGTTGCGCTCCATATTGAAATGAGATGCGGGGAACAGGCGTCGAGGAGGAACGGTTCCATCGAAGGCATGACTTCATAGCGAATGTGCCCAGGGCGTCGTCGAGAGGCGTCCCAGAGAGCAGCGCGTTTGCGGTCCCAGCACACGAGCTGATAGCCACGGTACGTTGATACCATCGCTCCCGTGACCGGGATTGCAATTCATTACCGAACCTACCAGTTCTTGGAAGATTGGCTTGCCTCTTTGGTGGAGCTTCGACCGGCGAGTCCGAGGGCGCGCGTACGTGCAAAGGAGAAGGCTGGACCGACGCGGTGACGTGGCGGGGGCGCGCTGCCCGAACGAGAAGGGCGGAACATGAGCGCAATCACCGCTGCCAGTCGTCTCGTGCGAATCAAAAGGGTGGGATGGTGGCGTCCCTTGTACTGTGGCACACATATCAGAGGCCGCCCGCGGTGGACTGCATCGCATTCGTCGTCGCCGGGAGTGATACAGGCAGGGTCGGAGTGTTCCCCACGACTGTGTCCAATGGCGGGCGCGGTAGGTAAGCCTGTGCGCGATAGCCACCGAGCCCCGAAAGCTTGTCGGTCCATCCTCGCGCGCAGAATTCCTCCACACCGTGTCCACAAAGCTCTCAATGCCCGCCAGCGCCAGACCCGCGTCGAGGTCCTCGGTCGCTGAGGGGCCCAAGGGGACTCGCAACGGACCGCGGAGACCGAAGAGACCTGGTCTGATCTTGGGGCGTGACGCATCGGCAGGCGTCGGCAGGGCGACAGTGCTGTGACCGACGTGACAGATGGTATGATGCAATATTTTGGAGGCGCGCGCGAGACTCGGCTTACGCCCTCGAAATCTGGGGTCCGATCCCGACTGACCAATGGGAGCACGAGCCGATGCCTCCGTGGGAGGTTTCCGACGTTATGTAAGCCGAGAAAGGCAGTTTCTCGAGGAATAAACAAGAATAAATAAGGGGCTCGTATAAGATTCAGGCTCAGCCAGGTTCTCTCTGGCTATCTCTCCTCCTCCCGTCTTTCTTCCTCGACGTCCCTTCGTCGTTCTACCCGTCCTCGACGCCCTCCCGCTCGTCGTCCTCTTGTCCTCGTCACCGCCTTCCACGATGACCCTCAAGCGCAAGCTGTCCTTTGACTTTGACGAGGAGGTCGAGTACTCTGTGCGTCTCCCCCCTCTGCGCGTCGCTCGCGCTTTGAACTCACCGCGCCGCTTTGTTCCCAGACTGCCAAGAGACCCAACCTCATTCCCTTCCCCCAAACTGAGATGGACGTCGACGTTGCCATGTCCGACTCTTCCTCTGACGCGGGCCTCCTCACCCCGCTCTCCATCCCCGACTACTCCTTCCACGCCCGCCTCCCCTCCAACGCGAGCACTATCTCCTCCGACGTCTCTTCGCTGAGCAACTCGCCGACGAGCTCTCGTAAGTCATTGTCTGCGTACTTTGCGCGCGCCACGTCTCATACTGACCAGCCTATTACCCCCATTTCGTGCTGTACCCGGCCGTAGACCAAGAAATGTCCGCCGACACCCCTAACTACTTTTCTCAGCCCACCGCCAGCCCGAAGCCCGTCGGTCTCATCCAACCTCGCGGCAACTCCTTCACACACCATGGGTACGTATGCTTTCCTTGCGTCGAACGCGTCGGAGTATGGTTGTCGCGGTTGTATGCGCTTGATTAAGGCCCACGCTGATCATGTCATTCATTTCCACGCGCGCCTGCAGTAACTGCCACCAAATCCCGAAGCTTCGTATGTCGTGCGCAGCGGGGCCCAACGGCCAACGGACGATGTGGGCCCACTGTGAACAATGCGGCGCGATCGAGATGGTCGACATCAACTAAAGGACGACTCCGGCTCGACATGGCCCGGCCGTGGTACGCGACCCTCAGCAGCTCTGAAAAACCGGTTTGTCATCGTACCCTATCCTAACCCCCTCCTACTATCCGACTCCCGCCGCAAGCTATGGACGCTCTAAGTATTCTGTATTGTGCTTCGTCTTGCTCTCGACCATCCCTTTCCCTTCTATGGCGACATTCTCCCCCTTCGTGGACCAGCCGTAGCAAAACACCAGGCCGCCGACATTGGACGACATCGACAGCTCCGACACCGCGCAAGATCCTGTGGTCGACTATCCATCCCCCTTCCCCTATTCGTCGACGCTTCTCGCCCTCAACATTCGTCGTTGGGCCTCATTCGGGATTACACTTCTTCGTTTCGTATTTTATTGTCCGCGTTTGTGCTTGTGTTGTCGACGTCTTTTTTTATTCCTACTCCTGCATCGCATCATGAACCCACCCCATCGCACATTTTCTGCTCATACAATGTTGTTGTCTTTACCGTCGCCGTGTAGTTGTACGCAATGGATCACTGCCCAATTTTGCTGAAAATGTGTGAGAAAATTGCACGAGCTGGACCGCGGCGGGCCCCTCGATGTACCGCGGCACGCGACGGAGCGGGCGCCTAGCGCTTTTCCCTCCTCTTCCCCATCTCACCATGTACGCAGAACTGCCGACCGAGCTCATTGTCAAGATACTGCAGATTCTGGACCTGAGGGAGATTCTGAGATGTCGGCTGGTGCGTATTCGTCCGTTTCCCCGCAAAACGGCGCTCACGGGGCGGCGGGACGTTCCAGGTCGAAAAGCGGTTCCGAGATATCGTCGACAGCACGCCGCAGCTGCAGTACGCGATCGAGCTCGCCGTCGCGAACTGCGCGGACAACGCGGGGAGCGGGCTGGGGGTGACGGAGAAGCTGGGCGCGCTGCGGGCGCGGGAGGGGGCGTGGAAGCGGGCGCGGTTCGGGCTAGGGGCGGCGCTGCTGTACGAGTACGACTGGGCGTACGCGGGGAACGTGCTCCAGCGCGAGTTCGAGTTCAAGGCGCTGAGCGCGGGCGCGGACGGGCGGGGCGCGGTGGAGGCGCGGGCGTGGACGATCGACCCGGGCTTCCTCGACTTTTTCCTGCTCGAGACGGCGCTGGACCCCGCGCAGGACGTCGCCGTGTTCCTGGGCATGGGCAAGAGCAGCCTCCTGTGAGTCGCCGAGTGTCTTGAACAAGCATCGTAGCTGACGAGGACGCAGGCTGCATGTGGTGACGTTGTCGACGGGGACGCCGCTGCTGGACGAGCCGGTACAGGTGCTCGGGCCGGAGATGGACGACATACAGACGACGCTGCGGATCCACGGGCCGCTGGCGGCGCTGACGTTCGTCGGGGTGCTCGCAAGCGGGGCAGGCGACGAGCTGGCGGCGGACCCGGAATACAGCACGATCGTGCACGTCTACGACATCCGGCGCGGTGCGCTCCTCACGGTGCGTCCCCCCTATCTCGCCTGCCGACGACTGACTGACCAGTGCGGCAGACGCTGACGTGCAACGCGGGCGCGGGGCACTCGAACGCACGCGACCTGTTCGGGTTCATCTCGACGACGGCGTTCGTGCTCGGGAGCTACGTGGGCGGGAACTACTCGCTCGAGCTGCACGCGCTCCTCCCGTCCGCCACCTCCGCCGCTCTCCCTCTCCCGGCGACGCACATCGCGACGTACCGCTTCCCGCCGATCGCGCCGACGACGTTCACGACGGGCTGGCTGCTCGACGAGGGCTCGCCGGGCGCGCTGGGGCACCCCGCGCCGTTCGCGGCGCTGCCGAACGCGCCGATGCTCGCGATCAAGCGCGCGTACATGCACGAGGAGCGGGCGCGGCGGGGCGAGCGCATCACGTGTGTGTTCGCGATCCCGTTCACGATCTTCCTCGACGCGGTCGCGCGCGCGGCCGCCGCGGCGGGGCAGCGCGACGGGGAGGCGGGGCCGCGGGACCTACTGTGGGCGGCGTGGGGCCCGGCGGGGACGCGGTGCATTCCGGTGCCGAACGATATACTGATGAACCCGAAGGCGTCGCTGACGTGCCACGGGTTCCGGCTGCTGGTGCACGAGCCGCAGTCGAGCACGCTGCTCGACTTTAATTCGCTCGACATCGCGCGGGACGTGCGGCGCGTGCGCGAGGGGCGGTGCGCGGCGGCGGCGGCGGTGGGGAAATGCGACAAGCCGAACGGATGCGCCTGCGAAGAGGACGAGGAGGACGTCGTGGTCCCGCCGTACCCGGGGCGGATCATCCTGCGGCCGACGACGATGCCGCGCGAGTTCTTCACGGCGGACGTCGTCACGCGGCTACCGTACCGGGAGACGCGGGTGGAGTGGGTGGGCGCGCGGCCGTCGCGGATCGTGGACGGGGACCCGACGCTGACCGTCACGGGCGAGCCGACGGTGAGTCTTCTTTCGACTTGGGGTGGTGTGTCTTTGTGTGTGCGGTCGGGTGCTGATGGGTGCGCTGTCCAGGGCCACGGGGGGCTGAACATCACGGAGTACCGCGTGCTGGTGATCGACCCGTGAGCGTGCTCGACGAACGAAACGAAGGCGAGGCGGAGTCGAAGGCGAAGGCGCAATCGAAAGAACATGGGGTGGAGCGACATACTTTGGGTATCAGGGAGGTTGGAAGCGCAGCGGCCGCTCGTGCGCAAGGAGCGTGGGCGATCGCTGTTCGGGGCCAGGTCCGACTCCGCGGAGGTGTCTCCTGGTCCGAGACGAAGTCGGTGCGGGTGTACGAGTATCTCATCTCTCATCTACGGGCTCGCGGTGTGGTTCTGACGTGTTTTGTTTCTCTCCGGTGTGGTATAGTACAAGCTAGGTAGTCTGTCTCTCAACAAGTACGCTACAAGTACAAGAATCGAAATGTCTTAATTCGCGGATCGAGGACGAGGAGGACGTGCGTCGGTGCACATGACGCAGCCTGAACGTTGGTCCGCGAGTCCGACGGCGGTTCCTTGCGCCGGGACGAATGCAACAGTGAGTACGAGTTTGGTGCGAATTTGAGTGGACTGAATGGATGGGAGGATGTGCAGCGGATGGTCCGCGCGCGCGTGCGCTTGCGACCTCACGTCCACAAGCTCGCTCGCAAGCGAAGTCACGACGCGGTGAAGTTTACCGCCGCAGTGCGCACAGCAGGCTCGCTTGGCTGCTGACGTCTGCGTCGCGGGGCACATGACGGGGCGGGCGCGGGAGAACCGTGCGCGCCGGAGCCTGCCTGAGACATCGTCGACATTTTTTTTGCCTTCTGCCTTTTGTGTGCGCTGCTATTTGTCGAGAGGGAGAGAAGGAGCGGCGCGGCGCTTGTGAGGCAGGGATAGAGTCGAGTATTGAGATCGGATCTGCGATCTGGGTGCGCCACTGCCACCACGGGCGGGCGTGCCCTTTTCGTCTGCGGGCCACAGCGTACGACGGGGCGACGACGACGAGGAGGCCGCGGTGCAGTCTGTAGAGTTAGAGTTGGGCGTGATGTGCTGCGAGATGCGGTGGGATCTCAGGGCGGTGGGGGTATCTATGAGCGTGCGAGACGGTGCGAGACGAGGGTGCAGATGACCTCCAGCGAGTGATGGGCGACGGCGCTTGGGAGTGGCTCCTGATACGGAGGCGATTGATGGCGAGCGCAGTCTACGTCCATTCGATAGCGATATGCGAGCATTTCCATACCCATATGCACAACGCACCGCCGACCGTCAGCGCGAGCACACACACAGCGACAGACGCAGGGACCGATGACGACGACGTCAGCGGGGGTGTGTTTCATGTGCTTGTTGCTGAGAAAAATTTTGGCGGGAGGACGAGCACGTCGGGACGCCACCAGCTACGATGTGGCCTGCCGACGGCGGCCCGGCGCCTCCGGGGCGCTGCCGAACACGGCGGGTCTATTGTGCGGCGCTGCGGATGCTTCTTCGACGCGGCGGTGAGCACTGTGTCTGGTCAACACGGCGAGCAGCGAGCAAGGACGAGGTGAGCACGTCTTCGCCGTCGTCGTCGTCGTCGCCACCGTCGACTGACACCGGCGGATAGGCTTGGCGATGCGGGGTAGGGGAAAGCGTTAGCCGGTGGGGCTTCTCGTCTGTGCCCTCAAAGTCAAACAAGACCCCGCGCTTGCGTCGAGTGGGAGAACATATCTGCGTGTGGGGCTCCTCCAGGGCCATGCTGATGGCTGCTGATGGCGACCTCCTCCAGGATTATATAAACCCCACTCTTCTCCAGAGCCGACCCGTCTTCGAGCCTTCGCGAGCCCTTCGCGGTCCCTTCTCTTCCCCACACACCTCTCACGACCGACTCCTTCGCGAGCACGCCCTCTCACGCCCGCGCTACCCGCTCCCGCCGCTCCTTCGCCATGTCCTACGACGAAAAGTCCGAAAAGGTCTCCGTCGAGAAACGCGAGAACGCCGACTCCGACGCCTCCATCCACCAGATCGACACCGTCGGCGAGAACGCCAACGCCAAGCTCGCCAACCCCCTCGAGGGCGTCCCCCAGGACCGCCTCCTCGCCAACGCCGCCCGCTTCGCCGACGCCCATGGCCTCGGCCACCTAGAACTCGAGTTCAAGAAGGGCGCCATGCTCGCCCAGGAGCCTCTCTGCTACGAGAACAACCCGATGTTCACCGAAGACGACCGCGCCGTCCTCCGCCGCGAGCTCACCCACCGCTGGGCCCAGCCGACGCAGCTCTACTACCTCGTCATCATGTGCTCCCTCGCCGCGGCCGTCCAAGGCGTAGGTTCTTTCCCCACCCCCGCACCCCGCGCTTCTCACTGATCGATCCGATAGATGGACGAGTCTGTGATCAACGGCGCTCAGCTCTTCTTCCCTGATCAGTTCGGCATCCCCCAGAACAACGGCAACGGCACCGGCCGCAACGAGTGGCTCCTCGGTCTCGTCAACTCGGCCCCCTACGTGAGTCCTCCCCGTCCTCGATCCCTGTACGGGCGTTGACCCGCCTGCAGCTGTGTTGTGGTGTCCTCGGCTGCTGGCTCACCGCCCCGCTCAACAAATACCTCGGCCGCCGCGGCACCATCTTCGTCACCGCCTTCGTCTCCTTCGCCGCCTGCATCTGGCAGGGCGTCACCAACTCCTGGGAGCACCTCTTCGTCGCCCGCTTCGTCCTCGGCCTCGGCATCGGCCCCAAGTCTGCCACCGTGCCCATCTACGCCGCCGAGTGCGCCCCGCCCGTCATCCGCGGCGCCCTCGTCATGATGTGGCAGATGTGGACCGCGTTCGGGATCATGCTCGGCACCGTCATGTCCCTCGCGTTCTTCCACGTCAAGGACACCCACAACATCCGCGGCCTCAACTGGCGGCTCATGCTCGCGAGCGCGGGCGTGCCTGCGCTCGTCATCATGAGCCAGGTCTTCTTCTGCCCCGAGTCCCCGCGTTGGCTCATCTCCAAGGGCCGCTACGACAAGGCGTACCGCTCCATCCGCCGCCTCCGCCACAACGACATCCAGGCCGCGCGCGATCTCTACTGTCCGTCTCTCTTCCTCTCCCTGTTCGTTATCTGACACTCGCGCGCAGACATCCACGTCCTCCTCGAGGCCGAGAAGGAGATCGAGACCGGCCGCAGCCCGCTCGTCGAGCTCTTCACGATCCCGCGCAACCGCCGCGCCGCGCTCGCGTCCTTCATCGTCATGTTCATGCAGCAGTTCTGCGGCATCAACGTCATCGCGTACTACTCCTCCAACATCTTCTCCCAGTCCGGCTTCAACACCACGCAGTCGCTCATCGCGTCCTTCGGCTTCGGGCTCATCAACTGGCTCTTTGCCTTCCCCGCCGTGTACACGATCGACACGTTCGGCCGCCGGAACCTGCTGTTGACGACGTTCCCGCTCATGTCGATCTTTTTGCTCATGACGGGCTTTGCGTTCTACATCCCCGAGGGGAACGGCCGGCTCGCGGTTGTGGCGCTGGGGATATACCTGTTCGCGATGGCGTACTCGCCGGGCGAGGGCCCTGTGCCGTTCACGTACTCGGCGGAGGCGTACCCGCTCAGCGTGCGCGCCGTCGGCATGTCCTTCTCCACCGCCGTCCTCTGGTTCTTGTAAGTCCCGCGTTCTCCTTCTCCTGCCCTTCTCACGCTGACCTCCCCCCTTAGCAACTTCGTCGTCGCGATCACCTTCCCGCCGCTGCTCGGCGCGTTCACCGCGCAGGGCGCGTTCGGGTGGTACGCCGCGTGGAACGCGATCGGGTTCGTGCTCATCCTGCTCTTCGTGCCCGAGACGAAGGCGCTCTCGCTCGAGGAGCTCGACCAGGTGTTCTCCGTGCCGACGCGCGTGCACGCGCGGTACCAGCTGCGCGCCTTGCCAAGGAATATCAGGCGGCTGTTTGGGGGGCGGGTGGCGCCGATGGAGCCGTTGTATGAGCACGAGGTGGCGGCGAATGAGAAGCGGCATTATGCGCAGGAGGGCGGGTTCGCGTAGGATGCATGTGCATGTGCACCTTTCCGTCTCGTGAGACTCGAGACTCGATGATGATGATACCTTGCCGCGGCCGTGTAGTGCGCCCGCCGACGACGCCACGACGCTGACGATCTGTCCTTACGCGTATGCTACGCACTGGTTGTATTCTGTCGCTGTGCTGTGTACTGTATTTATAGCTGTAGTCGTATACCTTGCTAACTCAATCGGATCTACTTTACATCCTTCATCTCACGACAAGGACGCGGTGGACCGGATGTGTGCGTCAGAACCTCGGATCGAGGCCAGGGCCCCGGGCGTGGCTTGTATACAGTACTGTACAACACAAAGCTTCCCGGCCGCCAGCACAATACAATCCACGATCGACCAACGACACGCCGCGGAGGAACGAGGACTTCCCGATCCCAGCTTGCGTCGAGATGAAAGAACCTCCGGTTCCTCCGCGCCTGTATACTACAGACGTGGACCAACATCGTCAGGGGCATCCTCGGACTTAGCAGGTGAGTCTGCGTGAGAGCAGAAAAGCTCTCGAGGCTACACGCACGATCGCGTCGCTCGTGCTTTCAAGTTCGTTCGGCGCGCTTCTCGTGCCCGTACAGTCCGATGGACTAGGGATACAGAGAGAGCAAAACGACTCGACTTACTTGGTGGAGGCGCAATGCTTTTCAGAAGAATGACGTTCGGTTTTCGCGGTGTCTGGGCGATACAGTTGGTTGTCGATATCGTAGACAGAAAGTCACGATCCATAAGGTACAAAGTACGAGCAAGAAGTTGTGAAACTGATAACAGCCACGACCAGATATCACAGTGAGGCCTGAGAAGGTTCATGCGACGTGGACGGAGGACGTGCGTCATCGTTGGGCTCAGCCTGAGTCTGGTACAAGCAAGTGAGAATGACGGAGAGGCGCAACGCCTGCTCATCGCCGTCGCTTTCCGAGGACCGTCCCCGCGGCACACAGCGGTCCCTTCTCGAGCGCGAGGTGCTCTGGGGTGTCGGTCTCGATGCCGAGGTCTTCGGCGAGCGCGGCGGCGTCTTGCGGCGAGAGCGCGTCGGTGGCTAGGGACCAGAAGCTGCGGGGCGACGGCGAGAGGGGTCACGGAGTGACGGAGTGACGGAGTGAAGGCGTTAGCACCGTATATGCGGGCGCGGTTCGTTCGCAGGGCGTAGCGAGGGCCGGCTCAAGGTCGAACCATGATCATTGAGCCAAAGGGAGCGAAAACGGCGAGCGATGTCGAGGAACCAAGATAGAGACAGGATACGAGAAAGCCAAGGGAGGACGGGACGAGCGATCGGTGGTGGTCCAGACGGGGACACCGTGTGCAAGAAGGCGGAAAAGCGGAGGACGACGCAGGAGAAGAGACAAACACACAATGATAAAAGGTGACGCACTTGTTGAAGATCTTCTTCCGGCGGACCCACTCGGCGCGCCATTTGACCCAGTCCGTATCGAGTTGCGCGAGGTCGTCTTCGGAGACAAGGCTCGAGCCAGACCGTAGAGGCTCGAGGTGGGCGACGGCGCGTTGTATCTGAAACAGAGAAACAGAGAACACATTCAGCAGCGTACTGAGAAAGTACAAGCGCAGTGAGCGTACCATAGCAGCCGTATCTTCCAGCTGCGTCAACAACTCTGCGTCCGTTGGTGTCGCTTTCAACTTCGCGAGGTCTATATATGCGGCCGTAAATGAGCGAACGAGGGAAATAGAGCGCGCATCATACCTGTAGAGGCGGATTTAATGTCTGTGGCGAGGAGCTTGTTGGACTCTTCGATGCTCTTGTGCTCTTCTTCGAGTTGCTTGAGCTTCTCGGCGGGGACGTCCTCGAGATTCGCTTGATTGGCAACAAAGAAAGTCGTCTTGCCTGTAGAGAGAAAAGCGGTCGACATGGAGGCGATATCGATACGAGAGACTCTGAACGCTTACCGTAGGTCTTCTGCGTGATCTCGCCTTTCTCCGCGAGGGCGACCAGGATCTTCTGGGTCGTAGCTTTCGGCACAGCGCCCTTGAGATTGGCGGCGACGTCAACTGCCCCAAAGGGGCGGTTCATCTGCAAGAAAAGAGCGCATATACGCATGTACGAGCTGTAATCGAGACGGGAGCGTACCATCTTGAGATACTCGAGGACCTTGTCCTCGGCTGCGAAGACGTTAAATTGTGTACGGCGATGTGGGGCGCGGGCGCACCTTCCTGCCCTTTGAGCACGAGGGCCTTGGCGTCGGATGTCTTGGGCTTTGTGGACATGTTCGAGTGTGGTGGTGGTGGTAGAGAGAGAGGCGAGGGCGGCGAGAAGGGCGGCGCGGCCGAGGGTAACCCGAGTAGACTGAACCATAGACGGGGGTTACAAGACTCGGACACGTGATAGTTCTCCACACCGTTGGTTTTCGACTCCTGCGACTTTAACCCATGCTCTAACCATCTCTTGCACAATCATACGCTTCATGTCACTCGCCTGAACGTCGCTCGCCTCCAACGAGTCCCCATGCATCCTCGTCGTCCGACAAGCAGTGTCTTCACTTCATTGTTCGCTCAAGTCTCGCAGGATCCGGAGGAGGCATCGCCAGCTGCGTCGTATGTGCTTCTCACCATCCGCGCATTCACTTCCGCTGACCGACCGCATACAGGCGAAGACCGTCGTCGCACTTCTTAGTTCAGTGTATCAATGGTCAATGTGTCTTCTTGAAATTACGATTGTGGGAAATTTGCGTGCGTATATCGTACATGGTACAACCACGACAGGGACTTGGGATTCACCCATCGTTTCCTCGCGTTTCCTTCGCGTCGTCTGTTTGGCTACCAAGCGGTGAGCCCACCGTCTACGGTAAGGCTGCAGCACACGAAGCACAAAGTCAATCAGCCATCAACAACTTACAACAAGCGATACATTGAAGATCAATACGCACTTGCTGCCAGTGCAAAACGAGCTCGAATCGCTCGCGAGCCAGACGACGGCGCCGCGCAACTCGTGCGGGCGGCCGACGCGCGCCATAGGCGTGATGCGCTCAAAGTACGGGGGGTCGTCCTCGATGAGGGTTTGTGTCATCCTGCGGTGCGGAGTCGGGAGAGGGCGAGCGGGAGTTGTGCGCGAAAGGCGATGGCGTGGGCAGTAGGCAAAGGAAAGACGAGAGAAAAGAGCGAGGAGAATGGTGAGTAAGGCCAAGGATAGGGAGGAGGGGTGAGATGGGGACGTACGGCGTGTAGGTGTACCCGGGGCTGAGCGAGTTCACGCGCACACCGCGCGGGGCGAGCTCGCAGGCCATGCTCCGTGTCATCTGGAGGACGGCGCCCTTCGATGCGCCGTACGCGACCATACCGATATCCTACGTCCTCGCAGAACAACATTAGCGTCTATCAGTACGAGCATGCCCAGTGAGTGTGCACGCACCTGGAGGGCAATCGAACCTGCGATGCTGCCCACGAGGACAATAGACCCGCCGCGCCCGAAGCGGACCATCTGGCGGCCTGCGGCTTGGGCGGTGAAGAGCACGCCAGTCGTATTGACTTCGAGAACCTGCCAAGTTCGGGGTGTGAGGTCATATCGTGTGGAAAGGGTGATACGGCCGCTCCGAAGAGAGACGCACCCGTCGCATCACATCCGCGGGATAGTCCAAGCAGTCGACGGAGTCCAACGGAGCGATACCCGCTCCTGCGAAGCAGACATCGAGGCGGTCTTCTTTGTCACCAATGTCTTCTGCGATCTTCCACATGCGTTTCTACAAGCTATCAATACAGAGTTCAGCTTAAAGACTCTAACTCAGACACACACCTGGTCCGTGACATCCCCTTGCACATACTCCAATCTCCCTGGCTTACCCCCACTCGGGATCTGCAGCCCGCTCGAGTACCGTTGCACGGCATGCCACGCGTCCGATGGACTGGCAGGCAGGTCGACGCAGTACACGGTGCGTGCGCCCGCTTCGAGGAAGGCGAGCGCGACTTCAAGACCAATGCCGCTATTTCCGCCTGTGATGAGCGCGACGCGGTCGGAGAGGGAGAAGTCGTGGGTGTAGAGGGTCGGTGCGTGGGGGATGTCTGTAAGATGATGGTGTTAAAAAGGGCTGACAGGAGATGTGAGGATGAGATTGGGGGCGTACCTTTGGAAGAGGCTGCTAATGCTGCTGCGACGCCAACTAGTGGCTCATCCTTAATTGGAGTTCGGGTCGAGGAATGGCGTATGCCAAAGTACGCAGCTTGCTGAGGAGAGATAGAGGCCGGCCGCAGCTTGATTGCATTGCGAACAACGCCTCGGCACGACGGGGTACCGCTGCACGACCGCGAAACGAGACCTACGTGTTTCCTAGTCAATGACGCGAACATGCGGGAAGAGTCAATGTATTTGAACGAATCTCACGTATGTCCAGGTCTTAAATCCTCCACGCCCCCTTCCATCCAGCCCAACAGAAGCCGCAGATGAAGAACCAGGTGGATACCTGGTAGTCTTCTTGCGCTTCAAGAGATCAGCAGGGCGTTGGTTTACATTGACTGGTGAGAGACATACCGAGCTGGGGACGCAGAATCTCACGTTCCATGACGATTGATCACATGAATCGCCGAAGGCCGTGGGTCGTGTGAGGAAAGGCGGGTGCGATCAGTGTGTTCAATATCTTGGGTGCATGCCAATGGTCCATGTAATGTTCAAGCTAGCCTTTGGCGAGAGCAAGCTCTGTAGACCATTGAATAAGGCGCGCTAAAACGGTCCCATCTTTCACGAATGAAGGACAAAGAGTATCAGGCAATGATACTATGCAAACTACACTGTTGGGAATGTGCAAACAAGCTTGTGAACCTGTGATGCGCTCGCCAGGAATTCGGGAAGTTCGCGCTGGTTCTTTCTTGCGTAACGCCCTCAAGGCTTGGTTGCTCGAGAGCTATAGTAAGCTGGAAGGAGCAAACAGAAATCAGCACGCTGGCACGCCCAGTGACCGAGCCAACTTACCATTTAGCATAGTACAAATGGAGGAAAAGCAGAGAAATGTGTCGGACACGGCGAATTTACGATGAGAGGGCGCGCTATTTTCCCACGTGAGGCGCATCAATCGGAGTTTCAATAAGTGATAACGGGTTACGGTCCGGCGCCCGACGTTGCACTTCTCAGCCCGCTTTCTCTCTCTCGTCCTTCCTTCCGTCCAGACTAACAACAACCTTTCGAACGTGGCCCAGTAGAAAAAGAGAAAAGAAAAATGATTGGACTTGGTTTGCGAATACTTGCAATACTCATCGGCAGCGATATGTTCGTGCTCTCAATTTATATTTCTCCTCTGAGGCTGAACACACGACTTGCATTAGCCTAGGTTTCTTTTTGCTCACTTGATTGCCGCAAACGCGCGAAGCGGATTCACATAATTTTACTATCGTGTCACTTCTGCGACTCACGCTGCTTGAAAAATTGCATGCCAGACGAGTTTGGAGGCCTACGCACGCGGATCGCGATACAAGCGGCTGAAGCCGAGAAAACAACAAGTCGTTGCTTGTTGAGAATCAAGGTGACCATCTTTGTTTGTTTGACTACTCATCTCTCGAGATGGAAGCGTTCATATCCCGATCCACACGACAACAGTTTGATACCGAAGCTCCACTTCAGGGTCGGGGTGTGTTGATTCCTTGGCCCGCCCCATCTTTCACACGAGCCCCTGCTGCTGGGGATATACTCCTCGCTACTGCCCAATGTCATGCTGCTCTAGTTCATTTATCGTCCCCCGGATGTGGCGTAGCGGAGCTTCCTCAAGGCCGGTGATAAACTTGTACGATCGGGGTTGGGAACGAGGTCTGTAGGTCAGTAAGGTAAGTACTGGGATGACATTAGGTTTCTCGAGATTGTCAATATGGAGAATTTCGCAGGCATCAGGATCGCACACGGAGTTGTTTTGCTGCGGGACAAGCAGTATGGAATACAGCGCAACTACAATATGGACTGTAAGCGATGTTGATTAGGGACCTTATTCATCACGCCACGATGTACCTGAGTACAGATAGTCCCGTGCTCCTCAAAATTCTAAAGATCGGCTTATTAGAGACTTAGGAAGTTATTTTTCTAAGGTGATTGCCCCTGTTTACTGATACAAGTTGGTATACAACTGATTCATAGCTACAGCTCATCGACGAATCTTCCTTCATTTCAGACCTCACCAATAATCTGGGTCTAGTCATTGCCTTTGTCTTAATCTGCAAATCTATCGTTCGGAATGTGTACGGTATAGGCCAAGGTTCCGCCTTTGTGGAACCATCTGCTTCGGCATTGACAGGTCTTATGGCCTATTCAACTTACGTGTCATCATTGCCCAGTTACTGTTTCCGTGTCATTGGAGCCTAACTGTTCAAGACATGATGAACTGAGAGTGTAGGAAACGTGAAAGTGTGGGGCTACAGTCTCGGGGGATCGCGGCTGCAGTTATCGAGTGTCGTAGAAAGTGTCGGTGAGCTTTAATGGGTGTTATAGTTTCGTACTCATGACTCCACGATTCCCGTCCGCAAGGTGTTAGACAGCCTTCCAGCGAGCTTTCAAATGTAGTCGGTAGCTTGACTGCTGTTTCTATTGTGCACTCAATCAACGCCACCGTGCGATTGTATCGGCAGTAGGTCCAGGGACATAATATCACTCTGCAAACTCGAATCCCGACGAGCGCGCGAAGAAAAAAACCTACAGCTATTATACACGGCATATGTGGCGCAGTGGTCCATATAAAAGGTGACCATACTCCGTCATTCGTAGTGCATCTAACCTACCGTTTCTCACCAGCATTCGCTTTAGTACAACAAGCGCAGCATGGCTACTCCTGCAGACACTTACACTCTTCCTGATTTACACTCTATCTGCCCCTGGCGGACGTCGCTCAACCCTCATCATGAAGCAGTCGCTGCGGAATCCTCAGCTTGGATTCTCAGCTACGATGTACAAGCCAAGCTCGGCGTGTCTCAGAAGTTACTTGATTTTTTCATCTCCCGCGGAGGTAGCCTTCTTTGCGCCTATACCTACCCATTTGCCACTCCCGAGCTCCTTCGCATCGCATGCGACTTCACCAACCTTCTATTCTTGATTGACGAGGTCTGCGATGTGCAGAACGGCGTAGGCGTACGCCAGACGGCGCAAAGTGTGCTGTGTGCACTGAAGAATGAGGCATACGATGATAACTCGGTGTTATACAAGATGACCGAAGAGTACGTTCGTCTCTCTCTGCGTTTCAGCCTTCTTCTGACTGGTCTTGCGCACGACGGTTCAGCTTCATGAAGCACCTCATGGTATTCGCTGGGAGTAACGCAGACACCCTAGGACGCTTCCTTCAACACTTCACGAGTTATTTGCACGCTTTGAACGAGGAAGCTGATCACCGTGACGAGAGTAATGTGCTAGATGTTGTGGCATACAACGCACTGAGGCGGGAATTTGGCGGAGCACAATGCTCCCTTGACCTCATAGGATTCATGATCGGGGGTGACCTTCCCAATGTTGTGTTGGAACACCCCGCCTTTCAGAAGATGCACTACGCGGCAGTGGATATGGTGACATGGGCTAACGTGAGTTCCATCTGTATCTCCTGGGTCTCAGACCTGACAACTGACTGGTCGTGCTTTCGAAATCAGGACTTGTATTCTTATGATATGGAGAAGTTAATGGGGCATACAACGAACATAATTCCAGTGCTCCAGCACGAGCGCGGTTTGTCGCTTCAGGAAGCGGTGGATTTTGCCGGTTCACACTGGCGTGAGCTAGTTGAGGAGTTCGAGAAGGCCAAGAAAGAACTGCCTTCTTTTGGAGAGGACCTCGACCCGATCATCACGTAGGCTGTCATCGATCTTCTGGAGGCTAACTGCTGACCGGTCAACTTAGGAAATACATCAACGGAATGGAGACGACCGCTGCAGGAAACCTAGACTGGAGCTTCGAGACACTCCGATATTTTGGAGCAGATCGCGAGCGTGTGCGGGACACGCTGGTCGTCCACCTATCGCCCCGTAAGGGTTTCTAAGGGTGTATTTCAGCTTCCCGTAAACAAACGTCCAGTCGCACTTTCCCGGGGGCGAAGAAGTCTTCGGAAAGACTGCTTATCATGATTTCGCTCGCCAACAACGCCACAACATTGACCGTCTCTCCTTACGCTTGATGTACCGATTGTATTCTGTCGCTGCGTGTTGTATATTGTATTTATAGCTGCAGCCATGTATCTCTTGCTACCTTGTTCGAATAAACTGCATGTCTTGCTTATGACGGTGAATCTCTTGCTCATGATGATACGTACTTACTGCCAGCGCAGACCGCGAGTTATTCACGAGCCAGATAATGGCACCGAGTAGTTTGTGCAGGCGGCGAACGCGAGCCATGGGCGTGATGCGCCCGAATGACACGGGGGCGTCTCCGTCGATAGATATTTCTGTCATCCTGCAGTGCGGAATGAGGTAAAACTTCAACAATGCTCTGGACAATGAGGGATTGAGGAGAAAAATGAGATAGGACGTACGGAACATAGGGTACCTCGGGCTGAGCGAGTTCACGCGCACGCCGCGCGGGGTGAGCCCACGCCATGCTCCGTGTCACCTAGAGGGCGGGGCATTTCGAGGAGTTGTACTCAACCATTCGCACGTATTAGATTCTCTCAAAAGAAAATTCAGTGCCCTTCAACATGGATGTAGAGATGAGCCGCAGACGTACCCGAAGAACGATAGAGCCTGGGATACTGCCTACGAGGGCGAGGTTCCCGCCACACCCAAAGCGAGCCATATAGCGGCCTGTAACTTGGATCGTGAAGAGCACGTCTGTCGTGTCGACTTCGAGGACGTGCTCGCGTCACCCAAGTCTGGCTTTACGCTGAAAAATGGCATACAAATGCTGGAGAGGAAAGCACGCTAGCGAGCAAGACGTAGTTCGACGAGTCCATCGTCCGAAAAAGCATAGAAAAGGACGTCAAGCGATGGCGATAGGCATATTTCATGATTGCAGTGAGTAATCATGCCTGTGAACCTCTGATGCGTTCGCCAAGCATTTATGCAGTTCGAATCAGTGCATAGCTACAGGTTTCTCTTGCGTAATGCCCTCCAAGCTTGATTAGCCAGAAAGCACAATAATGTCAGAGAATAAACAGCAATCAGCGTGCTTGTACGCTCAACATAGAACGAACTGACCATGTAACATGTAAATGGAGGAAAAGAAGAGAAAGGCGTCGAACGCGATGAGACTCGAGAGGGCGCGCTACTTTCCCACGTGAGGCGCATCAGTCGGAGTTTCAGCCAGTGATGGAGGGTCGCGGTCCGGCACCCGACGTTGCACTTCTCTGACGACTGTGACAATCTCATGTCATTTAACCCGCCCTGACTGTCAACGAATTAACGAAAGCCGAATGAACGAATATCAATAAACAATACGATACGGGAACATGACTGAGGTTCGTTGACGAATATTTAGTGATACTGGCCCACCGCGGTACGTCTTTGACTCGCCCTATCACCAACCTATCACTCACCTGATGACCTGCTGCTGTGGATCCGTCACTCACTGCTGGGAATCTCTACCGATCCTATGCAGCTCCAGGGCCCGATCTTGGTTCGGAGGCGGCGTCGCGGAGCTTCTTCAAGCCCGATATGAAACTCGTACGACCGAGGGTGGGCCGGTAAGGTAAATGCTGCGACGTCGTTATTTCTCTCTAGACAGTCAACATGATCTATTTTACAGGTATTATATCTGTCTACGGAGCTGTGACGCTTCAAAGCTTTATGTCAAGAGACCTGGAACTCAAGAGCGTAACTGCAACATGAACTGACAATGATGTCACTTGGGAGCCTTCATCGTCGCTCCATCATATCCTCGAGCAAACTCAGACCTTCTACGCTCACAGTTCAACGATAGTGGGTATGTGTAGATGTGGAAAATGGACATTCGCAGGTGACTGGGCCTGTTTCCGATATGATTTCGTCTACAACTAATTGAATCCTATAGCACATCGACGAACCCCTTCTTTTCCACCTTGGAATTCACAAATCTCCCGGGCCCAGTCTTTACATTCGCTTTCCGCCCGCAAAGATACCGTTCGGTATAGATGCGGTACAGGATAAGGCCTTCATGGGATTGCATGTTCCGGCATTGATGGGTCTTATGGCCTACCTTCAGCACGCTATCATCGCTTGTATACCATTTCCGTGTCATTGGAGCTGATGGCACTATGATCTGGGAATATAGGGAACGTGAAAGTGTGCGGCCGCAGCTTGGAGAAATTGCCATTGCAGTTGTCGCGCGTCAGCGGCTGTAGGTGTCATGGTCCCATGCATATGCTTAGAAGACTCCCCTCTGCAATGCCCTGACTATCCTTCCAGCGAGCTTTCAGGTTTGTCTGGTAGCTTCTTTACTATTTCTATCATGCACTCAACCGCCACCGCCATGCGATAGTGCCAAAAGTCGGTCTCGGGCCATAATGCTACCGCAACTTGAATCCCTGAACCCATGGGGTTCTTGGCAAAAGCGTTACAGCTATCGTGGACGGCGGATAAAGCGCCAACTTCAGTATAAAAGTTAGTCATTCTCCGTCATTCATACGCTGCGAGCAACTCACGGTTCCTCACTAGCCATTGCTTTCATCAGAGTCACAAGCGCAACATGGCCACTACCTCACACACCTTCACTCTACCGGACCTTCAGTCCATCTGCCTCTGGCGGACATCAATCAACTCGCAACATGAAGCTGTCGCCGCCGAATCCTCAGCTTGGGTCCTCAGCTACGACGTTCAAGCCAAGCTCGGCGTCAACCAGAAGCTATATGAGTTCTTCATCAGTCGCGGAGGTA
Organism: Pleurotus ostreatoroseus; assembly: GCA_005298045.1. NCBI lineage: Eukaryota > Fungi > Basidiomycota > Agaricomycetes > Agaricales > Pleurotaceae > Pleurotus > Pleurotus ostreatoroseus. The sequence continues at coordinate 283,794 of SWBT01000441.1, read as the reverse complement.
ACCTCCTCTGCGCATATATTTACCCATTTGCCACTCCTGAGATTCTTCGCATTGCATGCGACTTTGTCAACCTTTTATTCCTGGTTGATGAGGTTAGCGATGTTCAGAATGGCGAAGGCGTACGCCAGACGGAACAGAGTATTCTATGTGCCTTGAAAAACGAGGCATACGATGATAACGCGACGTTATACAAGATGACAAAAGAGTACGTTCCTTCATCTCTACGATCCGCGGCTATTTACTCACTAGTCCTACGTACGACGATGTAGTTTCATGAAACGCTTCATGATATCTGCTGGGAGCAACGCAGACACGCTAGGGCGCTTCGTCGAACACTTTGCAAGTTACTTGCACGCTGTGACCGAGGAAGCCGAGCAACGTGATGCGAACCTTACGCTAGATGCTCTGGCGTACAACACACTGAGGCGAGACCTTAGTGGTGTACACTGCGGGCTTGATCTCATAGGATTTATGGTCGGAGGTGACCTTCCCAATATCGTCTTCGAACACCCTGCCTTCCAACAGATGCACAATGCTGCAGTGGACATGATAACATGGTTTAACGTAGGTCTTATCTTAGTTGTTTGCGTCTCAAGCCCGCGACTCATTGATTGCGCTCTCAGGATCTGTATTCGTATAATATGGAGCAATCAATGGGACACACTACGAACATAGTTACAGTACTTCAGCGTGAGCGCGATATATCGCTTCAGGAAGCGGTAGATCTCGTCGGCTCACGCTGGCGCGAACTACTCGGGGAGTTCGAGAAGGCAAGGAAAGAGCTGCCTTCTTTCGGAAAGGAGCTCGACTTGATCATCACGTAGGCTGTCATCGATCCTTTCCAGACCAACTGCTGACCGTTCATCTTAGGAAATTGATTGACGGGATGGAGAAGTGCGTCGCGGGTAACTTGGACTGGAGCTTCGAGACACTTCGGTATTTTGGAAAAGACCACGAGCGCGTGCGGGATACGCTGGTCGTCCACCTGTCACCTCGCAAGGGTTAGGTGTATGATGCGGCCTCTCGATAATGGACATTCCCTTCTTGTCAAAGAGCGAAGATATCCAATTCATCTGTACGAGCACGAACCAGTTTCCCGCCACATTGTCGCTATGGTATATCAATGCGTAGATACTAGAATTGTACTATCAAATAATCGTCCGAAAATCAATCACCAAAGACAGTCCTGGTCATTACGTCCAGGCTCACAATCAGAAGTCATGTTCAGCATTCTTGACACCACTTTTGAGCGCCATTGGTGTCGCACGGCGTCCGCTCTTGTTGAATCGCTTTCGCCAGTCAGGATCATAAGGCGTCGCGCGCAACATGTTGATCGTCGTCGCCGCTGCGCAGTCGCGATTTGACGCATAGTGAGTACTTGAGTGCCCGTGATACCGATCAAAAAAGAACGGAAACTCACTGCTTCCCATAGATGCATCGATCTCTTTCCCGAACGTCAAGTCCAAAATCGGGACTATCTCGCCAGTAGCCCTCAACTCTTCCTCTCTCAGACTGTCCAATTCCTCTAAGAGCTCTTCCACATACACTTTCCCCTGCCCTTTGTCCAGCCCGAGCATCCTTTCAATATCCTCATATACATCTGCAGCGCGGAACACGCCGACGCTGACAACCTCGAAGCGGTCACGCACGTCCTCCTTCAACGTTCCATCGCGCCCAAGCGGCGTGTACTCGACTTGGCGAAACACGATGTGCGTGCGGCCACGCGCCGGCGAGCGATGCAGCCCAAGGGCGAAGGAGAGCGTGGTGTTGTTCGCGGGTGAGGGGTGGTCGCGCCAATTGATCCAGTCGCGTGCACACGCAGCTGCCTTTGCATCGGTTTTAGCGAGCGACTCGACATGGGCACGTTCCTCTGAGAAATTGCGACAGGTGTCTCTGTGCTAGTGTTAGAAGACCGGCATACTAGCGGACATGCAGCTTACTTATGCATCTTCCAATTTTTCTTCTGGCATTCTTTGGAGCTACAAACCTCTGTCAGCTCTCACCCGGATGTGCATCAAAATTTGTAGCTCGTACCAGTAATAGATGTACTTGCACCCTGAGCATCTGAATAGTTTCTTTGTTGGCTCTCGCGCGCCGCACTGGCGACATTGTGCGACGGTACGCTCTTCCTGCCTGATACTAGGCCTTTTCGTGTTAGACGCAAGCGTCTTGATCGCTTCGTCTACCGATGGACATTTCCCTGCGCCTGCCTGGCTATCATACAGATGAGCCGCAAGGCCTCGCGGACGCACCAGCGCAGCATCGACTCGCTTCTCGAGCCAGCGGTCCCCACCAAGGCGCACGAGGACTGGATGACGAGTTTGTGAAGGGCGACCAAGTAGCTGGACCAGAATGCCGGGCAGGAGCAGAGAAGGGTTCTTGCGTATGTAAGTTACGGCCCAGTCTTCGATCCTGTAGTTGAAAATAATTTACGGTTATCGATTGTATAACTTAAGCTCTGCTATACGTACTGTTTATACTCTGATTCCGGTTTTCCCATTTGTTGTAGAACTCGGACGAAATTGATCTTCGCCTTGAGAAGGCATTGAGCCAGTTGACTCTTGATGATGATCCCGCTCTCGCCCTTCTCCCCAACTTCAATCACGCGCTCCAGCGTGATTTTGACGTCCTCGTCGATTTGACCAGACCATACTTTAGCATTCGAGTGCATTGAGTATACTAGTCTGGTAGTCGTGTCATTATGTGAAGGCAGAGAGGCTGATGATAGCGCTCACGGATTATAGAACCAGGGACATTTGCAAAATTTCCGCCTAGCCTCCTCGGATTGTCTTGGGTCTATTCTGATCGCTCGCAAGGTCAGGTCGATGGCCTCCTCTAGATATGGAATAGCATCAGCAGGACGGTCCACCGCGGAATCACTAGAGAGATCGAGTGAGACTAGGCATATCGTGACACGAAGTAAGATTCTCGCAGCAGTAGAACGCAAAGTTTGTTGCGTGCATTTGTTGTCTGGTACCGTTAAATCAGCGGCTTTCGCGCACATATAGGCGCGAAGACTGACCGTGAACTGCTTAGTGCGTTCGGCGTCATGCCCAAGCAGAATATGTCCGCAGGCGTACAGTTGCTCGTCAGTGCACTCAGTAAGCACACGCAGGAGCATTTTCAAAGCCCAAATCACGGGATCTAAGAGGTCACCGGGAACTATGAATGCGAGATCATTTCAATAATCTCAATCAATATGAACAAAGAAATGAGCATTGGTACCCACCATCCTCAGGATGACAGAAATAGGCGAACTTGAAGAGGTTCGGAAGAGTCATGTTACAGGCCAGGGGTTCAGGGAGAGCAGCGCTGTCGTGGCTGGCGTCAGGGCCGTAAGAAAGTGCTCTAGTGTCGTTCGTGTTCTCGGAGACAAAGACAACGCGTTGAGGTACTGGTCCTCGCCCAGATTTCAAGAAGTCTGAGACTGTACAAAATGGTTTACAACTTGTTCTTTCGGTACAGACATCACGATAACGAGGGACGTACGGGTTCGGGCATCTTTTTCAACGCTCTCGACAGTGGGAAGCTGGAAATCCTCGGGCAGTATTGCACCTTCCAAGCTTGCGCGCGGAGCAAATGCCGAGTATAGTGCATCTTTCGTTGTTATTGACATTATGAGGGTACTTCTTTTGCGATACTGAGTGCGAGAGGATCTGAGTGGTGGTGGTTCTGAAAGACGCGTCTGCCTCATTAAGGTTTGTGACAGAGCGCGATAGGTGCGTGACGTATCTGTCACACCGCGTGGCAGCCACAGTGGGCCAATGCTGTCACCTACCCGGCCCTGGCCTCGATTTTCTTCTAGTGTAAGGGCAAAATAGCTTTTCTGAGCGGACGAGACACTATCATCAGCAATGGTTTGGTAACACACCAGGCATTTGTTACATAACATAGAGAACGAGTGTGCTGGGGATCCAGGCCAGGGTATGCGCACTCCCGCTTGTCGTCTGGCGTTTTCGGATGCCCCGCGTTAGTGAGTATTTCTCGACAACCATGACGCTGGTTGGTTCGTGATGATCCTATAAAAAGGGTAGAGCTCCAGCACCAGACAAGAATGGACGACGAGATCGAAAGACTTGAAACAAACACGCTCTAGAGGGTAGATCGTTCGAATTTATAGCATCTGACTCAGAGGATATACCGCGTTTAAGCCCATTATATTGAATAGATAGGGAAAATAAATCAATGATGCCTGCGAAGGACTCCGCCTAAACCCCAGAAGTAAGAATATGGACAGACTATGCGATAGATCCTTCATGTACTTGGTGTCCAGGCTTGTACGGCGGAGGCAAAGGGAACTCTTCTTTACGACGCGAGAAAAGATGAGTGACTCTCCATGAGGCGGTCTTCAGCTGATAGGCTGCGTGCTCATGACTCGGCACAGAGAACACTACAAGGGTGTATTTTATGAATTAGAAAGGAATAACCATTGTAAGAGAATGCACGCACCGTGATCAAGCTCCTCCAACGACAGACACTTCGTCTCGGGTACAAAGAGGAACACCATAACGAACCCAAAAATGTTCCATGCTGCATACCATGCGAATGCGCCTTGAGGTTTGAAAGCGCCGATGAGCGGAGGGAAGGTAATCGCTACGACGAAGTTACTAGAGCGCGAAATTAGTTGTGTAATGAGCGATATGAATAGTTGGAACGTACAAGAACCAGAGGACTGAGGTTGAAAGGGACATGCCGAAGTCACGGACACTTTGTGGGTACGCCTCTGCCGAGTACTACATTATGCGTCAGCTGGGAGATCTATGTGCGCTCGACATGAATTAGCTTACCGTGAATGGCACAGGCCCCGCTCCCGGCGAATATGACAGGGTATACAGATATATACCCAGAGCGATCGCCCCCACGCGTCCTTTCTCTTGTCCTTGGGGGACGAAGAAAGAGAACCCCGTCAGGAGTAAGAACGCGGCCATGAGCGGATACGACGTGAGTAGGAGCGCGCGGCGGCCGAAACGGTCTATGGTGTAGATCGCTGGGAACGCGCCGAGCCAGTTGAGCATGCCGAAGCCCCAGGAGGCGAGCAGTGCGTCGGTTTCTGAGAAACCGGATTGGACGAAGATGTCAGACGAGTAGTATGCAATGGCGTTGATACCGCAGAACTGTTGCATGAACCTGTAAGAAATGAGCTGTATAGAACGGCGAAGGAACTATTGAAAGCAAAACATACATCATGAGTAACGACGCCTGAGTCGCACGGCGGTTCCGTGGAACAGCGAAAAGTTCCGCGAACGGATTGCGCCGGACCTTTACTTTCTGAGCAGTTTCTTGCTGTAGGTGCATATCTGGAACGGTTCGTTAGCTCAATTCCAGGCCTCATCATTCAGTATAGCACTTACGGTAGAGATCTCGGGCAGCTTGAATGGGACTCTTGCGCAAATCAAGGAGGGAGTTATATGCGTCGACGTAACGTCCCTTCGATACAAGCCACCGTGGAGACTCGGGACAGAAAAGCACCTGAGTGACGATGATCAAAGCGGGTGCACAAGCCTGTATGCGACCATGTACATTTGAGTCACGTTAGGTATGAGGAAACGGGGAGGGTCTTACACTAGCAAGCATAAGACGCCAGTTGAGTCCCTTTATATGCGGCTTGTCCGGGACATGGTAGAAAGCGAGGTCGGAGACATTCCCGAGCATGATACCAAAAGCTGTCCACACTTGCCTACACACATCACACCGTGTGAGCATGATCTCTCAGAACCTACGTGATGGAGAGACTACGCTAACTTACCACATCATAACAAGTCCGCCTCGGATCGCATCCGGGGCACACTCCGCCGCGAATACGGGCACAGTAGCGGAATTGGGGCCAATTCCAAGCCCAAGGACGAAGCGCGCGACGAGAAGGTGCTGCCATGAGTTCGTTACAGCTTGCCAAATGCATACTGCAAAGGAAAGAAGGGCGGTGCAAAAGATGGTCCCACGTCGGCCAAGGCGGGCGTTCAGCGGTGCAGTCAGCCAACAACCGATGAGCGCACAACATAGCTGAATGGAATCGCGGAATTGAATCACTTTGTGGCAGGGATGAGATGAATGCAGGACGTACGTATGGCGCCGCGTTCACGAGACCCAGTAGCCAGCCATTGCGGCTGGACAATGCAGGATTGATACCAAACTGACCAGGAAAGAACAGGTTCGCGCCGTTGATGACGGATTCGTCCATCTGATGAAGCGCACTTGTAAGCATTGGGATCTTGCCTGGGACGGATGAAACGGACGTACACCCTGTAAAGCTGCCGCGAGGGAGCATACGACCACGAGCTTATACATCTTCCAAGGCTGGGACCACGGATGCGTATGTTCATACCGTAAGGCTTGTTTGTCTTCCTCTGAGAGGAGCTCGAGATTTTCAAAAGCGCCTCCACCCTTTGCGACGAGGGCACCCTTCTTGATCATGTCCTTGTGTTCGTCGAGACCGTGCGACATCGCGAAGTGTTCTGCCTGGAGCAAGATGCGTTCCTTTGCTGCATCGTCAAGCGGTCCAATGAGTTCAGAAGTAGAGCCTTGAGACTTCTCTAGTGACCTTTCCGAGCCTGCCTTGGTCTCGGTGCTAGCGGAAGAAAACGAGCCGAAGGTTCGTTTGCCTGGATCTGCAGTGAGATATTCAGTAGTATCAGGCATATTCCCGTCCATTGCACTGCTTGTATGATGGTAGTCGGAATGAGGAACGAGCGTGAGGAACGAATTGTCGAGGTCCAGCGATGGTCCGACTCATAACGTGAAGAGAGCGTCAGCCCAAGGCATTGTCATCCTCTGGTCGAGTTCCAATCAGGTCTTGGAAATTTTGCTTTTTATCCGGATTCAAACTAGCATGATCAGGCTAGACTATAACCTCAGGCCAAACACCGACCTAGAAGGTTGCTTTCAGTAAAGCAACTAGCCAACGCCTCGGAGAGAAACTTACTGGCAGGCTTGCCCTGTGATGTTGCACTCGAATAGCAGAGCATCTCATTGCATAGAAGGTTTGTGTTCCAACAATCGATACGCGTCATATGCGGGCTTCAAGCTGTAGTGATAGTCGTCAGCCTCATCGTGGTCGGTAGGCTCGTGGAACCAGCCGTTCCTTTCAAACTCCGCTGACGCGTGAAAGGAACGGCTGGGCGAACTCGTAGCGATTCTGTGCACCCCACTAAGCGCTGGTACACTTCGCCAAATTGGCGCGGCCTCGAGCAGAACAATATCGGCGATGACGGGAGTATGGCTCGTTTCGACAGCAAATATATTATAGAGACTTGGTAAAGAATGAAGTCTATATACAGGATATGAAGCGAATAAAAACATACCGACATAAGTAGCGATATGAACGAGAAATTTCACTCCTTTAGCCTGGGTGAGACCATAAAAAGTGGGATAGCGTCCCAGGATGGAGCCGCCGCCCAAGGTTCACGATAAGGATTTGGTTCTGAATAGTATAGAGAGCCAGGATAATGAGCTGAAAGTGAATATGAGAATTTTTGGTGTGGCTATGGACGAAGTTGGCTCACCCTCAAAGAGGCACACTACACAGCGAGCTCCCTGTGGATTGCCGTGAGGAGTCACTTATGGAGAGTTGGCTGAGTAGCTCACTGTAACCTCATACGAGCGCAAAAAACGACGGTCAGACGCAATTTGCAGGATATAGAGACGAGATTGACTTACCTCTCAAATGTGCAGTAAAAAGTCGCATTGCGAGCGATCCTGCGTCCGTATACTCGGGCAAATGCGCAACACAGTATGTTTCCATGTCAATATCTAGGATCATAACTCGTTAGCCCAACATCACAGTCTGACGTACCGCTGTCCAAAGAGAATTGGGGGCTCCCAGAGGCTTCGTACGACAACGGCCGTTTGTTCGAGATGAGTCCTAATTTTTTTCGGGCTATTACGCATCAGTATGACTGTAATAGACAAAATAAGCACTTGCTTTGCTGGAAATAGGTGTTGAGGAAGCAAAGGGGAGGATGTTGTGTAAAGCGACATGGTGGTCGCTGACGAAGTGCTCCAGCGCTTAGTGGGGTGCATAGAATCGCTACGAGTTGGCCCAGTCGTTCGAGCGTTTTACCCGGTTTCGTTGTCCGCTCTCTTCTCCGCTGATCCCCCATCAAGCCGGACGGCGAAACCGGCAAACGCGAGAACGGCTGGTTTCACGAGTCTACGTGGTCGGTGACCAAAGAAACTATCTCAAGCGCGTATTCGGGACGAGCGGCGTAGGCCGGCCGAGCACCGGTACGGCCCGTCTGCCCGTAGCATTAGACGCCAGCCTCGAGTGTTCTTGGACCGCGACCACAACCACCATGAGAGCCACGATATGCAACACCGTAAGCCATTCGTTATCGGTTGCAATCACATATTGACCGTTTTACAGAGTGTCCTAAATAACATAGCATCATGCACAACAGTCTGTCCTTAGCGTGTGCAAACCATAATCAGACAGCTTGCTGCGTCGTGTCTGCGTATATGCGCCTGGACTATCCTCCAACGCGATATCATATGTGACAGATGAATTTTATATGATAGCGCTGCAAAGGAAAACTCTCTTGGCACGCGGATGGGCTCGTGGGAGTCAGGACTTGGTTCGTATTGTTCATTCGAGACGTACTGAAACGCTCGTTTTCAGGACCCTTTAAACTCAGACAGCATGACCGACTACTGCAGGAACCTCTTCCCTCATCTACCTACGGATTACGACACTATCTGTCTCTCCTTCGTATTCTTTTCTTGCACTTTTCGATCCTTGTCGACACGTGGGGTAAGGTACGCTGAGGACAATTTGGAGTGAAAATTTGAGGTGCGCCATGATGTCTGCAATGAACCTCATAGCTCACACTATATTGCATAGATCCTCCTCATGAACATCGCTGTCATTTCTGAGTCCCATCTCCAAGCCTCGGACCCTCGTATCTATCGTGTCGAGGATACTGCTCTCATTGACTGCCAGCCACTCAACCGCGCCTGCGCCACCAAAAGCCCTATTTCACCGTATTGACTACGCGATAGACGGAAGCACCATAGGTGACGTCTAGATAACCCTTGCCTTCTGAAGTCAGTCCCTCTCGGCGAAAGATGTCACGTGCCATTGAGACCTAGGCTGTCTTGTGTACCTGATGCCGTCGATGATCGATGTCGCATTCTCAAGCCTCACTCACGCCGTCCACGGTGGTTTTCCATCTCGCATCGGTCTCGTGCTGCTCGCACTACGAACGCTATAGGATTAACTGGACCAAGGACTACACGTGTTCTAGTTCTCACCACGACAACACGTTGTGTTATGTGATCATTCTGATTTCGTGAGGATGGGGTCCATAGACGCAGACGGGCTTGATCGAAGTCCTCGTGTTGAAGTTGAAGTCGAACTTCAACCACAACCACAACCACAACCTCGATACACTGTAGCTTTCTCGTGGCTTTCTTGGCGTAACAGACAGGATCATCGGTACGTCGCCAAGTTCAGCTTCTATAGATCCTCATTCGAAGCGAATGTAGAGAGCTTGAGTACGATCTGTTGCGTACGCCACACGTCTAGATGCTCTTGCGTGTAGTGTTCAAAGGATAGCAGAGGAATCATGAAACGGACAGTGGGGCCACAGATAACCCTTCCGCTTTGGCGGGATCTTCCCGGAGAAGTCATCGAGGATGTGGTGAAATGGCTTGTCGCTGGATGCTACATGGAAAGGAAAGCCTATAACGTCACGTCGCTCAGTAAAGTATGCCACGAATGGCGCCGTCATTTCCTTCCGTTTCTCGCCCGTCATCTCGAAATCAACCGTTGGGAGAATTTTGAAGGTGCCAGCATCGTCTCAAGCTTTCGCCTGACGAGGAGAGTATGTTGCCACACTGCGAGCCTGTCGCTTCAGAACGTCCAGAATATGACTCCGAAAGTTATACGAGAGTTGACGGTACTCTTGCCGAACCTCGCACGCCTTACCGTCAGCGAAATCTCCTGGGATCACGATCGCTCACATCCGTTGTCCGGCAAGGTTTTCGCTGGGGCTTGGTCGGGATTTACCCACGTCTCTCATCTCCACATCCACGAATGCACCTTCAACGACTCCTCTGACGTACTGCGTCTTCTGGCTGCACTTCCGGCCTTGACCTCCGTCGAACTCTCGCAGATCGTGTGTATCCGGACATCGCAGGCCGTTCCCAGTACAATCCGTAACCAGCTGACGTGCGTCAAACTGCAGACCAATCCGACACTCGCCCTTTCTCGACGGCCCCTACAGCACGGAAACACTACCCTCAATATATCGCCCTACGTTTATCACCTGTGGGCGCTTCCCCACTCAAGGAGGTCCATAGAGGGCCCATCCTCAGAGTATCCCGGAATCACGCAGGCAGAAGGTCAACTGCTCGTGCAGATAGCCCAGTACTTCCTCTTGCCACACAGGAACGAGATGAATCTCGCAAAGGCACACTGTGCCGATCACTGTAAACTTTTCCTGGTATTCTATAGATTCCGTGTCTTATCCAGCTCTCATGCAGGGCTCCTTACGAACACATTCGTGGATCCTTATGGTGGTCGATACTGCACACTCGAAGTCACCATCGCACCTGGGAACACCCCGAGAACACCCGGACATGTTCGCTGGATACAGTTTCGATTCCAATCTTGGAGTAACATCCAGCAAGCAACTCAAAGACTCAGGCTAGCTGGCATAGGTTCCATATTGTCGCGCTTTGGGCGGCTAGAGAAGATCGTGCTGGAGTATCCGGGCCGCGTCAAGGGGTGTAGCGTGCCGGCGTGTTTTGAAGCTGTCATGGGCAAGATGCATGTCTGTTCCTCTTCGGATGCACGAGCATATGCACAAGCCACCGAGTGTGGTGGTTACGGTTGTGACGAGCTACCAATTTCACCTTGTTATCTCTCTGGATCATAGCTTGCCAGGTGAGCGGATATTGCGTTCATCGTTCAAACACTCTTTTTAATATGTCGGCTATCATAACACAGAATTCTAGGAAGGTAATGACAAGTTATAACAGCTCACATTTTGATAGCTTGAGTTGAAATGATGTACGAATATGTATTTACCATGTATCGTGCAGGTCACGCTGGATCATTCTCCGCCAATATATTTCGTCGTATCTCTGCTTTATTATTGAGCTCGCTCATGCCCATCCTTTGTCAGAGGCGTAGAAGGATCAGAGCCAGCAGTGTAGGCTTGACCTACACATGGACGAGCCGTCTCGGTCCGCGGGCCCGCGGGCATCGGCAATCGGACCGGAATGGCCGCCCCACTGCTAACGCGCTGCGCCAGATCAAAAAGTTCTTGAACCACGACCACGACGTGCATATGTCCTCCTCTGTTCCACTCGATGAGATTTTCGACGGAGTGCGTTAATTCAGTGCAATGATCTTGACATCGCTCATGATATCATTCAGTTTTCTTTTGAAACGATCGCAGAAAGCCCAGTTGCCTACATCACCATTGCCAAACCACTTTCGGGCCATGCTTTGCCCACACACGTCGCGATCAAGAGCGCATCGGTCCGCCGCGAATACAGCAGACAGCCACATGATATACGCAAAGAACTTCGTATACTCTCCTCCGTGTCTTATCCCAACGTCTGTTACATCCCAGGCTCAGCTGCGCCGTGCTGACGCAGATTATGCAGATAATCTCCGTACTAGGCAGCACTTTCGAGCTCCGCGCTGCTTCCATACACTTCTGGATGCCTTTTATTCCATATGTACTCAGAGACCTCCTCGAGTCACCGCTGTTTTCGCCCTACGTCCACACGCTATCTCCCGCTCCGGCTTATATACCACCAGCTGAACACTTTACCATCCTGTCTCGCTCCATCGCGTACCAACTCTTCTCGGCCCTGAGATATCTGCATACACTGGAACCACCTGTTGCACATCGAGACGTCAAGCCTGCTAACCTTCTCATTGATGCTACTGGTTGTCTCAAGCTTGTGGACTTCGGTATAGCATGGACGAGAAGTATGGATGCGAAGGATCTTTGGCCGGAAGACGAAGGCACTATGTGCTCCCATGTTTGTACAGGGTACGTTTGAGTCTCTCACTTCCTAACTGTCGCTTGTTCTCATGCAACGTATCACAATTGTAGTCCCTATCGTGCACCTGAAACGCTCTTCAGTCCGCATACCTACGATGCAACGGCTGTCGACATGTGGTGTGCGGGAGCAACACTTGCCGAACTATTTACTTCTCTGCGCCTCGAATTTGAACCAGGAGAGGATGAGTCCGACGTTGCGGCTCCACAATCGGAAGTGCCGCAAGCATATATCGTACCTAGTGATATTGACCTATCTACAACTCGGGGCGTGTGGCAGCGAGATTCGCTATTCAACGGCAGGAACGGCACTATCGGGCTTGCATGGAGCATATTCCAAACGTTAGGCTCACCGACGGATCAGAACTGGCCTGTAAGCTCTTCATCGCTGTCACACATACTACAGAAACATTGATACACCTTTCTCCGTGCGTTCAAATAATCAGAGTTTTCGGACACTTCCAGATGCGTCTAAATTGGCCTTTGCAGATGCTGAGCCTGCTGATCTTCGGGCACGGCTACCTAATCTTCCACTCTCGTCTCATCATGCACGGTCGTCTGCATCTACGGACGCTAGCGAAGATATGACTCCCATTCGTGATTCTTCCGACAGTGCGCCAGCGGATACTTCCTGCTCTCACTTGTCCGTGGACTCGGTGCTGCTGGACCTTCTCTCGCGGCTTCTTGTGCTAGAACCCTCCCGCCGCGAACATTCTTTCGAGGTACTTCGCCATCCATGGTTTACTCCTCCCTCACGACTACTCCTTCCACCCGAACTCGGTGGTGATGAGCGTCTTGGCAAGATTTTCGCTTCGTTTTTCCCAGATAAAGCTTAACGAACGAACGAACACAAGAAGAAATAAGAACTCGCTCTATCTAGACTAATTACAAGTCATCCGGCCGGACTATACTTATAGCTGTGTGGATCCAAGCGAACGACGTAGTCGTTTCTTGCCTATTTGAGCATCCAAGTACAGCCGTCAGCTCATACTGCGTGGATTAACCTTTCCAAGTTCGGTTTTCTGGGTTAGTTGGCTTGTTTGTTGTTCCTCTTAACATTCGTCAGTTGTAGGTACTGGAGGGTCTACTCAATGGTTCGCTACAACATTGCAACATGTCTATGACGAAACCCAACTATCCTAGCGCAAATTGCGCAAATTTTATTCCATTCAGCTACAGATCTCCCAGTGTATGTACCACAGAAATATGGTCCTGTCGCTACGCATGCTCGACCAGGACTCGCACCAGCTTCTCGGGGTCGTCCCAGTGAACCTGAATCAGGGTTAGGAACTTCCACCACGTACGTAGCATAAAAATATCGTAGAATGACTCACAAAATGGTTACACCCTTCCAGCTTCACGAACTCAACCTCACGTTTCGTTTTCGAACCCGCGTTGGCGGATTCCGCGGCAAGTAGGTCCGCAATGCCCTTGGCCGCCCATACACAGTCTCCGATACTCATATCGCACCACAGGACCAGTGCTTTCGCTCTCGGACACACCGCGTTAGTATCAAAGAGCGCGCGCCGGAGATTCGCGGCGTAAACGGATTCGTCGATCTGGCGCAGCGCGAGATTCGACGCGAGCGCGGTGAAGTGAGTCACAGACGCGAGCTCCGCGGGGGACATGCGCTTGACGGTAGGGAACCTTGGAGACGAGACGTCGTCGGATTCCGGGACGAACGTGCGAGGCGCGAGGAGGGATGGACTGACATCTGAGAGCGAGGGGACGGGTGTGAAGTAGGCAGAGACCCACGAGAGGAAGACCTCGCCGCGCTCTTTGGGGGAGAGTGAGGTATCGCGAAGTGGGTGGTATACTCCCTCTGCGGCTGGGATACCAACGCTGGGACATGAAGCATCTGTAAGTTAACAAGTGAGCAGGGTACTGTAGTGTCACACAGCGCTCTAGGCACAGTACCTACCGAGGTAGACGATCGTCCGGAGGTACCGCTCCAGAAAATTGCACGACTCGTCCTCAAGAGACGCAAGGTGCGCAAAAAGTGCAGTATGGTATATATTCCCAAACGACCACGCACCGACAGCCACTCCACCGATTATCTTGTTCCCTCCTTGTCTTTCGACTTCCTCAAGCGGCGGCACTTTGTTCGCACGGATGAAGCGTTCGAGGAAGAGGGCAATCTCGTGTCCCTGTGCGCGCATAAATGCCTCCTGTGCTGCATGATCTCCGCCATGCATCAGTTCGAGTTCTGTGGGCGCGTATGGCGTCGATCCAGGGTAATCTCGTGTGTTGAGGAGAATGAGGCGAAGATTGTGCTGCGCTGCGTATGGAACTAGGCGTCGAAAGGTCGCTAAACGGTATCAAACATTGTGTAAGTCTATATCATGGAGTCAAACATGCAGACTCACTGCCATGGAAGACCGAACCGTGTATGAGGACGACGGTCAGGTAGGTCTGCGCACCGGATGTGGGCGGACCAGTGTCTTCATATGAGAGGACCGCCCCAGAATCATTCACTGAGACTGTACCTGTCGTCGTTGTCTTACTTGACATTGTCTCTACGGATTGTAGCTGGTGGCAAGAAGGATGAAGCAATAATACATCGAGGATGCTGGCGGAGATGGAGACGGGGAGGCATGAGTGAGTCCTGAAGGTATATCAGCTGATCTAAGGCGAGGATAATCCATAGTTCCCTTGCTAAGCCCGTTTATGTTTGGACGGTCGCACCGGCGTGTGAGTCTTGTATTGCAGTTATAGTACAAGTACTGTGTCGCCCACGAGAAGGCAAGACGATACCGGTGTAGCCTGGCTGCCTGACTGCCTGGGCGAATCGGGCCGAGATCGGCGCGTCAATGTACCGGACCGTGGGTCCGAAGTTACCCGCCACAGGCCGGGGCCCGCCGCGCCTCCCCTCTCAACTTTGTCAACGACCACCATTATCACTCTCACAACTCAAGAGCCTCATGACCGTACTGAGCCTGAATAGTTCTCCGTTGCACTTGCTGTATGTCTACCCCACTTGCTAATGAACTTTCGATTGGTTCTACCACGACCGAGTGACTGCAAACCTGAAAACTTCTCGCTTGCTCGTTCAGAGCCTACACGACTCACTGGAAGAGGCATGCATCATCAATCCAAGCATCAGGAACGCTCAAATGCTTTCCATCGTCCGAGCCATGTGCATTTAATACTAATACAGCACAAGGCTGTGCCGTCAAATACCGCCGCTCTATCGTCGTGGTCAACTCAGTAGTCTTCAGCCGCAAGTGTCGAGCTCAACGACCCTCAGCTTTATCTATCTAGGGGGCGAGGCGACAGTCAATGGTATGGATCTTTCGACTGCATTGCCCCTCAAAAACTGACGGGAATCCCAGGACATGCCGCAGGCCATGTGGAAACAACTCAGGAAAAGAGTCTTGCAGGATGAATCGGGCGAGGTGTATGAGCGGTGGGAAGCTATACCGATCGACTCGCTACTCTGGTCCACTCTACCCGAAGATATTTTGAAGACGATCACTGACTGGCTAGTCACTGGATACAAGGAGTACCGACCGGGCTATCAGCTGAAGACCTTTAGCCTTGTTTGTCGTGATTGGCACCGACGCTTTGCACCATATCTCAGACAATCATTCTGCCCCAAGCGACGGATACAATGTGTGGCGTTGATTTCGAGGCTCCGAGATATGGATAGTGTCTACTGTCATGCGCGCAAAGTCACCCTCCGATATGTCAAGAACGCCACTCCGAACATCGTCCGCGAGCTGTCGCGCTTACTTCCGCAGGTCGCGGAGCTCAACCTGAGCGGCGTCGACTGGAACAAGTCATGCTGTGCCCACCCATCATGGTCGAAGACTTTTGCCGGTGCCTGGGTCGGGTTTCGCAACACGACGGAGCTCGTCCTGTCATTCTGTACCTTCCATTCCTGCGCCGACTTGATCCATGTACTAGCGATCCTGCCTGCTCTGTCCAAAGTTCACCTAGAAGCGATTACCTGGACGTGTACAACGTCTGCAGCACCGTCTCGCGTGTATAATCGTTTACGAGCCTTGGACTCCGAACGCATGGAAATATGGCCGCTGTCTCGACTGTGGATGCTAGCCCAACCTCATTTACTCGATCAGAATCTTTCGTATCCTGGATATTCACGATATGATGCACAGGCACTAGCTCAAATTATGCAAGCACTATCTGAAGCTATCTCTCGGGACTTGCTCCGCACAAGACTGCGGCCATCTATGTATCCTCGCACGTGTGAGTTGAACCCTTTCGACTAACGGCTGCCGGTCTGAATCGTGATTGTCAGGGGTACTCGGCATACATTATTCTAACGCAATCGGTCACTCTGAAAGGACTATTGTGTTGGGCGTTGAAGTTCACATCGGCTACAGCGATGCAGAGCCCTTCGGATACATTCGCTGGATTGTCTTCCGCTTCAATACGAATTTATCGGAGGTCATCAAACCTAAGGAAATGGCTAAAGTCCAGCAATCTCTTGCACAGATACCACGTCTTGAGGCAGTGATACTAGAAGGACGTACGAGCTCTTATCCTCTACCGAAAGAATTTCTCGCTCTCGGGAGGAGAGTACTGTATCGGTCGCAAAAGTCCGCTCGTGCCTATACGCTCTTCGTCAAGAAACATGGTCCAGCAGACGAATACCAAGAGCAATTACCAGTCTCATTGAGATGGCTGTACGTGCTTGAATTTGGTCTTGACTTCTTGTTAACGATGCGACAGGTCTAAGAGTTGACGATGTGAATCTATCTAAGTCGAATCGCAGCAAGCAGGAGGTTAATCATCGAATTCGTATCGTAATTATGTTTTCCTAAAACTCCTTTGAAGCCGATGCTGTCCATCACCCCTACCTGCCTTCCCCTTCATTGCTGTCGCCTTACGTCTCACAGTCTCCACTCATGGCGCAAAGATTCTTACTAGTGAACAATTGACCGCAATATCCGAACAGTTGGTGCACCCCAGCATGTCTCGCCCCTTTTCCATGTTCTATCAGTCTCAAAAAATTTTCCCGCCTTCCCTTGTATCCAGGCATCCGCTCGCTGGACATCACCATCCGGTTTTCTGCTGTGGTTTCGAAGCAATTTCCCCCTCTGTCATGACAGAATTGGCCTGTGCTGATCTAGTAAGTTTCGCTGTGTCGTCCTCTTAATCTCTGGCGATGACATCACCACGTCCTGTACAGCTGCCTAGCTTTACCTTCATGTTTGACTGATGGCTCGCTACACTGCATCACGCGTTGGATCCGTGTTTTTGCATGTAATGTGGCGCACCGATCACGACGCGGTGAGCAGTGGCCTAATTATCTGGTGTATTGTTGACGGGACCCATGCCGGCATAGTCGACCTGCATGTTCTCACAGTCGAGTGGCCTGCCCGCGAAATGAGCGGGAGGCCATCTTAAATGAGATGACAGCGTCGCTCGTGCTAGCAACCCGCCCCCATGGGCAGGATGGCATGGACGCCACATGAGCGCTGTCCGGCCAAGTCGTTCGCTCTTCAGGAGGGTATAGGGTATAAAGCCCTCATGCTCTATCTCCCCGACCCCCAACTCGCCCCAATCAACTACACCACAGTCGTACTCCTACCTGCGCCTCGCAACAACTACCAGCCAACGACTTCCGAGTCTATCAAACGCCACCACCACATTATACTGTTGAAGATGCCCGCCATCACTATTACCGTCGCCGTCCCTGTCGCCCTCCACACGGCATCCGTAGGCAACTCGACTCCCATAGACCAAAGCGAGGCCGACAATAGCCAGCCTCAGTGCTGCCACTGTGGCTGGCGCGGTGCACACGCGCCCACCTGCCCCTTCAAGTAGAAGGCTTGTTTCTGGACGATAGTCTCATCGCGTGTAAGTTGGTTTATCTTCGTTGTAGTGCAGCAAGAACGAGCTGACGGCTTCTGCAGTAACGCAAGTTCCCATGCATACTGGCTAGCCCGAACCCACTTATAACCTTAACACCCATCCTATGCTCCCTATACCGCATATAATCTCGAGAAACGTTATTTATGTAGTCGCGCGGCTTCTTCATTGACCCCGCGTAATTATTCCTGATAATCAGACATATTATTTGCTCCTTTTCCGTCCCCAACATACTGGCGTGCCTACAATTGAACCGCTCCACGTTCTTCGACCGTCTAGCAATCGTTTGGGACCATTGTACGTGGCTCGCGGCAGCCGCTCTGTCGTTCCCCACGGTTTCACCTTGGTAGAGACAGGGTAATGCTGGTTTCTGCGTAGCTCGGGTGCTGAAGAGCAGCAGTATAGAAATGAGGACCGGCATCTCGCTCTCAGTTTCTTGGCATGGAATATGACTTTCTGTAACGCTTGGCTTGTGTGCCGCACACCTCGAATAGGCTGAGTACGACGACTTGCAATGCAACTCATGCCAATTGGTACGCCCGCAACGCGGTGAACATACACGACAGAATCCATGATGCCATGTTTACGTGAAGGACAACCTAAACAGCCAGATCCCCGATCATTCGATATTGAGCCATTAGAGAGGAAGCAAGGTACAAATACAGACCGGAAGCAGACTCGTCGACGGACAACGACTTTCACACAGTGGAGATCGGGACGCGAATATGAATTTGTATATCGAGGCGAGCTGGTGGTACCGCTGATGGCTAGACGTGAGAGGCTGTAGCCCGCCTCTCGATCAGTCAAGCATCTACCCGAGAAGGTTGCAGCGGTCTGCGAAGGAAGCTGCCAATGAAGCTACGGAGGTATATGTATTAGATGCTAATGGTGATGGATGTGAAATTTGTGCATACCAGCAATAGGAGATAGATGAACACTTCCTGCATCGGGCTAAGATCTGCTCGTAAATGGCATCCTTGTGAGCCTTTGCGCGTTCATAATCGCGACCGCTGATGGAGGTTCAATAACGGAGCTTCAGCTCTATAATGAACGCTGCGCAGACCGGCGACTCACGAGAAAGGGCCCTCCTTGATCGGTACCCCATCCGTCATGATTCGGTGGTGGTCTAGGAGGTGGATACGGTTCTCGCCACCATGATAGACCCTCTTCGACAGCCATTCGCAATCTCTCGTGATACACCCTCTGCCTCCGCATGGCGTATGCGGGCTCATAGGGCGGGTAAGAGTTGCCTCGAGGATCCATTTGAGCTGACCGCAGCGCTGCAGCTCCCGAGCAATTCGTCGCGTGCCGTACGTCGAGTATCTTTGGAGCGAGTATCAGTGAAATGCGCTGGGATCCCTGTAGTGAGCATCTGAACGTACCGGTTTACTGAGACTTTCCCGGGTGCCGACTTACATTTTGAGCCTATCTCATGACCATACCGCTAATGGCGATTGCCTGTATTGTTATATGCCCGCTGTCCGTCTCATATAGAACAATAAACTATGATGCAAGTCAAATAGAGTACACGTAAGTCATAGCTCAGCACGACGCTGGACGAGTGTGGTGGTCATGGAAGTCGCTGAGCTCGAGCCTCCTGACGCGCTTGACGCGCCTCGGGCTTCGGCGATCCGCTTACATAATACACGCGCTCAGTCGTACGCCGCATTCCGAGCGCTTATTATCCGCCTTTTGGCGGACGACCACCAAGAATGTTCGTCCCCGAACGCATCTGCGCCGTTCAAAGCGCATATATGCGTGGCAGAAGTGATAATACACACATAGGAATAGGTGAGCGGCCAGAATCTTACGTCTTGCTTGGAACGCTCACTCGATTAGGAGCTCCATTCTCAACGGGGCATGCATGGTGTCGAGACCGACCGCACTGCTCGCGTTCTCTGGACTGGCCAGCCTTAACGAATTGAATTACCATAAGGCCTGTTTGAGTCGGTCTTGGTAGAAGACGCGTTCATACCGCATGTATGCGCACAACCTGTATGAATGTGACGCGCCCAAGACGCCTGGAAATGCCCACCGCCACACGGAGAAACGTTACAAGAGATACGTCCCATCGCGCTAGGTGCGAACTACACCTCTGTTTGGCCGGCACCAGTATGGCATACTGCAGCTCCAGCTCGACCCTGCAGCGCATATATGCAAGGTTCAAGGCACGTCCGTATTTACGTTCTCCGCGTTCTTCATCTTCGTCGCGCGCGCCCCGCGCTGCAGACGGGAGTTTCGCGGTAAGGTGTCCTTATACGCGCCTCGACGGACCGCCTGTGTCGTGTCGCGTTGCGCTTCGGGCAGTCCGCCGAGGCTCCTATGGAGCCTGGAACGGAACGTCACACCTACTGGTCAACGAAACAAAACGGGCCCGGAACCTCCATTGTCTCCAAGTTTTTTCGTACATTACATACAACGGAGAACACACGGCGTAGCAACACGGTGTCTCGATATCGTGCAACAGTACGTACAGTATCAAAGGCGACACGCCCATTGATAGTTATGCTGATATCCATATGTCATAACTGTGGCCATAGCCAGGCCTGACTAGTTTGGACACCGGGAGCACCAGCCTGCACGCGGCGTCAGTCGATGCTCCGTCGTTCTCGTACAGTACGCAACCGCACACTCTAAATAAGTTGCTCTTGACGCTTGCTTGCACAGCACTGCAATTGGTGCAGCGCGCGCCTACTTCCGACTTTGACTATTGGCAATCGACGGCCTCTTCGATCTCGTCCCTGAATAGGATTGTCGCTACACCGTACTATATTGCATATGGCGTATTGACCGGCGTGCGAGAACACAGGTACGCTCGCGGGCTCAGGCGCCGCGGCGTGACGACACGGACGTCTCCCGCGGAGCTCTGGCCAACTCTCCGGCGGCATCCAAGGGGTCAAGCGGCGATGGGAAGTACAATGCATACAGACGCTGTCACGCTCAGGACGACAGACGACATGACGATAACTCCCGCATGTACGCCCCGCATTGCCTCCCATGCTTTCTCATTGACTGCACAACGCACATGCTAGCGTGCCGGTATTCAAGATTGCCGCAGCAAGCTTTTTAGCATTATCAGCGCCTTCATCAGACCTTCAACAGTCACTCGATAACGGACGGACTCTCGGTAAGTATTCGGTGTCTGTATCTCGGTGTGATGCGTCCCAGCTCTCAATTCCCACCGCCGTGCTCTGTGCCCCTTTCACCCCGCATTTGATGCAGAACAGAGGCGAATATGCACACGACTGTTGACTCTTCTGGGAGCATGCCTCTCGGCCTTCTCTCGGCAAAATGCAAATGTTCGCAAACGTACCGTCACCGTGGAGTGCGCCGTGCTGGACCCAGACGGATGCACGGTGCTCGCCCAGGGCCCCCCACCGCCGAGTACGGCGAACGCCAGACTCGAGTGCGAGCGCGCGGTGCAGCGGTGGCGTCGCAGGCTGTTTGTCGAACCAGGCATCAGCGTTGCGGCCGCTGACTGAGCTTACATACAGGCCCGTTCTCGCGATCGGTTCTGCGCGTTCGCGTTGCTCGTCGGTCGCCGGGGAAGGGGCGCGTGGGAAGATGGGCCCTCGCGCTCGCTATTGTCCAGGAAGCGAACCAGGACGGGAGGAGGTGCCCGTGGCTCCCCTTTTCCTTCTTCCCTCTTTCTATTGCCCATCTGAATTCCGCGGATCGGGCGGGCGCGGCCGCGGGCTGGCTTCTGTCGCCTTCCGAACGCTTGTGCGCCGGTGCGTTCGCTCGTTCTCTCGTGGCCCGTTTCGTGGCACTCCCGCGTGGCTCGTCTGGCAGTCACGATTCTGCTTTCGCATCGACGTTTCTCTCGTGCGTTCTGTATCCCTCGGCTGTGCGTGTGCTTGCTGATTGTGCCACTGCAGCGGGTCGTGCTCCACGCCCAATGTAACCTCGCGCCGCATCAGACCGAGGAATGCGATAGGTCGTGCGCGCATATGATACCTACAAGGCCAAGGATTGCAGGCAAGATGCGAAGAGCTGTGCGTGTCAAAGCATGCCGTAACGCACCGCCTCTCAGGTCTTTTGCTCTGTCCCTCTTTCATCATCTTGGAGCACATCGACATCGACGACGGCATCTCCATCACTGCAGTGCGAACGGCGGCGAGAGGGTTTGTCAAGGTATATCGTAATGACAGCGGATCCTTTCCTCGACTCTTGCTTTTGGTTCGTTGCATTCGCTCGAGACCCGTATAGCCAGCAGAGATGCTGACAGCGTTTGTCAAAGGATACCGTAATGACAGCGTGCCGTTCTCTTTCCTTTTCTCCAACTCTCTTTCTGTTTCGGCTGGACGATCAGACGAACTGGCGTACTCGGCAACCGCATCTCAAGATCGCAAGATATCTGTGCCATCAGGGTGGCAATGGTAATGTGCACGCGCTTTGGCAATGCGCATTGCCCAAGGGCGATATCAGAGGCGTGATGTACGTACGTATCTGCTTGTACGATCTGTTGACGGTAATTGATGCAAACCGATTCAGATGCGCTCATGCTTTGCTTTGGGTTTACGAGGGCGGTTCAGCGGTGATGCGTACGCGTTTATGATCGTCGTGTGCATCTGCACGAAGAGCCACTCGCATACACGATCCCTCAAAGCTTCAGACGCATGTGCGCCGGCAGCCCCGGCGGGTGCTGTTCAGAGTCCAATCCCCTCACGTCGCACTCCATCACAAGCCTCTTCGCTTTCGTCGCCCGCGGTCTCGACTCCCGATCGCTTCTACCCTATCCAATGCGTATCTGTGGTTGCCAAAGAGGAGACAAGCTGCGATTCGTGTCCGTGGAGGCCAGTCAGCAGCCAGCATTGGGCCGCTGCGGGTCGCTCTGATGCCGGGTTCTGCGGTTCTGGTCGTTCTGCGATTCCGATTCCAATTGCTGGGTTCCGCGAGTCTGGCCGCTCGTCCGCCGAGAAGTGGTGATGGGAACCTCTTTGGGGGCTTCACGAAGGCCACGTACGTACGTACGTGCCTGCGCCGGGTCCCCATTGTGACGGCGCGCAGACCCCTGGCTAGCCAGTGGAACCCTCGGCGGGACGCACCCCGGATCCGGGGGCACCGCCGTCGCCGCCCTTCGCTCTTCGCGCGCGGTAAGCCCGCTGCTGCTCGTGATAAATTGGCTCGCTGACAAGACTGCATTCGATCAGGATGCCGTCTATACGTTATGTGCTCGGATCCGCACGCACGTAAATGGATACGCCCGCCGTCGTCCATTGCGGCGCGCGTGGGCGCGCACGCTGCCCTCGGCACCTGCACGCGACCTGACTCCGGAGTCCGGGTAGAGGCCCAATTATGGGGCGTGGGATGGTCGTCGATGCCCGCCTGGTCTGGGTGATGGGATGCCGTGAGGCTGCGTGCGCCGTTCCCAAGGAACCCAGGACACATGTGCGTGCGTCATGGGAACGGGGAACAGGAGACCTTGAGGGGCGAGAGCGGAGAAAGGCGTTCGAGCGTCGACTGCACCCGGTCCCTGCGCGCCATCGGTGCTCGGGAGGCAAACCAGCAGTTGGGCGCGGTGGCGGCCGACGTGGTACGGTGATGCTGGGTAGCTAGTGGGATAATAGTCGATGGCGGGAGATACGAACATGATCGGTCGGGGTGGCGCCGCGCGATAGCGGGAGGCGCCATTGTGGCGTTAACGAAGGCGGTGGCTTGGTACGGGGGCCAGTTGGCAGGCAGCCGGGAAGGAGCCATTCAGAGGGTGGCAGGTGAGCTGGAAGAGGAGGAAGCCATGGATGGCAGTGGAGCCAGTCGGAATCGTGGCAGGCTGAGAGGGTGCGGAGAGACGGAGGAAGATGAAAGAGGAGAGACGTAGATCAGTGATGGGATGCAGCGGCGTGGCAGGTGTACGTACGTGCATTGAGATGAATGCCATTACGCTTCAGAGTTGGCTCATGGACGCCGCGATGGGCAGTGAGCGGCATGACATTTGCGCGAGTGTTTGGGAGGAACGACGAGCACGACACACGCGAAATGAGACCTTCGGGAGGACGTAGGGTTAGAGGAGCAGAAACTGGCCACAAATTCTGGTTTGGGTTTCGCGGGACGGTTCCAAATAAGGTAAAAACACGGCGGGATCAAAGGTTAGACGCGCGATGTAAGAAGCCGATCAAAGGGAGATCAAAACGGTTCCTGTGCGCGATAACTTACCAAAGCTCCATCGCGAACACTCGTGCACAGCTCTGTCGTCCGATTCTATTTGCTAAATGACGATAGTATATGAGAACAACGGGATATGACCGAGTGAATGAAGGGCCGGTGAGATGCAGATCTGAGATTAATTGGGAATTGGGAAGTGAATGTGGGAAGGACGGGGTTAGGAGTGCGTCCCTCTTCTTCTTCTACCATCACCCTCTCCTCTTCACTTCCCGCCTCAACACTCTTTATATATCCCGCAATGCCCTTCGTCTGATCCCATCTGCTCTTCCTTCCCACCGCCATGTTTGCTCACTGCTCGTCGCCCTTCCTCATCCTCCCCCAAAACATCCTCGAGGACATCTCCGTCTACGCTGTCGACGAGCTCGGCCCTCCCTCCGAGATTCTCCCTATTCTCCTCACATGCAAGTATATCTACAACCAGCTGTGTCTAGCGAACTGCCCCCATCTCTATGCTCGTATATACCGCTATAAATTCGATTATGCAGCTGCCCGCCGGCGCCTTGCCAAGGAGGCCCTCCACACGCCTGCCCTCGCCAGCCAGCTCATGGTCAACTCCAGGACGCTTCAGGCATTGCGTGCTCAGGACATGAGTGATCCCAACATCCTAGACACCCTTTGGGGTGCCTTCCTTATGATGATTGAGAATGACGGGAGGAATGCTCCCCAGCTCATTCAGTATGCGGGCATAAAAGCGTATCTCACCAAGTACGGTGAGGAACGGCTCTGGGCGAAGCCTCAGAACGGTTGGCCCAGGGAGAGTACGGCGAACTCATTAGCGTTGTGGCTGATGTGGCTCGTAACGGATCTTGGTACGCACCCCCTTCTACTTCTATACTGTCGTTGCTAATGTAGTCTTGTCCAACCATAGACGACCTCTTGAACGAGGAAGAGGCACAGCGCAAGCGTGTCATGGACCTCGTACGCCCCTTCGTCATTAACCCCGTCCGCTACAACCCCTTCCACGCTGCCGCCTCTCTCTTCACCTTCCCCGTTCCCATCAACCACGTGCTCCCTCCCTCTACGATAACCCCACACGGACTCATCCCTGCCCGGCACGCAGGCACCGTCGTTCCCCACCCCGACATGGCGTCGCTACACCGCACGCATTACGGCCGGGCCGTCTGCATCGCCGTGCCGCTCGCGAGCGTCGCCGCGAAGCTCATTTACCTCGCCCGTTCGGAGATGTCGCCCGTGGGCATCCCCGATGAGTGGCCAGAGACCCGGGCTGAGGCGGGCGATGAGTTCGTGCGGCCGTGCAAGGAGGATCTGAGGGAGTTCAACGCGCACCGCGCGGCGAGGCCGCTCGAGCACGGTGCGTGGGAGCGGGGTGAGGACTACGGCAGGCGGGAGAACGGCTTTGCGTCGCTGAGCCAAAGGTTCGACGATGACTGGGTGAGGTGGACGGGCTGCTTCGATATGCGCCTGAACGGCCCCACGCGGATGCCCTACACACTCGGCACACTCACCAGCACGTTCTTCGGCCGTACGATGGTGCGTCTCCTCTTCATTTTGATTGATGTCAATGTCATCTCGGATGCACTAACGCCTTGCTGCTCCAGGTTCCTGACGATCTGCAGTACTACCATATGCTCATGCACGCGGCGTACGAGGCCGGGTTACCCTTGATGAACATCGTCCCCACGTCCGTCACGCTCCGCGAGTACGTGCCCGTCTCGTCGACGCAGACCCCGCTGCCGCTCCACGCGGGCAACCCACACCAGCACAAGTGGTGGCCTGAGCAGCAGCCCCTCGAGGTCCAAGGTCGGCTGCAGTACGACGTCCCCGGCGACAACGGCAACATGGTGCGGTATTCGTACCGCGCCTTCGAGCCCGTTGCTGGTCCAGGCCTCGGGACGGACACTGAAGGACGCGGGCCCACGCCGCCGCGGCGGTGCAAAGGCACAGGCTGCGGAGCGTGCCAAGCGCGGCAGCACGCCTTCGGCCTCGCGTGCGCGCAGACGCAGACCGCGCTGCAGGACTGCGAGAACATCCGTCGGGAGCGGAGGCGGCAGGAGGAGGAGCGGGCGCGAGCGCATAATCCGCCACGGATCACACTGAGGCGGAGCCCGAGGATCGCTGCGAAGATGGAGGCGGAGAGGGCGCGGAAGGGCGAGGGTTCGGGTCAGGCACAGGCGCAGGCGCAGACTGCGACGCCTCCACCGGTGCACCCGCTGATGGCGAACAACGGCGGACCTGCCAACGTCGGTGCTGGTGCCGGGGTGGGTATGGGCGCAGACCTACCAACAGGCGTCAACCCGCCAGCGAACCCGGTGCCGGTGGTGGCGAACCCTCTGGTGGACGACCGCAGCCTGGACGACCTCCTCCTGCACGAGCTGCACAAGATGGAGGAGGAGCTCGCGCAACACCAGGCCGGGCGGCGCAACCCGGAGTGCATGGGCATACAGGATATCGTGCTCGCCGGCGACGTGAGTCCTTTCCCCCTCTTTCTCCTTCTCTTTGAACATCCTGTACTCACCGTTGTCCTTGGATTAGACCCTCCGCCGGCACGCCCAGGCCTGGCACCCCTTCCATGTCCGCGGGCGCATCCGCCCCTGGGACGGCCTCTGCGCGTTCGTCCGCGTGCACCCCAACAACACGCTCCCGACGCTCATCTACCGCGGCTACGTCGTCGGCGGGCGGTGGCTCGTCGGGTCGTGGCGCTCCGAGCGCGGGCCCAACGGCCTGCACCTCGAGGGGCCGTTCGTCCTCAGCCGCATCGGCGGCGACGCCTGAGGGGCCCTCGGCGTCGTGACCATCACAAAATAATCGCGGTCCTCTCATGCAAGACCAAGACAGGGCTACGGGCGATCGTATTGGTATTGGAATCGAAGTTGTGGACGGGTGTGTACGCGTTGGGCGTGATGGCCGGCGGCACGCGTGGGGCGGGTGATCGGTTTCAGGTCGAGCATTCTTGGGGCAGGGGCGCGGCCTATTGGGGACGTTGTGGACGTCTGTGGACATATGTTGCCGTTTTTCGTCTCGCCGGGTTGTGTGCTGGGCGACGGCCCACGGGGCGCGGGGACGTGGGGCAGGATCTTCGGTTCTGTCGGGGCCCACCTTCGCGGCAAGCCTTGGAGCGTTTCGTGCCTGCTGATATTCTTGCTATGCTATACGCGTTCTTGGAATGATTGCTATGATTGCTGACAGATACATGCGTTGGGTGTAGATACTGTATTTTACTAACTCTTGATACTCACGGAACGGACAGGATATGGATACCCAGCGGACGGTGTGGGGTATATACCTTCATATATTTTTGCGCTTGTAATCGTACAATGTATCACTAGTAGCCTATTGCACCATTCATAAATATACCCACGCTTCCCATTATGGAATATAACGTTCTGTCGAGCGAATGAGAGGTTCAACTTCCAGCTTAGAGAACTCGCAGAACGTCTTGCACACTCCATACGCGAACACACCCGTCCTCTGACGATGATACGACAGACTTGTCGTCTGGCGTCCACGCTACCGTCTTCACGCCATCCTGGTGTCCCTGAAACTCTGCCACAAACGCCCCATCATCTGCGTCCCAGAGCTTCACCAGCCCGTCCGCGTCACCCGACGCAATGTACTTCCCATCGCGCGAGTACGCAAGCGTGTGGACCTTCGCAAGGCGCTCACGCACAACGTAGCGGCTCTGCCCATCCAAGGAGTCGCACGTGGCGATGGTCGCGTCGAACGAGCCTGTCGCAAGGAGGCGGCCGTCAGGGTTGAAATCCACCGCCCAGACGGGCCCCGTGTGTTCGCGCAGCGTGACGAGCTCGTCGCCCGTCTGCGCGTCCCACACGCGCGCCGTCCCGTCGTCCGAGCCCGTCGCGACGCGGTCGCCCGCCCGCGCGAACGCGACGCCCCAGATCGTTGCCGTGTGCCCGCGGAAGGTGGCGCGCTGCGTGCCCGCGGCGGGGTCCCAGAGGTACGCGGTCGTGTCCGCGACGACGAACAAGGAGGTGGAGTCGGGCGAGAACGCGACATGCATAACCTGGCCTTCGTGGCCGGGGAGGGTGCGAAGCAGGGCGCCGTCGGGCGTCCAGAGGCGGACAGTTTGGTCGAAGGATCCGGTGGCGATCATGGAGTTGTCGGGGGAGTAGGCTACGCACCAGACCCAGGCGGTGTGCCCCTCGAGCGTCGCGATGATTTGTGCACCGTCGACGTCCCAGATGATGGCGGTATCGTCCGCGGACCCCGAGACGAAGTGCGCGCCATCGGGAGAGAACGCGACAGACAGGACGGCATCCTCGTGCCCAACGAAGTCCTGGAGATCCTCTCCGGTGCGCAGATCCCACAGTTTGATGACCTCCCTATCGCTGCCTGTGACGATGCGCTCGCCGTTCCTCGAGATTGAGAACGAGTTGACGACTTTGCCGTCCCCCTCGTGGTCCTTAAGCACGATGTCGAGCCACTGCAAGGTCTTCCCGCCCGCGAGTACGACTTTCTCGGCGTTGCCTTGAGCGTTGGCGGCACCGTGGCGCTTGAGAGAATCGCCGTCGTCGTCGTCGACACCTTGATGCGCCTGTGCTCTCCGTCGACGTTGTTTGGCAAGAATAAGACTCTCGATCGATAACATGCCCACTGGTGTGCTGCGTTAGCTTAAAAAAAAGTTCGAGAACATCTAGACTGTACCATTCTCTTCGTCCACAGCTATGTTTGGTCGATGTATCCTGAGATAATTTGCGATATCGTTGGGGATATCTTCTCCCTGGCAACAATTAATCCATAAATATGCAAGTAACTCGCGAAAACGACCCGCACCGAGAAAAGCTCTTCGAGATCGCCTTCGGTTGCAATTGCGACTTCGGCGTTGGAGTACTACGGAGAGGTAGTTCAGCAAATAGGCTCGATGGTTTGTTGAGAAGTAACCGGTATACCTCAAGGATATATTCCAGTAGGATATCGAGAGGGACCACTGCTCGCTCCTGAGCGGTATTATAAGCACGTATGAGCTTGACTACGAACTAGTAAATGCTTACCGGAGGTTCACGAGCTTCTGTATCGAATTGTATGGTATCGCTGGCGGTCACACCGGGTCCCTGATCTTCGGGCGGCGCATCTGGCAGCTGCGACGGTCCCGCGGCGGCTACAATCTTGGTAGACAAGAAGCGACGATATCTGATCTTATAATATCGTAAGAATATACACTGATCTTGTGGCGCTGTTGACAAATTCGCATCGCTAGAATTAGGAGTGGTGGGCGACGACCGGACACCCTTTGGACCACGATTTGACGCAGCCATCATGGATTGTCGCTCAGACACTTTGAACTCAAACCCTGCACTCAAAGCAGGGGTGAAGCTCGCGCTGATTGTTGCACCGCTGGCCCTCCCTTTAGACTTGAATGCTGCCACAGCCCATTCGGAAGTCTTCACCCAGCCTCGTACAAGAACGAGATCCTCGGGTTGATGAGTCAATCCCAGTTGTTGCTCGGCGAAAGTTGCCCAATTACGATGGTGTTCCTTCATGTAGTTTGGGAAGAACTTGTTTTGTACAACACATGCACCTCGTGCGTGGTCCTTCAGTTGAAGTATGGCGCCCTGATGGCTCGAACATTGAAATGTGCATGATAGGTTCACGTTTGCTCCTAAGCCTGCCCCACCGCTGGCAAGGAAATTAGTAAACGACGTCAACATGCCTCGTGAAACTTACGCGCTGCCCTCAACGTCGATAAACTTGATTGACGCGCTAGCCAGTGAGCCAGGCTCCACCAGCGATTTACGCTCGTCACGCAAACGAGAAGGGAAGGTCAGTGGCTTGAAACCGTCTGGTATCGTGTCGGCATCGGATCCTTCGCCTTTCACAGCGTTAAACAATCGCAAGAATCGTCCTTCTTGAACAATCCCTACATCCCCAATCTCGACCTCGCCATTGGCTTCCGGATCCGGATACCACAAAGGATGTCCAAGCCACTGACTCGAGTGGCGACTGAGTTCAGTGTAGTAGACGTTGGGGGCGTCGAAGTTGTCGAGACCCATGGCTTGACTCTAGGGAAGAAGAGGAGAAGAGGGCGGGGAAGAAAGACCTGGGGATCAGGTGGATTTCAGGAGCACAAGGACATCCGTACTCACTTCCATGTGTGGTATATTTCAGTAAAATGCGATGCGATGGTATCTTGATAAAGTTACGATGAAGCGATACACACTAGGACAGCGTGTATTCGGCGCCTGCAGATTTATCAGCGCCATAAGAACACTAAGGCAAGCATTGTGTCCAAAACTTGAATTCGACGTACCCTTGCAAACGCAGGTTTTGACACAACTTCGGTACAAGACGCTTAATTTCTACACAACTTGGGCTGAGGCTCTAAAATTTGTTACAGCCTTAGCTGAGCGACACAACCCGCAAAAGTGAATGCAACTCGCCTGTAAGACGCTAGAGTCTGCGGGTCGTCGATGCTACCTCCATGATCTAAGCAGGACGAGGAAAGCGGGTCACCATATTTATATATGGCATTTATGGCGGCGGTGGCGGCGCCTCACGTTCAAAACCGGCGTGGCGTACAATCCCGTTACTCACCATTCGGTGATGAGCATTACGCTGCTGCCATATCGTAACGACCAGTACGATCCCATAACCGGCCTCCACCTCCGTATAGATGCTCGTTGTCCTAATAACGCTCGACGCCCATCGCCAGCCTCCCGACCCGCACGCACGACCCTCATCGTAGATAGCGAAGATCGTCCTTGCGCTGATTAGTAGACAGAGTATGGTCAGCGAGGAGGCAGGTTGTGTTGAATTTGTGTATGTTGTAGAATTGCAGGTTGTGGTATCGTTTTGCCGAGGTTTCGATTTTGCCAGAACCTAATTTTTGAGCGAAATTACGCCTATAGAAAACCGTCGGCCTCTATAGAAGCAATCAGCACAGGTATGAGGACAGCCCCAAGAACCATTCACCTAAGTCCAGGAAAGAGCTTATGCGGAGGCTGTACATACTCTGGCATAAAGAAGGACCTGCATTGCTGTGAGCTGGTCAGGGACTCCACCCGTAGCATCGTTGTTGCTTCAGTTTGGTCATACGAAGACTTGGATTCTATACAGTCGATCCGTTAGTGCAATTCTTAATATAAGAGACCCAACGTAGTACACACCAGATAAAACAATTGTGGCTACCGAGGGCAATCATCGATCATCATCCACATTGAAGACAAGAGCAAGATCGACTCGAGTGCAGAACGCGGCGAAGTGCACCAACAAACGGCGGCCCGAAATGCCACGTGGAACGGCGCGCTTACCTACGCGGCATCCTCGAACGAGCCTTCAACTTGTTCTCTACCTTCTTCCTCGACGATAGGCTCCTTATGAAACTGCTGACTGGCTCTCTATGCGCTCTAACTTGCTCTGATTAAATGGAAATGCCAGTTTGCATCTCCCTCCAGCCATTTTCTGGCGATATGTATCGATAATTCTTCAACTAGACCTACCTACTATCGATTTCTTACCCGCAAGCTTCAGTCCGAGCAGTAACATTGTTGCTGCCCGTGAAGGTGTGTGAACCTTAGTAGCATTTTCTCGCGAAGCTGTACCGATTACCGTGGTATCCGTTTACAGCACTGCATAACGGGTATCCCCGATGCAGTACACGCGTCTTTGCCTCGTCCAAAGAACGCATCGATGGAAAGACCAGCCCTGGGTGACAGCTTCTACAGTCTGCGAAACTGTATTGCTTTGAACTCTGAGTTCCGATCGTACGTGTTCAGTATGAGTGTCGATGTTATCGATTGGCTGATAGTACTGTACCGCCACACCTTGGGGTGTTGACCTTCTTCGATTCATGCAAACGCGTTTTTGTTCAAAGTTACATTGAACACATCAACTCAAGATGCTGTACTGATATCCGAACGCATCGATCTATAGCACCGCTTTCCGTGATCTTAAGTAGGCGAAACGAAGGATCTCTAGCCGGACCTCGCCCTCTCCACTCCTGCAGCGCGAACCATGGCGCCGCTTGGGTCCGATGACTTTGATGCCCCTACCGTCTACGCTGCCGAGCTTCAACGATATGGTGGTGTCTGGCTTGGACATGCCTTATGGTACCCCTCCCCCGATCGCGGCGAAGAGGTCCAGATTGGGGACGTCGGGTTTGTGAAGGAAGGTCGCTTCAGGAGATTCTTCAATGTCGTCAATGAGGATGGCTTTATAGAGGGAAAGAAACCTGAAAATTTCACTCCTCTCAAGTATATGACGACGCTGCAAGACAGCAGAACTATGAACACTACCCCGATCGTCAGTAAATCTGTCACAATTATTGAAGCCAGTGCAGACCTGTGAGTAGAATAATTGGACCTCCCTAGGATACCCTCTTATCGTCTGGATAGCCAAGCCCATGCTGGCACGGTTTCAGCCGGAGCGGGTTGTCGGTTCAGCTGCGAGAGCCGTCAAGGGGCTGTCCTGCACCTGAAACCTGAAGCACGCATGCTATCCGTTGACCCCAACGAATGCTTCAGATCGTATATGAAGGATAACTACCGGAGTTGGATCCAATATGTGCGAAATACATCCTCGAGGATTATCAACGCAGACAGCATTATCCTCGTCCGCGGATTCGTCAAGACGTCTGAATGGGCGATTGCTACATTCAAGTCGAGTAATTTCCTAACTGGTGCATCGATCAATGCTGGCTTTACCCCCGCTCAGACTGTCGGCTTCGAGCTCTCAGTGGCACGACGGTCCGGTATGCTCTGTGCATGGAACACAGGTCCTTCGGGGCCAGATGTGATACTCGATTATCACGATACGCCTCTACCTGTCAACCAGTGTATCTTCCTGCGCTATTACAAGATGAAATTCCGTTTTGGTCCATTTTTCCCGGCCGTCATGCAGGCAAGTGCTGGCCCCGCCCCTCTACCAGACAGACCACCAGAAGACAATGGTCAAGGTGTCTTAGCCGATGATGACTACGAAGTCGAGACGGAAGGACCTGAGCCGTCGGTAAGTAGCTGCCCTCTCTCGTTCGTACTGATTTTGACGCCTCACAGGAAAAGTTGATTACAGCCCTCGACGCGCTTCTTGACTACATACTCGAGGTGCGACCGTAATTTGCCAGCTGTAGAATGAAGCTCATGGGTCGATGGATCAGAATTCGAGCGCAGACGTCGCAATTGCCAGCGAAGGTGAACTTGAGCTGCTCCTTGTGAGTACCTTCTGCGCATAGTTTAACATTGAACGGGGTCTTGATGTTTAATCGGAACTTATAGCAGGGTTCCGAGGTGCCATCAGATATCCCTAATTATCTGCGTATCCATCGACCTCAGATCAATCAAGACCAAGACAGCGGTGAATATATGCTACCGTCTCATATTTAGTCTTTAACATTGATGTCGTATTCTCCCAGTCGGGATGTTGTCCCTCCCAAGTATTACTCTCGGAAATCAACGCCAACGCCGCCAAAGAGCCCAGCAAGATAACGATCTTGGGAAGGACTCTTCTAAGCGAGGTGTAGCAACTCAAACGCTACCTGAACAGTTGGCGTTGGCGAGCGGGAAGACTTTCGAATGGCCTGATACCGTACTGAGAGACTGGTCGGGAGAAACCTCCATCAACTCTTGTGCCGTCTCTAATGACGGTCAGCACGTTCTAACCTGTCTGGATGACGGTTTGATCAAGCTTTGGAATATAAGCACTGGGCGGTCCGTACGCACATATGAGGGACATGAAGAGTCAGTCATGTCGGTAGCATTCTCTCCGGACGACACCAAGTTCATCTCCGGTTCCGACGACAGCACCGCTAAGCTCTGGGATATTGGCGAAGAACATTCATTACACACTCTAGAAGGACATGAGCAACTGGTCTGGTGTGTCGCTTGGTCCCCCGACGGTTCAACAATTGCTACAGGCTCGGTTGACCAAACCGTTCGCCTTTGGAATCCTGATGGCTCCGCGCGTTCGACTCTGGACCACGACGGTCAAGTCACCATCATCGAGTTTTCCCCTGACGGAAAATCGTTGCTCGCCACAGCTGATTCCGTGGGGCATATTTGGGATTGCGGGACCGGTGAGCTTCGCTTCAAACTCGACGCCCACACCGGACCCATTTGGTCAACTAAATTCTCACGAAACGGGGATCGCGTCGTCACCGCCTCCGAAGACGGTACAGCGCGCATCTGGGATGCGCAAAGTGGGGATGAACTCGTCGTATTGCGCGAGCATTCCGAGCCCGTATGGACGGCGGAGTTCTCGCCAGACGGGAAATACGTCGCGTCCGGGTCGCAAGACGGAACAATCGCCGTGTGCGACTCTTTCGGCGGAGAACCGATGTTCCCAATCGCCAGGACACCCGTTGCGCACATATATGCCCTTGCATACTCGCACAGTGGAGACTTTATTGCTTCTGCGGACGCGGGAGGATTTGTGAAGGTGTGGGATGGGAAATCTGGAGCGTTTGTGGCGGAGTTCCAGGGTCATGACGAGAAGGTCAAATCAGTAGCTTGGACTCGGGATGATAGATTTGTGGTATCCTCCTCTGAAGATGGGACAGTGCGAGCTTGGAGCATCCTGGATATGCTTAGGTTGCAATAACCTTGTCAACGGATTCTCTCACTAGTAGTTACGAGTCGTGTTATATAGTTCACCTACCTATCTAAAAAGCATGTACTTTTGGTGTCACATCTTAACATTCTCTGCCTATGACTACAC
Organism: Pleurotus ostreatoroseus; assembly: GCA_005298045.1. Classification (NCBI taxonomy): domain Eukaryota; kingdom Fungi; phylum Basidiomycota; class Agaricomycetes; order Agaricales; family Pleurotaceae; genus Pleurotus; species Pleurotus ostreatoroseus. Next base: position 249,154 of record SWBT01000441.1, on the reverse strand, counting down.
AAGTATCCCGAAGGATTCGAACATTGGGCTATGCCTTCCAGAGATTTTAGAGCAGAAGGATGCGACCGCGACTCGGAATTCCGGGCCGTTGGATATTGTGTAAGCTTTAGGCGCGTCGCGTCAAGCGTGTCTTGTCACTTGAGACTTGGACTGACCAGCCATGTTCAACGCCACCATTCCCTCGCCTTCCTCACACACAGCTCCTGCAAGAGCTAGTAATTAAGCCTTTGCAGAGCGTCTTGCTACCATGTAGTCAAACAAAGCCCATATCACGAGACTCAAGTGGAGATCGGCTTCGGGAAACTCTCGGGAGGTCCGTGTGTTGAACGTTAAATACTGAGTCGTTGAGCCTCTAGAGCTTTCTCACTGTCCATCATCCTTCAGCTGTGCTGAGCATACCCGACCTACTGCGAGTGTCGAATCTCAGAACAGTTGCCACTCCGTCATAACGCTATCTACATGGACTCTCCAGACAACACTCAACCGCCCTTCGGGTTACTGTACGTCGTGCCGCGACAGCGTATGCATCACGAGAGACTTCGAATGGCTGTCGAAAACAGTCTAACATGGTGGCAAGAGCCGAGTCTATATCGACGCTCGTTGAGTCATGATACATGTTGCATAGACCGAGGGAGTTCCTTTCTCGTAGGTCGCCGCTCAGCATGGTTTTCATTATAGAGCTGAGCTCCGCTAATACCTGGCTTCTATCAGCGGTCGAAACTATGAATATCAGAACTCTCGAAAATCTATATCACAGGAGGGCCTCCGATGTGAGAGCGGATTTAATGTCGTCATAACCTTGTTGTGCGCACATTTCACATAGGACCGTCATTCGTATCTCATTTATAGTACTTCGTAGCACAACGAACGCCTTATCCTCCGTCGAGCATGCCATGCTCGGACGAATAGCCTTACTGACACAGCCTCGCACGTGGTTTCCAACAACGATCGTCGTTATACACTGTCCAAACATGATATGTGCAGCGAGTTCACTTTATGCCTGAATATCTGGCTATTGGCGGTTCAAATCCTGGTACGTCCGATATATGAAGCTGATGACCTATCGATAGCCCGAAGCCTGGTGATCGAGAATGCAACGTATCGTGCTGCTGTTCTGTAAACCTTATTCACATCTAGGGCTGTGGATCCCAGATGCCTCCCTTCCGTGACGTGCATTTGACGATCGTCTAAGTTCAAAAAGTAAAGCAATTCTATACTATACGCAATATCATAGGTAGCAAATAGTGAACGAAGTCTCTGTGAATCGAGAGCCTGTTTACGTGTAGATGAGCCATTTGTTGCACTACTGTACGCGTTTGTATGGAGGCGACCGTCTGAGGGAGCGTGACATCCAAGTTTGCATTGTGCAAGGCAACCAAGCCTGCGTGACGCGTGACAAAAGGGAGAATAAGCAACCGCTGGTCGCCGCGGCCGCGGACGGCGGAGGCGCATCGCGCAATGACGATGCCCGACGCGGGCAAAAAATACGCCCGAAAATCACGATAAAATATTTGCGTGCTTGCCCGTGCCTGTGTCCACAAGTCTGTGCCACTACTCAGCTTCAGACATGGCCTCTTCAGCGAAATCAGGTCCCCCAGCCAACCTTATCTCTCGGATTCAGTATCTGGAGAAGCTCCTACAGCACCTACCAACAGATTTGCCACAGGAGCCAGGAGAGTCTACTTATCATTTTGGGTTGGATGAGGAGGACATCAAAGAGGAAGGCTATTGGTATGCATTAAACCGTAATTTAGAAGTGTCCTTTGGTACACACAAGCTCCGAGGCGAATGTCTCCGCTTCACTGAGCGCGGAGCTCGGCTGTCGAACCTCATCAAGATGTTCAAGCATGCGGTGAAGATGCTTTCGCCGTCGGAGCGCGACTTCTTCCGTGAACACTGGCTAGAACGACTCATCAGCGCAGCCTTCGACTCTGGTGCCAAGCTACCGGTGTACGTACCAGTAAAGCCCTTTTGATGACCTTGATGTACTAATGGCTACTTGTTACACAGTCGAAAGCGGCCCACTGTAGAGACGAGCGAAGACGAAAGTCAACCGACTCTTCGGACTGCGGTAGTGAAGAAGAAACGACGTGCGCACCGAGAACCGTCTGTTGTGGATCTCACTTCCGAGGCCGATGGCCCCGTTCCAAGTCACGAGGAGATCAGTCAAGTCCGGGCCCCAGATGACTTACCAGAGTTGGTCGAGGTTGACGAGTCTGACGACGAGTTTGAGGATAAGACCAAATCTAGTGACAATGGTAAGTTCGAAGCTGTATACGAGTCAAAATGCTGCAATTAAATTTAATATTAAAGCGAAACATGTTACTTCCACAAACACGTCTTCAACCACAGCGACTCCGCTCCCAACGCTGTCGATGGAATCCATGGAGCAGGGGAAATTGGCGCGGTGGGGCTTCGGTGTGAAACTGACCCCGCAGCAGGCTGCTGCACAGAAGTCACGTCAGAAGGAGAAGGAAAAAGCGGATGCTGAGAGGCGGAAAAAAGAGGCAGAAGTGCGAGAGAGACGAGAGGCTGCCGCAAAGGCGGAGAAGGCAGCACGCAAACGCGAGCTCGCACGGCTTCGACAGCGCAAATGTCGTGCGAGTAAAGTTGCAAAAGAGGTTCGGAGTGGGAAGCGTAACTCTGCCGGGAAAATCATGAAGATGGTGAGTCCGTGCAAATGGCCTGTAACTAAAGCTGATGTATCTACTCACATAGGCCGTTTTGGGCTATGATCGCTCTTCTACCACACCCATACTCAATGATCTTGCGACCCTCTCGCGGCCTGGAATGTCCTGGAAAAAATGGCGGAATGGTAAGCGACTGGGTGCCGTTCAAGGGAAACATACCCGCGTGAACTGGTTCCATCCTTACCTGTGGTCCATGATCGACGACATTGCGCCGCGTGTTGGATGGTCGTCTAGAGCAATCGTTTCTCATCTGCAACGTTCAGCTCCACGACTTTTCAACGGTCTTCATCGTGGAACTGTGTGGAAGTGGATGTCAAAGACGAAGAAGGGATGGTCAAAGCGCACGCTCGACAACGTCGCCCGAAGAAGCGCGCTTGCACGCAGCGGTCACAAGGGCATTTTGACTGCATATCCTGGCATCGTCGATATCATCACAGGCACGTTGAAGGATCTTCGGGTCTCTGGAGTGGCCGTCAATGTTACTATTACGCGTGCCATAATGCTCGCTATAATCCGAGAGAAAAATCCCGAGCTACTCACTAACTTTAAATGTTCAGAGGTACGAACATTTCGCGATAATACAGTGTCATATGGCTACATCAGCGAACCTTCGACGCGTCTGAATAAGCTATTCAGAGCGTTCAGACGCGTTCAGAGCCCTTCAGACGCGTTCAGACGCTTCAGACCGCAGACCGTCAGTAAGGTCTGATTTTTCGAGGCTGTCACACGCCGAATTTTTATCCAGACCGCGCACTTATTCAGACCGCCAGAAGCACAGATCACATTTAACCCATATTGACATTAAAATGTATACGGTGCAAGATGAGAGCAACTGGAGGGCGCAAGCAGGGGAGACGGAGAATGGTAAGTGGTAGAAGTGAAAGAGGGCGTGACGTGGCCTTTAGGTGAGACAGCGCTCCCATGAAGCGCCGTGAGCTCATTGGCTGCGGCATTCTGCGACAGCGTCTCCTGGTCAAACGCGATTTTGAGCTAAGTCTTTCTCGCCTGAACCAGGTTATACGGTACTGCACTTGAAGCTCGTACACTCTCGATGTCTGTGAGAACTGCATTTTCATACTGTTTATAAGAATTTGGGTATGCAGATATATTAAATTGTATGTATATACATGAAATTACGGCTTATTTCTGCAACATAATGCATCTTTGAGTGAAATTAGTCTAAGTCTCGAGAGATCCGTCTGCTGTCTGAAGACGTCTGAACGCTCTGACGGTCACTGCGCGTCTGAATAAGCTTATTCAGACGATTTCAGACGCGACAGACGTTCAGAGCGCCAAAGGAATACTGATGTAACAAGCTCTCTCGCCCCAGACATTTATTCGTAATTTCCTATCTAGTACCCTGAACTGGTCAACACGCAGAGGTACCAGAGCTGCGGCTCATATTCCTGAGAATGCGCCAGAATTGTGCGAGGCAACACTGTTTCGAATCATACATCTCATGTTTTGGTACGATATACCTGCCAAAGTAAATATCTTCTCTTCTTCAGTGTCGAGCGATACTTACGCAGAGCGACAGCTCATTATCAACATGGATCAGACTGGTGTTCTTCTGATTCCAGGTGACAACCTCACATATCACGAGCGAGGTGCACGCCAAGTAAACATTGTTGGAAAAGATGAGAAGCGAGCTTATACACTTGTTGTCGCAACAACATGTGACGGCGAGCTTCTTCCATTTCAGCAAGTTTGGAGCGGTGCGACATCAAAGTCATGTCCACGAGATGAAGCTATCGGGATGGACGAGGCGCTCGAGTTTGGATTTCATTTTACCTTCGCCCAAAGTAAGAAAAAAGGCAGTCATTTCAGTACCGTCAAGACAATGAAAGAGGTATGCAAAGTCTAATCCTTTATCGGCGACATGTCTCATACAATTGGCGCAGTGGATGGAAAAAATCTATGTACCATTTGTTGAGCGCGTTAAAGCAGACGAAGGCCTACCCGCGGATCAGAAGTCCATACTACTGATCGACTGCTATCCTGTTCATCTAGGGGAAGAATTTCGTACATACCTTCAGAAACACCATCCCCATGTCTTCCTTGTTTATGTGCCTGCCAATTGTGAGCAGAATGATCTATACTTACCTTTTTAACTTACTCACTGACATACATACGCACTATAATTTTTCCAGGCACAGGCATCTTTCAGCCTGCCGATGTGGGGATGCAGCGGGTCATCAAGCATTATCTCAAACAGAGCATGCTCATATTTCTCACCCGACAGCACGCCGCAATGCTCAAGGAGGGAATCAAACCAGAAGACGTTCGATTCACTCATAGTCTTCCCACGCTGCGTGATGCATCGGTACAGTCCATCGTCGAAGTGTTCAAGTTTTTCGCGACATGCGAGGGTTCTCAAATCATCCGAAAGGTCCGTCTGTCGCTGTCTCACAGCTTCAAGTTACGTGTTCATGCAGTGAATATCAGGCTTGGAAAATGTGCAAGGTCAAGGAGTATGATTTATCATGCGAGACCTTGACCGGTAGCGACATGAAGAAAGTCCTCCGAGAGTACCTGAGATCACACCCTCAGTTACGAGAGGAGATCGAAGACAAGATCGGAAATATCCCGTACCTGGAAGAGCCCGCAGACGAGGATGTCGCCGCTGTGGAAGATGACCTGCATGGTTCTGAAGTTCCGCTACAAGCCATCATTCAACATGAGCTCGATATTGATATCGGTCGCGTGGTGCCAGGGCAGGAGCACACTTTCGTGACCACGTTAGCGGACCCTGCAGCTGTGGTAGATAAAGAAGGTGGGCTATCAGCGTGGAGCCGCGAGGAGAATATATGGGCTTATCGAGACGACGGCATCAGCTGGGACGAGTATTTAGCGGCTACACCAGATTTTATGTTATTGTAGAGCCCGCGGGCTATGAGTACATGCATGAGCGACTTGTACAGCTTCTACGTGACGTTCTGACCTCCGCGCTGAGTAGGCAACCGGCCTGGTGTGACGCGTGACATTTACCTCAAGTATAAGCAACCTGGGAGGCGTGCGTGACGCGTGACGTTGCCTCGATACAAACGCGTACAGTATATTTTAATGCTACAACTCGAGGCATTATACCATCACTCAAGCTTACTACATGTTCGGTCAACGGCACGCCAGACTCCGCCTTCAACGAATTTTCGATCACTTCTCGGTCCACCAACACGACGAATTCATTATTTCTCGATGTGTGCGCGCGCCTACCATCGATGAAGACACAGCAGCATCCCAGGGTCGTTCGTGGACTGCGATAGTCATGTCAGATGGGCCCGACGCCGAACGGGCCCTGAATGTATGTCAAACGCAATGCAGTCATCGTTCGTCTATACATTCCGCCTACAATCCCATCATCGAGTATCCGTCGCGAGGAGGTCCCTGTGTGGACACGATCGGCCAAGTATCATCGCGCTAATCAAGCACAACGATGTGTTGTGTGTTGAATTCGAGTTGCCCCGTACGATTGTACGGACACTCAATGTTTACAATGACTCTAATCGTCATCTAGCCCTGGACGCCATTGAGGCGTACAGTCGGCGCGACAATGCCCTGCCAGTCCATGTGATGGCGGGTGACTTTAACCTCCATCACGAATGGTGGGGAGGTGAAGATACGATCTGCTCGAACGTACGCAGGTGCGAACAGCTGATCAATATCGCGATCGAAGATTTCGGTCTCGAATTGTACAATCCGGTCGGAGAACCCACGTGGCAATCCAACAACCGGAACTTACAGCGTCATGTGAACGATCTTGTTTGGATGACGCGAGATCTTGGCCGTGACTGTGAAGTCAAGGTCGACCTTCACGGCCGCTTCCGCAGCGACCATGCAATATTGTTCTGGAGGCTCTCTATGGAGATTGCTGAAGGGACAGACAAGTTCATACAGCCGTTCTCTGACAAAGAGACGGAATACCAGCACGAACTGGCGACGGCACTTGACCGGATGCCATCAAGCATAGACAGCGCTGAGGAACTCGAAGCTGCGGCGGAGTTACTCGGTGACATTATAGACGCGACGTGGGAGCAATTCGCTGAGAAGCGGAAGTTCTCTAGGCGCGCCAAGAAATGGTGGACGGCAGAATGCAGCCAGGCGGCTCGCAGACTGCGCGGTGCCCACAAGGTTAATTCCATGCACCCGTTGAAAAACGAGATCATGAGAGCGACCAAGAAACATCTTCGTTCTGAGGTCCGACAGGCCAAGAACAAATTCTACGAGAAAGTCCTTCAGGACACTCATCCCCAGAGGATATGGGACCTGGTCGAGTGGACGCGTCCACGCAAAGATCAGAATTTCCATGTTATCACGAATCCGGACGGCACTGCTGCTACGACGGATGAGAACATTGCGGAATTGTTCCGCAAACAATTCTTCCCGGATAACCCCCGCCCGATCGATATGATGCGAGTGGAGGAGATCCCCCAGCTAGATGTACGCTCGTGGCCGCCATTTTCGGACGTTGAATTGACGGACGAATTGGCGAAGACGAGCAACTTCACTGCACCTGGGCCCGACCACGTTCCTTGGAGGACGTGGAAGCGCGTGTGCAAGTTCAACCCTCGGGTGACTGGCTTGTTGAGGGTGTTTTTTAACGCTTTCGTCGAGTTTGGAATATTCCCAGCACGCTTGAAACGTGGTTTGACATTGTGCTTGGCGAAGCCGGGCCGTGACCATTCCAAAGCCAAGGGCTACCGCCCGATCATTCTTCTCGACACCGTTGGTAAATGGTGGGAGAAGGTCACGGCTCGTCGAATTCAATTCGACGGGCAGAAATTTGGCATACTACACCCATGCCAGTTTGGCGCAACGATCCAACATTCGACGACCGATGCGGGCGTCCAGTTGGTTCACAATATCCGTCAGGGATGGCTTCAGGACAAGCACACCACGGTGATGCTATTCGATGTCTCCTCCTTCTACCCGTCGCTCCGCCACGATGTCCTTGTGGGCACGATGCGGAGACAAGGGTTTGATCAGAAATTCTGCAACCTTATGCAGAACTATCTCACGGGACGTGAAACCCACTTCCTCTTCCAGGGACATGTCATGGGACCTGTTCCTGTCACACAGGGCGTCGGACAAGGTTCTTGTTTGTCACCCATACTTTCGGGGCTATACATAGCTCCGGCGATATTCCGGTGGTCCCCGACCGACCGACTTCACGAGCACAACCTCTCTCTCCAGTTCTTTGTGGATGACAGCCTTTGGCAGTGTACCAACTCAGACTTGGAGGTGAACAATCATTTCATCGCCCAGGGTCATAAGACTTTGGCGCGACACCTCTGGGACATTGGTCTCGGATTAGACGCGGATAAATCAGAAGTGGTTCATTTCCGCAAATACCATCAGAAGGCACATGCTATATGGCACCCTTCTGCGCCGAACGGCCCGCCGTTGACGGTTCACAACCCTGATCCGAACGGGCCACGTGCTATCACAGTCGAACCTCAATTGAAGGTCCGATATTTGGGTTTCTTCTTAGACGCCAAGCTGACGTTTAGAGACCATGTGAAATACTTTGCGAACAAGGCGAACCGCTCTGTGGCGGTCCTCCAGTCGCTCGGTAATTCGGTAAGGGGATTGTCCCCTTACAATAAACGGAGATTATTCATCTCTAACATTCTACCATTGCTCACCTATGGTGTTCACTTGTGGTGGAATCCGCAGTGGAAGAGCATCAAGTGGGTACAAGATCTACTCGAGAAGCCACAACATAGGGCGGCTCGATGGATAACCGGAGCGTTCCGTACGTCTCCGATCAAGGCTGTAGAGATGATAGCGGGTCTCCCGCCGATTCAGCTACAGATCAACAAGTTCATGAAACGCGCATCGATGCGGGTCAGAACACTTCCTCTTTCACACCCGACCCGGGCGAATATGTCCGAGTACTGGGATGTGAACGAGTTGAATATTGTTGCTCCTTTCCCCCTGCTAGATGGGGTGGAGGTGAGCAAACGTACGCCGATCAAATTCCTTGACAGGTTTGGTCGGATGACGAACGAGGATTTCGATCCTCTACATGACGAGAACAGGCCGGGCGATCGTTTGATCGACCAATTCGGTCCAACGCGTATCGTCACTAATATGTCGGCACCGCCGAAGGCGGATGTCGAAGCATTCCGAAAGTGGAAAGACGACGAATTCCTTCCCAAGTTGGAAGAACGACTCCGAGATCCACACGCGCTTATAATCTTTACCGATGGTTCGGTGAAGAAGGACAACGTGATTGACGCTTTCAAGTCGGGAGCGGCTTTCCGTATCTACCGTGCTGACGACCATGGAGTCAGTAAACTCATCGACCAAGGCGAAAGAGCCTGTGGTTGTGTCACGTCTTATGACGCTGAGTGTATGGCGATGGCGATTGCGATTGCCCATGCAAGAACCTATATGGAAGAGAATCCCGATGGTGGGGAACTCATCCATGACATTCACATATACACGGATAACCGTAGCGCTGGGTCGACGATGTTGCGCCCGGGTATCGGTCCGTCCCAGATGGTCCATTTACAGGCCGTACAGAATGTTCGATGGTTCCTAGAAACGAACCCATTGAGCAATATATCGTTCAACTGGTGCCCCGCGCATCAGGACATTGAACAGAACGAACTGGTTGACGAACAGGCAAAGAAGGCGCTTGATCTCGATCAACCGAATTTCATCTCGTGGTCGATCGCACGCGAGCGGACGGTGGCTTACATGCTCCGTTCGTGGCGGCGGAAGGTCTCATCTGACGGTTACTTGAGGACGCACAATTTGTTGTATCCTGAAAAGTACCGTATGAAAGTGACGCACATTGCGAAGCGTCATCTCCCGTTCAAACATGCCGGCAGGGATAACCGGCTGATGGGCAGATTTACACGAGCTGTGACGGGACATGCCCCAATTGGGGAATTCCGAGATTGGTTCAACCTTGATGGAGAGCTTACCTGCACGTGCGGTGCCGTTAGTGGCGCGGCGTGGAACAGGAAGCACATATTCTTCGAATGTCATATTTGGTACCGACGCACCTCATGGTGGTCGCGCCAACTGCGCAATCTCGAGAGGTTGGACCCCTTTATAGGAATCATCCCCTTCTTGAAACAGAACCCCCTCGTATTCACGTTTGAGGTGGGTGACCTCTATCGCAAGATGATCGAGGAGTTGGACGAGGACAATCCCTTCCCGCCGCTCCCGCCTCGACGCGAACTCGACCCAGCGCTGGATGTATATACCGGCGATCTGGGTCACGATGATAGGATCAACGAAGTCCTGGACGAATTATTCGACAGGATGGTAGATGATCAATACGCTCAGGATCTACCGCTTATGGTAGATACTGCAGAACCACATGCGCAAAGGATGGGCCCTCATACCCGTCGATTCTTGCGGCATATTCGTTTCAATACTTGGGTGCAGCCTGCGATCACGCGGGCTAACAACCAAATTCAGCCTGGCGGCTATAATATGGAGTGGTTACGCACGTTCGGGAAACCTGTACCGGATGTGCTCGACTTCGACAATACGCCCCAAAATTCACAGACCGGGTTGGCCGATCCCCCCGGAGGTGGAGTGGACGGGGAAGCTTTACTGCCAGTACATGGCCCTGACGAAAACGGTAGTCAGGCCGACAACGCAGCCCCAGCGGCCTCCATTGCGAGTGGCCAGGAGATTCCCGTACATATGCACGACATCGATGATATGTACGGGTAACAATGCTCAGTAGGGTGGCATAGCCGAAAACTGTAGGCTATGTTCGCATATTTACTGCCGCTCATGTACTATAATAGAGTACGCGGGATATAAAAGAGCGCGCCTGCGGCGCTTAGAGTATAAAAAAAAAAAAAAAAAGTATCATCGCGCAACCGGTATTCGCGATAGAGTAATAATAATATGATTAGAGAGTGACAAGGGCAGAAATGGCATTAACAAAGGAGACGAGTTTCAATAAGCATCCAATAAGGAAGAACCTTGAGGATCGGTGGCAATATGCTCCTGTTCGACGCATGGGCGCACGCACGAGAGCTGAGTGCTCTCGGGGCGTAATGATTGACTCTCAGCCACTTACATCTCAAATAGTCACATTGATACTTGTATCGTCGTCTAACAGGAGACAAATATAGTCTGCGAAGCATGTGGCGAAGCCGACGGGGGCTTCGTAATCTTGAGCATGGATTCTGCTAAATGTATTGCATTGGTTAGTGTTTACGATTTAGGAATAGGTGCTAACCGTTTTTAGACATGACAGACAGCCTGCTCATCATATTTCTCGTTAGAAAGCCCCCAAGCGAGGTGGTCAACCACTGTACGTTGGCTCTACAGCTTGGCACCACGTTTTTGGGGATCTTGGACATATTTAGCGTCGCCCTGTGTCTCGAAGAGTTTTCCGATTCGTCATCGGCTGCCATTTGTGTACGTGCATGCCATCGATGATGTTCAACAAGACTCGGGTCCTCAATGGAGAGCATACGTGCTATTGGATAATATTAGATCGTACAACGGTATAATGGAGTGTGCAAGTTAGCGTTACCATCATCGACGGCTGTCTTCGAAATAGTTCTTCTGAGATCATCGGCCGTGTCATTGCAAACATCGTCTCCCTTAGAGAAAGGATAACTGTTGAGCATATGATATCCTGATATACGTGGTACATACGCGAAGCACCTTCATAAGATCGTCATCGCTGGATGCCGCGACTTTAGTATCCTGGTACCGGTCAGAATATTGATTGGTACAACAAACTGGAGCTGAGGGTATATGACGTACCTCTATGATATTCTCTGGCAACATGCCCTGCGGAACAATAGGACATTCCTTTAAGGGAAATGAATACTAGTGATCAATATGGACTGAATCCGTACTTACCAGTGGCTCATCCCACTGACTTTCTAGCTGATTAGCCGCGCTGACTGGCACGATAGGGCTCTGATCTTCAGGAGGGCGATCTGGAAGTATCGAAGGCCCTGCTGCAGCTACGATCTTATCAGCTCCGAAGAAACGATGTTTTACTTTGTAGTATTGCAGGAATAAGCATTGATTCTTTGGCCTAGACGTCGGTGTTGTCGAGAATTGATCGGAACCCGAGCTCCACCTGCAGGCGTGCACAATACGCTCTTGTTTTGAGAATTGGAAGTCAAACCCGGTGTCCGGATCGTATCTAAAGCTTCCTTCGATGTCTGCGTCCTGATCCTTGGCTTTCCAAGCCGCCACTGCCCAATCGGAAGCTTTGATGAAACCACGTACGAAAATGATATCCTCAAGAGAAAGGTTAAGTGCCATGGCTTTAGCGAAGATGAACCAACTATGGTGGTGCTTCAACATGTATTGTCGGATTTTGTCATTCGGAACGAAATAACCGCGCTCGGCGGACTCCTTCAGCCAAAGGATGGCGCCTTCTGATCTATTGCATTGAACACTCCACGTAGTAGCCTCACTGTTACCATCGCTATGCGTGCTTTAAGTGCTAGAAACGACACATGAGAGGTAACATACCCTAGGGATTTGTGCATGTCCGTCCCACTTCCGTGAATTCCTGGATGTAGTGCTCCTGAACGGCTAGTTATAAGTTTGTCGGGGATCTCAAGTGGCTCAAATCCTTCTGGTTTTTGCTCGTTATCAAAACCTTCTTCCGTCATCACGTTGAATAGTCGTCGAAACCGTCCCCCGTCAATGAATCCTACATCCCCCAGCTGCACTTCGTGGTCATCTTCTGGTTCCGGATGCCAAAGAGGATGTCCAAGTCCAATGTGAGCGAGCTGATTCGCATATACAGAGGGAAGGTAGAACTCTCTGGATGACATGAGATTTGGCGTAAAGATGGTGCACTGGTGAAAGAACAGGTTACATTGGCGCACTAGTTTCTTTTGGCGCGCTTGTCACGCGACAACCAGTGCAGTCACATAGTGTTACATGTCACACACGCTCAGCTCGCGGCCGCTGACACAGCTAATACAGTTACACTTCTAGTGATACACCGCAAGTGAGGAAGAGCCTGCATTGTGATTGGTAGCGTCACCATCGGTCATTATGTACAAGTACTCTTGCAAGTTTTTACGATAAATATCACGATGTGAGTCTAGTTGAGCGTAAACGTAGTTAGTTTACAGCCGACATATTGTGATTCATTGAGAGCCCACTGGCACCTTCGCCGAAGTCCCTGCCTGATCAGCTTCAGTAATTACCTGGATACTTTCGCCATCAAAGAGATTTTCACGGGCAGTCTTCATCTCAGGCTGATCCGCAAATCGAACGTCGCCGCAAACTTCGTAAAGAGCTTGGGAGATGAACTGGAGAACTTGGCTGTCTGTGCCGTCCATGAAGATCGGGTAGCGTGAGGCTTTACAGAGTGCAACGATGACTTGAGCATCCGACATAAATTCTAGATGCTTTGCCCATTCTGCTGGCAATTGGCCTTTGTAGTACCGGTCCAATGCTCCCTGAAGCGCAGCGACCATCTTCTCGTCGAAAAACGGAGCCAGATCCTTGACAATATCTATAGCCATATGAACTTGAGGCGTTCTCTCGATTGAAGAATTTGACGCGACGTCGTAGGCAGAGACCAGAGTGAGTGTAGTCACCAAGAGCAGTGCCGGATAAAGGGCGTCAGCAGCAAGGGCCGTGGTCGATCGCGCTTCGCGTAAATGTTCAACGAGTTGGAATGCTACTTGCGATATAACGGTCATATCTATCAGTCATCGATCGGTAGTGTGAGCAGGCATGCATTGAGCGCCAAAAAAGCGTAGAGTACGTACCGCGGAGGTCAGGACTATATCCTCGGTTTAGAATCGCATCGAGTAATAGACAAGAGGGTACACGTTGAAGGATAGGCCTGTATGACTGTTGCTGACTGCATATGTGAAGTAGATGTTTTACATAACGTCTCTGGGTGTTGTTCACTGTCTTGCTGAGCTCGTGGAACACGGTTAAGTTATATCTATCATCGTCAGACACGCTCCTATTTGAGACCCAATCTCTTTGTTGAAGACTAAGCCAGAGAAGACGGTGGTGTCGGGCCGAAAGCCATTGACGTACATCAGGCAGGATATCCAGATCCGACTTTTTACGGGGAATAATGTCTTCCCAAATCCCTCCCGGATGGAACGCACGCAAACCGTGTGCGACTACGTTCCTCGCTGTGAACTGGTGCTCTTTGCACGAATAGTGCAGCGTACAGAACAGCTTGTAGAAACTTCGGCTGGGAATAGAGAGGAGGACCTGTATAAGGGGCGATTGTTCCAATTTGGCTCGTTTTTCGGCTTCGAGAGTGTAGAGGTATTTGTATTCTCGAGAGAGCCAGAACTGATCCATATCAACGAACATATGTCTCCCAAACGAGACCGCGTACTGGGATAGAATCTTCGAGATTATGGATAGCTGGTAGAGGATAGGTGGATTGTCATTTCCCGCGTACGTCCCAAACCTCTCGAGCAGGAACCCCAGAAACACCACAGGGGGTATCATTGCAGCGGAAACAGGGTAGGTCATCCACTGTAACACGATCAGGATTGTAGGTATGATCGGTGACCTGTACGGACAGTGGATTGTGACCAAGGGGAGCACAGTGGATACGAGAAATGCGATAAGCCCGACCAGCGCTACAACGCTGAAAACTGTATTGACTACGGCGTTGAGCGATTGAAGGAGAAGAAATAGCCCCACTAGGAAGAAAACCACAGAAACCTGGAGAAGGAGGGGCAGTAACGAGATAATACTTGGCACCTGCCAAGTCTTGAGGCCGTCGGACCGAAAGGCCATCAGTTGGATGGCCTTGCGTACAGGCATATCGGGTGGTATGCGTAGCTGTCGAAGCCATTGTTGGACAGCGATAGCGAAGAGAGCCGAGAGCAAGCTCAAGGTAAGGCTGAGCACCCAGAGAATGTTGACGGGGACAGCGTAGGAGAGCGGAGAAAATGACGACTGGACGTCAGAAAGGGAGAGGGCGGGTACGGTGGAGTTCAGAGATGTAAAGGGAGACGAGACTCCAGCTGCAGTCACCACCGCGAGGCTTGAGAGCTGGAGAGAAATACGCGCGAGGAGCATATTGGATGCATCTGCGGGATCTAACTGTAGCCATGTGTACGACTGGACTGTGAACGCCGTAACGACAGCAGAGAATAGACCGGCCTGTAGTGCCAAGTGTCCATCAAGGTCCCGCGGACCAACGTGGATGAGGACACTTACGAAGACAAGAAGATTGTTCAGTTCATCTTTCCAGCTGTCTACTGTTTCCTTGTCTTGTTCCTTAATTGTATCACGGACCGTCTCCCATGCTTCTTCTTCCAATGCTCTCTGTTTCGCGCTTGCATCAGTGGCAGCAACCCGATATGCTCACTTGGAACGCTAACCTTCGAGTCGATCTCATCGTCTTCACCTCGTACTTCTGGGCTGTGCCTATCCGCACCTTCTTTGTGTAGGACGGGGACCTATTCAATAGTGTTAGATATTGACGGAAGATTCCGGGATGAAAGAGTCCGACCATATGTGCAAGTTGTACCACTGCTGCTTGAAGTTTATCCAACGAGTCTGCCACAGAGTTGATCGAGTCTGTCACGCCATTGGCTGTATTCGACATGGCGTTCATCGCGCCCATTACGGCGTCTGCCGTCGTTGACATAGTTTGGATTGCATTTTCCAGCCTCATCTCCAGACATAAGGCGTTCATGAATACATAATACACAATATAGACTGATAGATAACTTACCTGGAACTCTATATCCGTTTTCATGGTCATCGATGAGTGTGGCGCAGGCGGGTGTAGAGGTGTCACAATGATTGGTGTACATCCCGAACTGGCCTTAAGATCGAAATATATCAACTTGTGCACAGAAAACGAGAAATAAGTAACATACATCTTCACCGTCGTCACTCATTTATGCCGCTCCTGCGCAGAGGTATGTACGGGATCACTACGGACTTCGGATCGAGGATGGACAAAGCAAGAAGGTTAGCAGCATGGTAACATCGCTGACACGCCATGCTGCCCACATGCCGCAAAGAAGAGGGCGTGAGATGGGAACTGGCTTACGAGCGACCTCGACTCACCCGTGACCTATCTTACTGCCTACCAGGCGTCTCATGACATGGATCCACGAGGCGGCAGCACAGGTCTAAACAGTGATACTGTAGAGCTGATCGTGCGAGAAAGACTTCTCTGCAGCGCACTTTGAAACAAGTTGACCTGCAGCAGCCTCCAGGATGAATGTCACAGCAGAACGTCCAAAGCGCGAAAGGCGAGTCCCGAAGCCTAGAGACGCCAGGAGAGAATGGGGCCTAAGGGGGCACAGGAGAAGTTGTCCGAGATCAACGAAGTGCGTGCTCGTGTTTTGAAGTGTCATTCTACTTAGACTCTCCTGGGGACCCTGGACGTCAGCGCAGAAATTGTAACACCAGGAATTTGTTGGGACTTACTCGTGAGGGATATCAAGTAGGCTGCGTGACTAATTGCAGGCAAATTCAACCAATTTGAGACATTGATACGCTCGTTGTAGCACTGAAACTTGGGAGGATACTGGAGTAAGGTCGTGAGTCGTTAGGCTCGTTCCCAGCCGTTACGGTTCAAACTCCGACGAGTCTTACCGTAACGGCTGGGCAAACTCGGGGCGGTTTCGTATACCCCCCCTAAGGCGCTAATTACTGACAACTCGCGCGAGCACCCTCTAACAGAATTTCTCTCGCGAGTCTCGTACATTCCGCCTATGCATCATGTTTATGATAACGAAATGGTATTTATGATGCGTAACAAACAGACTATGGGTGATTTGTGAAGCAATGAGAAGGGACGCCGTCTTTATTGTGGATTTTGGCCGGACCCTCTTGACTAGCAGCGAGCACGAACTCGGATAGCCACCGAGGTTCGCACTTTCACGAGGAGCGCACAATAGAGATTTGGTATTATATGTATGTCCAAGGTAGAATATGCAAAAAGCGAGCCCAATAAGCATACATCCACGATGTGACATCAAATATTGCTCACCGTGCTTTAGAGATGCCCATGAAGACCTCATACGGTCAGGTGAGCTTTATCTCTTGCAGACACGCACACAATCTGGCACATGAAGTAATTATGTATGCTCTGAGAAAGAACAAGAGCGAATTAGCGGATGTTGCGGCTATCGTCACGAAAGTTGTGCGCACCTGCTACTGGAGCCACCGCTGCCCCTACTGTAGGGTTACCGCGATCAGGAACAGCAAATCTGCAATCAGTTGGTCAAGAGGGCGTTCTGAGTCATTTTTATGAGTCTGCCATACCTATAAGGGTCCGAGTTTATGCTAGGTAGCATTTTTGCCAGTCGAAGACATGTCCGGATGCCTCTTCTGACTTGAGCACTCTCAGCCGACAGTTTCCGCGTTGACGACGATGGCATCAGTCTAGTCCTGACGAAAGCGACATAATCTGACTTAGATGTGCATGAGTAGACAATCATCTATAATGAAGTATGCACATAAATGACTTACACGGCAGGTAGAAGGAAAGCTGGCCGGGCTTGAGTCTACACCCGCCAGCAAAACCGTCTCTAGTATCGCAGCATGAGACGGAGACACAATAAAAACTGTATTATATGCGATAGGACGTCAGCTTGAGACAATCTTTTATGAGTTGACTTACCACGCCGTGCAGTGCTGAGCCGTTATACTCGATTCGACGTCGAGGACGTGGTCGCGGGAGTTAGAAGTATTAAGCGCTTTAGGGGGGGTATACGAAACCGCCCCAAGTTTGCCCAGTCGTTCAAGGCGCGTTGCCCGGTTTCATAGTCCGCCTGATCCCACCTACCAAAAACGGACGGAAAGCGGGCACGCGCCTGAACGACTGGTTGACGAGTCTAGTGAGTCGTGACAACTTTGCTCGTACTCATTCTGCATCAAGCGCGCTTTCTCGGCAAAGCCCGTGTACCATCAACATACCACGTGCTTATAACTTGAAGGGCCCCGACCGATTTTCACTGTCTCGTCCTTCGGGCTGTCAATTCTACGATAATGTTCAAAATCGATACAGCTCGTTGTTGGAGAGAGATAGGTAAGCAGATGTTTCCACTAGTCGATATTCTGTTTTTTGCGTTCTCATAGTCTGTATCATCTGTAGAGGCTCGCCACGAACACGCACGTCCGCAAATCAGTCCTATTATTATTCCACAGCTGTCCATTCAATGCTTACAATACCTGTCGCTAATATATTGGAAATGCGTAGCCATGTGTGGCTTCAGCATTCTTGATATGAATGACGATACTAGGCCCAGCTGTCATGAGGAGTCGGAAGTATGGTATGAGCGATGCATGGAGTTAGGGAAGCACATTGTATACTCGACACATTACTAAGAAAAACAGGTATATCTCTCTGTATATTGACTTTCCCATCCGCCAACGTGGGCAAGCTTCTCGTTGTCTCACAAACATGCTAGGAACACTTTCCTACACAGCATTAGCTCTTTAGCATGGTACCGGTACGCTCAATATGTCCTATTCGATCACTGTTCTGACGCGAACTCGAAGGTACGCCGATATTTCCGCCGATTTATCTCACCTGCTTTTGGACTATAAATGTCGCTCATATGCATTCTCAGTGATACAATATCTCATAGCTTCATCATCCCCGTGCCATGTCTGCCAGCTTCTACATCGTGAATAACAGCACGCTCCGCGTCGCAGATATATACGAGGCCAAGACGGCCGGTGGCACGCCTGTGATCGCACAACACAAAAACCCTTCGCCTGAGACTCTCAACCAGCAGGTATGTTTCCTGCTTCAGTATAGTCGTTGATAACTAATCTTTGGTAGTGGCAAATGGATATCAAAGGGTGGGACCTCCTTTCAGGAACGTCCGTTGTCACCTTTCGCGCTCTGGAGCCCAAATACTACGCGGTCCCTCAGGTACATACCGCTGAATTCATGTTACAGTCCTATCGTTGCTGAAAGCAAGTTTTCATCATTGTTGACAGGGTGATAGTGTACAAATCGGCGCTTTGGAGGGCCGTTGGTATATCGAGACTGCTATCCCGGGCTTTGGCGGTCAAGCGGCTTATCGGTCGGTCTACGGAGCATGACTACTAGCTTATTCCTTCTAACCCGAAGTATTTCTCCTACGGTAGGATTGCACAAGCTCCGGGAGGCCCGTACTGGACTGCGCAGGCCGACGACACCCAAGGCGTGAGTACTTCACTATATACATTTCAACATGCAGGTCGCTCATAACTCGTATGCAGATTAAATTACAGCCCAACAACTACAGCGAGAATCAGCTTTGGACCTTGATACAAGTCATCACACCCGGTGTACCGCTTCCTGGTGGCGGCCCTTGAGGCTTAATGATCGAGCATATAACCAAGCCATGAGTTTTCGTGTTAATCATGTTCCAGTGATCTCAATGGAGGAGTCGACTACATTGACGTAACGATTGTGGCTCTCTTCCTCTTCCCCTTGAAGATGTAGGCAGCACACGCGTGTATTAATTGACTGGTTTCAAGTTACTTGACTTTACAACCCCAAATATTTTGTCAAATCCAAAGCTTCATCGCAATCTCCTCGAGGTGATGAGACCCATCCACCCACTACTTCGTCATGATAGACCTCTATCTTCCACGTGCTCCGCCCAATCCACATCTGATCGAGACGGCGATCCCACCACTCGACGCGAGCAGTTTTGGAGGCGAAGTCGAAGCGATATCCGGCTACGCAAGGAGCAGGTCCAAGATACTCATGCCTGTGACATAGATTGTATGGGCTACGATATTAGGGCTTGCGTGACGCCACTCACCTCTTACCCGGAGAGACGACGCCATCCGAGGACACGAAGTTGACGCCAGTGAATTTCGGGTCAGGAATCGAATCGTAGAATGAATATAGCAAGACGTTCATATCTTGGCCTTTTGAGAACTTGATCTATGTGCAGTGATACCACGCATAAGATAGATACACAGATGACTAGGATTTCACATAGTACCGTGTGTTTGTGGTCGTCTTCGTAGTAGCGCAACGGAACAAACAATTTTCCTGAAAAAGGTGCCAGATACTGGATGAGGGGATATTTCTGTATCTGGTCCCGACGTCATTAATGTCCGTGGCGTCGATTGTCCCTACGTACCTCCCATGCCCTGGTCATTTTCATGGCATCTATCAAGGCCTCGCGTACGTTTTCCTTCTCCAATTCCAAACTTTGTGGGCGTAGGCGAGCCGGGTTGGACCGTCCTTTTTGTTTTCGACGGTCAGCTCGCCGACCGACCCACTCCTCTCGGCTTTGATCTGTCCAGTGTCGCTGCATCAACCTAGGGTTCAAATCTTAGCGAAAGAATAAGGGAGTCTCATGTTGTACAATGCTCACCTTGAATACTCGTCAGTGTACGAGAGCTAGGAGAGACTGATCATTCATCATGACTATGATAGCAAAATGAGCGCTCATCTGTAGCGTTCGGCATATGACCATGCGAAAAAGCAAGCATTAAAGAGGTTCAAGATTGCACTGATATCCCAGAGGCGCCTTGAGGGCACCCTTTGAGTCAGTATAGTAGCTATGCTTGCATCGAGGCCGGTGTAGGTATAGATAAGTTCGGCCAGTGACGCATTGAAGGGCTCTTTGCAAGCTCTTTGTGTATATAATACAGCTGATAATCGAAGCGGATATCTTCTATCGAAGCTGAGGATCATCCGCAGCGTTGCCAAGAAACGAACCCGAAATGAAGAAATGACTGGACGTCGTATACACAACTGGACTGGGGATGACTGGACGTCGTATACACAACTGGACTGGGGATACCCAAGCGGTCCCAATTTAGTATCAGTTTTGATCTACAATGTGTATCACGACTCACCACCGCGCAATCTCATGCTTTCGCCTTGGCTTCTCGTGATGCCAGCCGTACAAGGAGAGGGCCCCTTGTCGATACCCAAGAATCGTGCAACCCGTCAATCCAGTCATCGAAGGTGAAACCCGGCGCGAGTTCCATGTCGAACTTGGATGCGAGGGCGCAGATCATGAGGCGCAGCTCGAGGAGCGCGAGGTTCTTGCCTGGACAGCTCTGGGGGCCTACAGAGAAAGGTATGAACGCCGCTCTGTTCAAAATGAGACTTTCTTTAGGGATAGTCTCCCCGGTAGGTAGTTTGTATGCATCTTGATCCAACCAGCGGTCTGGCCAAAACGTGTCGGGAAGCGGATAAAACTCGCGAGGATCGCGTTGGACGCTGTAGTGGTTCACTGATATCTGTGTCGCTGGTGGAACATACCTACGACAAGCAGGATAAGTGTATGACCTTCATAAACGTCAAGGAACATACCAATCTCCTAGCATAGCGCCCTCTGTTCCCCTGTCCACCATCCGCTGAAGTCCGCCCAGCACTGGAGGGTATAAACGCATGGCTTCGTTTCTGAGCGAGAGGTGAGTCATCAGAACGTCAAAAGCCGCGATGTGTACGTACATGCAAGCATTGAGGTATGGCATCCTGGCATGGCGTCCGGGGTCATTCGGCTCCTCCCCGTTTGGGAAAGTAGTCTCAATCTCTTCCCGGAGCCTTGCCAAATACTCAGGGTACATCATCATGAAATACCAGAAATGGCTCATCGTGGTTGCCGTAGTGTCTGATCCTGCAATAATCGCAAGCATGCCATCGGTAGCCGCCATTTCCGGTGTAATGATACTCTTCTCAGAGCCGTCCTCGCCAATCTGGAGATAGATCGTTAGACAACCAGCTAGGATGCATCGATATTTCGAGAGTACTGACCAGGTAATAAATCATATCCTTTTCAGTACATCCATCCTTCATCCGTGCGTTCGCACACTCCCGTCCAAACTTCTGTAGCTTCTTTACATCTCGATCCCAGCCTGGAAGGTATTTCATGAAGTCGAGAATCCACGGAATTTGTGAAAGTATCCCAATACCACTGAAAGGCTCGTTGATTACCATACACATACGGAGATTCTACTAGATTTAGTACTCACACGATGCCCACTTCCGTCAAATGCCATAGCCCATCGGCATCGTCGGCTTTCTCTAGCATCCCGAAATCTCGGCTATAGCTATGTGGAGGTGAGCTTGCAAGCATTGTAGAACGAAGTATGAACGTACGTCATTTGGCCCATAATATCGAACCTACATCATAAGTAGAAAATATCAACAAACTGAAAATGCGAAGGGTCTTTGACACAGGAGACGTACGCAAAATAACTCATGCATGCCGAGATGTCCATGATGTCCCCTGACCGTCTCGAAAACAACGACACCAATTTTTGCGTCTTGTTCTGGACTATTTCCTTGTAACCATTGATCGCGGTGATACTTAGCCCTTTGTTCCAGGGTTTACGGCGTATTCCGTGTTCATGGAAGTCACGTATACCATCTAGTTGCATTCCAGTTTCTGAGATACGTGTCTCATAGACTGCGAGAATACAATTCAGTACTGATGAAGTCCATGAAAAGTCGATGGATAACGTACAGGGCCCTTTGGGATATACTTTGGACGCAAGTATGGGTTCCACCAAGTCTGGCCGCCTGAAAGATAACTCATTCGGCCCTGATTCATACACTCTAAGCTCAAGTGCATTCAGTCCGAGAAAAGATGACGCACCTATCCTGACGGCATCACCGTATCTATTGTGCCATTTAATCAGGTATTTATACGCGTCGCCGCGCCAAATGTGATACACCATCCAAAATCTACTGATTTTCGGAAGAATCGGTCCGGGAAACTTCGCCAAAGGATGGATAGGCGATAGACGGTAAGCAACGATGAAGGATAAAATTGAGGTCCAGTATAGAACGGAGACAGCGAATGACCTCAGGATGACACCCGGGATGTAGGACGTGAACTCGATCTGCAGTGCCGCTGGAACTAGCAGGAGTAGAACAGCATTAGCCGGTACAGTCTGGGGCTCATATCGCTTGTAGATCAAGTAGGATGCCTGAGTGACTACTTCAGCGACAGAACATTCGTTACGAGATAGTGCATGCTTACAAAACTGGTAGCAACAAGTAGTAGAGGTGGGTTCAGCCCGTTGCTGCCGATGCTTCCGATGAAGGTACTTCCTGTAGACATCGCTGCAGGAAGAAACGTCGCGAGTTTGGAGCGGGGTCGAGAAGAAGTCGTGGAGAGGGACCTTTTGTGCTTCCAGCTGCTATATATTGATACCCGCTAGAACATTTGTAGATACACACCGCAATCGTGTCAGACCACTTACACAAAACAATGCGAATATCCAAACGCACCATTGACGTGAGACATCGCTGAATGTCATAACTCGACCCCGAGCTTCCACCCTGATGGAGGTTTCATCAGACCGAAGCTGTGAGCGCCCCTCGACCGCCCATCATAGTCATTGGTGAAGAAGACGCTTGACAGTCACTCCGGAAACGCGATACACAGTTTCTTCTTATGTTGGAACAGAAAAAGTAGAATTTATTGAGCTCCAGCAGAACTATAATTCGACGGCTATTGTTCATCCGCTGGAAGTGGTCGCCGGGGAGCTAGATAAGTGCCGCTCAGTGTATCTGAGAGAAGATCAGAAACGGCCAAACCTACGGTGATAACAAGACCAGCTAGCTCCCACTAGGCTCATCTAACCTGGGTAAAATCCACCAACGCTGGGGGTGAGTGAAAGTTCAGGTCAATTAAGGGCAATAGACCATGACACCTGGTCAGATACTTCGCCTACAGCACTCGTGTAGTCGCGCGCTGCGTAGCGTCGACATGGATTGATGGGTATGAAGGCTCCGGGGACGGGCACGAATGTACCTGCAACATATCGAGAGCTCTATGATTGCATCAAATGACTGCATATGGCGTCGTTCGCGCACAACGGACTCTCGAAATCGTAGGCCTTGAGGTTAATCGTGCGCAGCATTGAGAAAAGACTTGCATCTTTTGACAATCCTGTTTTGTGGATCTTCCTCGAAGTCGTGTTATGCTGGTTTTCTTCCGAAACTGCAACCCTCGTACGCGAGCTGAATGGCATTTGACCCTCCTCTGCGCTGCCGCACCAACTTTCATTCTAGATGATGCTGAACGTCATAGCTGGGAGACTACACTGTTGGAAATGTCGCAAAACAATGAGCGGTGTGATGATAATGCGCGATACCGCTGTCTCTTGAGGCAATTCCCGCGCTACGATAGGCACTCCACGTGCACGGGCGACCGCTTGAAACCGTATAAACGAGGACTTGAAGCAGCGGACCGTGTCTTGACATCTCTATCGCGCGGTCGGCGGGAATGACGTTGACGACAGAGCAGAGCTACGATACATTGTCGGAACTAGGAACCAAGGACAGGAGTATGGATCAATCAACGGACCAATAAGATTAAAAGCAGTCGTACGAGACGGAGACGCGGCGGGGTCATTGATACAGCGAACAGCACTCAGTCCACCCAGATCGGATTGTCGCGCAGCTTGGCGCGAGGTTCATAGGAACTCTTCTTGTCCGAGGTGGTCTCGACAAGACCCTCAGCCGCTATGCGCATTTTCACGGACCGATGGACACGGAAAGGCGCGATCGCGGTGGGGCGGGGTATATGCCGTGGGCGACCCCAGTTGATGACCAGTTCGTCAACCCACGTATTATCTTCTTCCTGATGCCTTTGCACCAAGGGTATGACCTCCAGTAACCACCACGCCTTGGCAAGTTCCAACTGGTCGTAAACGGGACACACAGCGTCCAAAAGGTCTTCCTCTTCCTCCGTCAGACCAAGGTATGGGGCAGCCACAGTGTCTATCGCATCTTCACCGTTGACGAGAGTGCGCGTCGAGTCAGAGCGCTCGTGCATTGGCGGTGGAATAGGAGTAGAGGTTGATGAGGTGCTAATTGTAGGCATGGGCGCCGCGGATGCCCCAGAATGTTGATTGTTGGCCTTATACGACGCTTCAAGCGCACGAAGAGCTTCGAGCTTCTCAGCCGTGGCATAGATCTCCGGTGGGCGTGGTCTGACCACAGGGTAGAGAGAAGCGGGATCGAGGCCTACGTTGCGTAGTAGGTCTGTATGGAACCGGATACCAGTGTTTGCAAGGAAACACTCGCGGATCATCCAGCGTAGAGGGATACGAGCGAGGTTGTGCGGTGTGTCGTTTGGCACAGAGCCGCCCCCAACATCTACGATGAAACTTAATTAAATTTGGATCGCGTCCCAATGCGAGGTAATGACATACCACAGTGACATCCTGCGAACCAGACTTCGAGAACGTCTGTCTCACTTTTCTCATCCATGTCGTAAGAGGTTTCCAACCTACTGTGTTGTTCCTCTTCTTCTTGAGCGCTATTCTTCGGGCGGGTAGCCTCGACCTTCTTATACAAGTCTTTGAGCAACTCAACGTTCCATATGGAGCCGCTAGTGGGCACGGAGTTGTTCGGCTTCGGCATGTCACCGGGCTGGACGCCTAGCTTAGCTTCCTCCTCGGTTGGCCGATTGTACAGGTTAGCTTTGAACTTGGCGCGATGCTCATCGAGTGAGACGGCATGACGGAAGTAACGTATAGCAGTGTTGGAAGAGACGAACGGCAGACGCTTCGGTATAAGGCCCACAGAATTGACCGTATCCCTGAGAGCGCTTCTAAGCCAAACCGTACAAGGCTTACAACATCATTTCACTCACCATACCCCGACGAACTCGATTTCGACGTCAATCGAGAAAGCCTTCTTGAAGGCCTTGCTTTGCTCCCAACCGACGTTGTCTGTTCTCGTGTACATGTTGTAGGCGAACGGCACTTGCTGATAATTATACGCGGGAAGGAGGCCCACTTTGTGAACCATGCCCGCAAGCGAACGAGCTGTATAGGCGCCCCGAGAGAAACCGAAAATACATATCTTATCTCCTCCTTGATCTGAATGCATTTCAGTCGATAGATTTCCTGGAACCAGAAGGAGTACTTACAGTTCTGCATTAGGAACTCATAACCACCTATTTAAGATGAAAGTATGCGTCTGAGAATGAGTTATGCCGATGAGACGAGTATTTGTACTCACCCATCACATGAGCGTCCAGGTTCCAAGCGATTGCAGTGTCCATAGCCTGAGAAAACTTCGCGTAGAAAGGGGTAGCAATCTGGGGAATCGTATATGTGCCTATACCAGCCTGAAGTTTGTTTAGCCTCTCTGGATTTATGTTTATCGTGATAACTGGGCGTACTTGGTAGTAAACCATCTGCTCTGCATGACTATCTTTCTGCAGGAGCGTGAAGAATTGGATTACGTTCGAGTTCTGATAGGGAAATGAGCATCAGGCTACGCGCTAAGCAGTGAGAGATATGAACGACTCACATCGGCATCGAACTGGTCACCAGTGCCGTCAAAGCACAATACAAGTGTTCTTCTACGCGACGGATCGATTGCAGGAATGACCTGGGGCAGCACAGAGAGCCTTGGGACAGACGCAGTCGTCGCCATTGTCTTCCAGCCTTGTCCGCGAGAAAGACGTGGGCGAAGAAAGAGCTGTGGAGCTAATCAACGAGGTGCGCGCTTTATATGCCCTGAAGATGATGCTGTCAGTTATATGTCAAACGCTTCCATGCCATTCGAAACACCCGCCAAAAAACACGCAACCCGACTTAGCTCTCCGTCGGCGTCGGTCCTCTCTCATTGTGACTGCGTTGCGGTGCATTCGGTAACCAAGAGCTATCCAAGAGCGAACGGTCTTTGCCACACCCGACGCTAGGAGGGAATGGCACCGACTGAGGAAGATGCCGCAAAAATCCGATGAGTGATCTGCCAATAGCATTAGGGTCTTCTCGGGGAACAGAGTTCCAGCGCCCCGACAGTGTTCGAGCTCTCAAGGCACGGGCCTCGACAGACTCCGAGGCGTCAAGAGAGACTATGGGAATGTTTTGCAACGTGTTCGATGTGGCAGGCTCAGCATGCTGGGCAGTGGTCATGGTACGGGAAGAAGATGCGGTTTAAGCGCCTACCAAGTTCGCCGCGTACATATCTCATCTTCAACAGAGTGCAGCCCAAGTGTAGCCCAGCAGCGGAAGCGACGGCAGGTTTGCATGTCCACACGAGTAACATGTAGTCGTCATATTCTGAGAAATACGTTATCGGACTCATGTCGCAACGGCTTCCAGGCAAGCTTTGTTCTTGGAATACCACGACGAAAGCCACCTAACGCGGCAAACGCCGAAGAACTTCGATCCCTGCTTAGGCCCGCAGGTATTTAAGTCTTTTAAAGGCGAGGTTCGAATTCTATGCATTTAGAGCACCGGTATTGTGTCAAGCGCTGTTAATCGCATGGTATTAACTTAAGAAACTCTCACCCACTGGTCGCATCCACACCAGAACCCGCTGTCAACCAGTGATAATCAAAACTTCTCTGGATAGCTTACGCGCAGGGGTTACCACATACAAATATGGGATAGAAGGCTGTAAGCACGCAGTAGAGTATGCTATGGACACAGATCCAGCCTCTCAGAGAAGCAGAGAAGGCAAAGACGTATCGGCTCTACTTTATCAAAAGACATCGAGACATTCATGGACGTGCATGACTGCTGCCTACGTGTATATCGTATGTCAGTTTCGCGATCTATATGTGCCCATTCCTAGTTCCATGAATGTCCTAGAAGCCCCGTAGCACGTGTCTTCTTTTTTATTCAATTCTGCCAGTGGTAAGTGCGTACTTCGCCCATGAACGAAGTAAGGCACAATATAAGCAAGATTGAGATTGTTCATAGCTACACTCAATATGATAGGGACATTCGTGGTCTATAGTATCGTGGAATTGCATGATTCTCCGAACCAGTTCCGGCGCATCGTTCCCGGGAACCTGGTACAGTACAAGATACACACACTGAGAGTGAGACTGCGGGAGCCTTTGTCGAAAAGTATTGGTCCGCGAAACAAATGCTGACGAAGAACCCAGTTATGTGTGTAGGAGACAGGCAGAGTGCACGGTCCTGCACCAGAAGGAAACTCGAACCGACAAGGGCCGCAGGATGCGAGGAAAGCCACGCGTTATACACGTGGGCAATATGTTCTCACGCCACGAGGGCCATTGCGCACTATCAAAAGGGCCATGGAAGCCCAAGCCATGATTATGGGCATATAAAAGATTATATATCAGCTATAGGATACAATAGTTATATAATAGATAATGAAAATAGTATGCTACAATTCCGCTACGGCTACAAGGTGCAATCATGTGAAGTTATACGATCTATACAAATGTGTTCAGCAGTTCAAGGGAGGACCATCCTCCTAAACGTATCAGAGAAGTAACAGAGGGACCTAGAGCAATCAAAGATGAGCTCTCACCGCCTGGTTCAGCTGAGGCGAGTTCGCACCGTGGTCCAGGATGGAACTGCCATCAGCATCACCAGAGAAAACCTCCAGCTGCTCGACAAATGTGTCCCAACGCTTGTCGGAGACGATTCGGGAGGTGATCCACGGAGAAACTCCCATCTCTCCAATAAGAGTTCCAAGTTTGGGGACGATGGTATCCATCGCGCCCGTTTCCATCTCAGCGAGAGCCCGCCTGCCAAACCCGACGTTCTCGCTGTACCACGCCGCGTCACGTTTCACGACGCTGGCGACATACAGATCAACGAGGCACGGCTCGACCCCTGCAGCAACCGCAGCGTCGTAGGCCATACGGTGCCCGATGGCTTCGATGAGGGGTTGACAGTTGGGCAGGATGAGGCGGTTCACGTCGTCACCGCGATGATGGGAAGCGGAGTTCAGAGTTTCACGGTTTTCAGCGAACATGCCTGCCTCGTGGCGAGCAAGGAGACTGTCAGCGTGTGAGGAGGCCGGAACTGCGTATCGTCCTTGAAGAAGCTCCGTTGCGAACTCTGGTGGACACGATGTCAGCTATGTTTAAATCGTTCACAAACCGACACTTACTGATTGATAGGACAAGAAGGTCGCCTTCCGCGATAGCGATGCCCCGCAACTCATCCTGGCGCGGAGTTCAGCCTGATACGGCGCGGAAAAATCGAACTACTCACCAGAAGCGTCGTCATCTGGTTGTGAGCGAACAGCCCCTGCGCACCACATCGCTCGGATATAGCCAGACCTCCCGCATATGCATGGCCAACGATAGTCGTCTTCGCGATACCAGCGATAGCGTGGCGCACACGGTAATCCACTGAAGTATCCCGGAATATTTTGGAGCACCAGCGCACAAAGGCGTTCATAACATAAATCTGGGCGGCGAGCGTCAAGATGGGGGCTTGTTGCGTCCGGAAATGTATCACTGGCACACGATCCTTCGGCCCGCCGACATGTCTGCGCAGACTGTACATAGTGCCGATCGTTGCGAAAGCCTTCATCATGGACAAGGTGAGATACCCGAACGCCATGGTACCACAGGATACACGCCAAATGGAATGAGTCAATGCGACTCGTGGGTTGGTTGGTCTTTCGAGCGATCCGAGGAGTGAAGAAGAGGGAATGCGAATGTTGTTGAAAGAGGTGATAGCGTGGTTCACTGGATGAGGTCCTCCACGCTCCGGAAGCAATCTGGATGAAGTCTGGCGTTAGCGTTGTGACGACTCCGAGTCGGAATGACATACCTGGACGTTATACCATTACACATGTTCCGACCGTCATTCAGAGGAACGATGAAACCACGAACGCCGCGGTCTTCGGCGTCAACAAGCAGTCTTGCCCAAACGATTCCAACTGTTGGAAGGCCAGCTGGAACGGTTGGAGGCATGAACCTACAGGTACGTGTCTTAAAATCAAAACATATTGGACAAAGGGGGGCTACTCACTTAGCAGCGGACGATGAGGGGGTATTGATGATGAAGTCACCAGAGGGCAGACGTGTCGCAGTGGTTTCCAAATTGTTGATGTCTAGTCCGTGCCCTACTTCCGTTAGGAGGAATTGTCCACTACGAGCGAGGTTAGTCTAGCCGACACGGTGATAAGTGGCACGGTGAAGTGCTCACTGTTTGTGATAGTGCAGTAGGTCATCCACTAGAGAAGACAATTCTGGGCGGTTGACAGCGTGGCGAGCAATCGTGCCGGACACCAGGTTGACTTGAATGGTCATCAAAGTCATAGCAGCACCGTCGATGATAGTCGTGGGGTCACTGTGGATATCCCAGAACTTCTGTGACAGGGACAGAATGTCGTTCATGGACAAGTCTAGATATCTATGAGTATGGATAACGTAGCAGTCTCATTATACACTCACCGTAAGATAACACTACGGCTTTTGCTCTCTCATAGGATACACGAGCCTTGTCCTGTCTTGCGAGGAAGTCCGTGTCGGTAGTGTAGGTTGCATCATCTAGACAGTCGATTGAGCGAGGCGTAGGAAACATTGTGTGTCGGGGGAAAGTATGTGAATTGTTCAGAACATTGCCAACGTGAGTCGGTATTTAAGGCAAGAAACGAAAGTCTGAATGTAATGATGCTTTGGACGTGTTCTGAACCAGTCCTGTAGGCGACGGCACCGCTTTCACCATCACCCGATAACAGAATGTTGCGTCCATAGCCGTGTCGCACGGATGCGCAAGTTTGTCGCTAAGCGGAGTCCAGCGGTGTGAGCTATGACCACAGCTGCCGCTTCAATTGCAAGCTGATTTAAGACATGTCGCATTGGATCGTCGATGCCTGACAGTCATCCCGGCGGTCTCATTCCTGTGACCTGTGAAAAAAGAGGGCAAAGGAGACCGCGAAGCTCGTATATTTGCGCACTTGCGCCATTGTCCAGGAGGGGCTACGGAAATTGCGAGCAGACGCGTTATTTGCGGCTATTTGGCATCCCGGCTCCTAATAGTGTCTCTGAAAGAATTTCGTAGACCTTCGGTTTCAGTATGCGTAGATGTGGCGTAAAGCTGTGTAGGGGTCATAGCCTGCTGCCTTGTCGATGTTTGAGCCGTGTGCCTACATTCCACGAGGCCAGGCGCTATCTCTGCGACGATTGCGGAACCGCGGGGCCGGACCGCCCGATGATCCGCCAACAGCAGCTGAGGCCGCAACTTGTTTCTCCAATTGCTATTCAGAACATATGTGTGGCTTCCTGAAAATCCCGTTGCTTCGTTAACTGGCGGCGTAAAATATGGGCTAATTGTATACTCCGCACGTACCAGAGAGCTCAGTTCATCATACCACCGCAATACCGATACTATGCAGGTTAGTGAAACCTTCGGTAGAGGAAGATGCGGAGACAAACTGTAAAGCTTTTTCAAAATAGAGTTCAAGATTGACCTACGCCACTTGGGCGATCTAGCAAAATAGAACGATCACTCTCTCTCCATTGATCAACACGGCGCCAAACCTCCCACCCCTAATGAACACAGAATCTTCCTATAGTTCTCTTGTTCAAAAAACGACAACTTGAAAACGGTTTTCGCTCACCCGAATCTTGAAATGAGCTGACCGATCCACCGGCTTCCGAATTGATGGGCCTGCGCGACATCGTAATGTAAGCCGTAAGACCCATCCGCACCATCCGCGGCGCACCGGCCGCAGAATACAAGAGAGAGAAACAATTGATCGCCTACAAAGTCGACGGTTTTTGCCTCTGAGCGCAGTTGATCATTGTGTCTATTGGTCAGCGGGCGCGAGTTATCTCTTGAAACATGGGCGAACGATGGATCACTAGCCAGCGTCCATGACCGGTGATGCACAGGTGAATCCTGCAGCGGCCCTGGAGTGTCGGCAAGACGATGATGCAAAACAGTGGATTTGAACAAGGTCAAAGCGTTTTGCGCACTTAGCAAACGGGGAATGCCGAAGGGTGATCGGGAGATCAGCTCGAGGACTACGGTGACAGTCAAAGTAGCTCCCAGGGGTAATACACCATCTCGGACCACAGTCCGTAACCTACACCAGGATTTTGGTCCAGAGCCACTCAAACATCTGACGACAGAAAGCGTGAATGAGCGCTGCCAGCATTCTTATGATAGAGATCTCGCCTCGGTGCAGTACTTGCCGGATTCCGCAACATCGATTACAATCGTGCCGTACCCGAATATGGAGGAGCGTAAAATTACGAGCAATCTCAGGTACGCAAGGGCAGGAACATGGTGAACCTGGTGGTGATAGATTATCCCCCTATCCATTTTTCGTAGTTGAAAGTAATGGGAAGGTTCTCTGTGCTGCCGGCGTATTCCGCTATGGACGGGCTAGCCTTGTCAACGAAGGTGTAGAATGTATCGATATCTTTGTCGGGAGGGACCAGCATGTCGTCGTCACCCATGGTCGCCATTGCCACCGCGTTCTCGTAGACCTGCTGGTCTTTACGCTCGGCGTAGTCCGGCAGAGTATCCAACATTTCTCGGCATTGATCAATATATTCTTGATATTCCTGTTTTTCTTCGGCGGGAACCTCGGGGTTGAGTAAAGCGGTAGCTATGTATTCCGTAGAGCCCTTATCTGGTCTGTGATCGAGCTTCGACGTTTTGACGCTGGCTTCATTACGAGTTTCCACACGGATGCTGGCACGACGGAGAGGCGACCCGGATCGAATCCACCGGCGGACGCCATCCATGAGCCTGACAAAAGGATTAACGGCGCAACATAAGAAGCAGAGGAACGTCATACCGCGGCTGATGTATCGGGTTATGATGGGGCATGAAGGGGCTGTAGTTGATATCACGCAGCGTTTTTCTGAGCGCTATCGTCAGCCCGGTCGCACGACGTCTAAAACACGTCTGAGAACATACCCAGGTAGCTTGAGGGTGCTATTCATGGAATACACAAAATGCTTCCCAAGAGATGTGAATAGAAGAGGGCGGTAATACTCAACCCAGAAGTCCCCCCGATCATGGACAAATTGCTGTATGCCGCGCTCGCATTCCGCCAGTTCGTACGCAGCCTCAAGATGCTGAGAGCTGTACCAGTCGCGATAATTCCCCCGTTGTATGGCCTGGGTCACGGGTCTATCATTCTGCACACCAAGGAACAGGTTTATCGCTGCTTGCTTATCGGCATCTGAAACAGAGACAATGTAGCTCATGAGACGGAAACATCTCGACAGTCACTCACCTAACAGCGAATTGGTATAAAACCGCCGGAAGTTCTCAATGATGTCGCGGGAATGGCTGTTCCAGTGCGGCATCCGGCGATACGTCTCAACTCGGTTCACCAGTGCACTGCCTGTATACTGCATAGCCAAAGCTGCGACAGGGTTCAGTCCCCAATACAAAGACTACCGTATACGACTTACTATCACCGTGATCATGATACATCTCCGTTAGCATGTTGACTGCGTCGGAATCAAATGCAAGGTTCGGATTGTCCACAACCCCAAGTGCATATAATTGATGCCCCAAGGCACGCTTACCGAACACGAACTGCGCCGCATTGGTCCGGTCCAGACAGTCTACGCAGTTGGTGCGACATATACCGTTCTGCAAAGACATAGAATCCCTCCATGGTGTCATGTCATCAACGTTACTAAACCGTTCACTGTGAATGCCCGTGCCATATGTTGTATGTAACGAGGTACAAACCTCGTTGTAGCCTCGGACTTAAGCCAGTGTGCGTATGGTTCGGGACCCGAATGGAAGAACCCGGTCATTTGGATGCTTTCTTCAGCGACGTCTTCCAAGTAACCGATGACATCTTGGGTTTTCTCCTTGTAAGCACGACTCATGTCCCAAGCGCGGTATACCATCTTCTTATGCTGCGGTAGGAACTGGTTTAGATACCTTACGCACGCAGTATACTCATCCAGGAGTTTGGATTCACGTGGAACGGGTTCCCGCTTCTTGATCAAGTTCAGGATCATTATGGGTGCGCCGTAGCGGGATAGTAAATCATCAAAATGACGAGAGGCAGCTGTGTAGAAAGGGTCCATCACAGGGACTACGTCATCGTCAGATAGATCCGGGAAATGAAGAAAGAAGCGAGAAGGCTTACTTTCAATAGGTGGCTTAGCGACCATACTGGCGGTTTCTTGTGTCCAGTAAATCGGTATGCTGCCACGGTACTAAAAGTAAAGTTGGTATCATCATCGCATGAACATTCGTTGCCACACATACTTGCACGTAGCTGGTAAAATTCGGCGACGGCCGTCGGGGCTTCACGCTTGGGTCTAGTTCCCGCGGTGCGGGATAGTAGAATGGCGTAGTCAATGTCTCAGAGACGATCTGTTCCGTTTCAACCTCGTTAGCCACGTTGCCTTCGTCATTAACACCGCGTTTGAGATATCTTGCACCCGCGTGGTGACGAGACCGGCGCGCTATGAGGGTGATGAAGATCACGCGTCCCAGGATATTGAGTTCTGCAGCACATAGTCAGATGGGAGAGTAATGGATACCCCAAAAGGCGTACTGGCTTGATCGACATGACCATGTACGAGAGGTAGAAGCCATTGGGAACGAGTCGGTTGTATACCCAAGTCTTCGAATGGTCGGGCTATCATGCTATAGTTCCAAGCAAAGCGGTCATTGTAGATACGCCCGAAAGCTTCTGGCCGGGTCAAGTTATGTTGCAAAGTCGAGGTCAGATCGTACGTGTAGCTGTTCAGAACCCTGAGTTGAGACGACGCTGCATTTCACATTAGGCGTACCTAAAGTAGAAGTTCTTCGACAGATCGACTTGTTTGAAAATGTTCATCAGTCGCTGTTCTTCGGCAGGCTTCTCGATCTTGTGATTGAAGGAAATAGGCACAATTTCCGTCTCTTCGCAATGGTATATGTAATGTCCTCCCAGTAATGCGACAATTGAGCGTTTTGCGATGAGAACCATGTACCAACCGGCGGTAAAACGGATGAAACCTACGGCAAGACATCAGGAACGGAATATCGATGAGAACGTTCTAAGCATACCAGCAACACCGAAGAACATTTTTGCTTTCCCTAGACCACCACAGCCCTTGTTTCCGTCCTCTAACATCTTCAACATAGCACTCATCTGCTTTCCGCTATACGTAGCTTCATCCTCTACAACATTGAGCTCCTCTTGCGATGCTCTATCAATCTTGATAATCTTATGCCTAGAGTCCGACGGATTCGACGCAACGATATAGAAACGTAGCTTGTTCTCGTAGAGTATAAACCTGTTGAACGCCATCACGGTATCATTACGACGTGTGGCCAGACCTTCGGTAGCAACAACAGGTAGTTCTGTGAACCCAGTGTTTTTCGTGCCGGGAGTGCGTGGCTTATTACTGGTGCCAATATCGTACAGAGGTGGAAGAGAGAAGGAGTTACGAGACAAGGGCGTGCCTATGTCGCTAGTATCGGGAGGATTGGACAAGGAGAGTGTCTCTAGGTCCAAAGTCGCGCCGTCGACTGGCACACCCGACGCAGGTGGCGCTTGCACATCTTGGGCAGCCAGGCTAGCTGAGTTGTCTGCCATTCTCCGGACAGACGTCTGGAAGCGATAACTACCGTCAGTGCATTGAAGTGGACGACAAGCACAATTCATGAAGCTGACCGAGAGTGGAGAAATCACCTAAAGTTAAGTAAAGGGTATCAAAAAAGAGGTATATCGAGCCTCGAAGAGAGATGATCAAAACATTGCAGTTGAGGCGTTCAAGTCGACCAGACCAAGTCCGAATGACTTCAAGTCGTGAGGCGCTTGCATTGGCGCTTTCTACACGTGCGCTCCACGTGAGTGCATGTTGTTCGGACTCAGTTATTCCTGCTTTCCAGTTTGTTTCCAGTCCTTCAATCTTTAGTGCAGTGGGCTTTCATTATCCAGAATTGAAAATTCATAGCGTAGTAAACACATGGACTTCTTATAATTTTGGCCTAAGCTCGCTGCCAGTTTTTAAGGAAGATCCCTAACTCAGAGCTCTATAAATCACAATTGATATCCGTACTCTGACTCTGATATTACCTTCGATGTCTCTCTTGTATCGATGTAGGGTAAACCTTTTGTGACGGTAACATTTCCTGGAATAACATTAAGCGCAGTAGTCGTTACAAACAGCAACGATGGACAACTACGCGTAATCGACGTGCTAGCTTAGTTTGGGCTTGCTTTACATCAAAAGCGTGGGCCATCTTGCAATTGTAGAGTAACTAGACCTGAAAGCACTGATGTAACATCCACTCACGATTATTAGGAGCAAGGCACGACGACAAACCTTCTATATCGTTGACGCCGCCTGGCGCAATCTATCGGCGCCATACCGCCACAAACCGCTGCACATCACATTAAAGTGAGATAGACGACGTCGCTGACCGTCAAAATTCCAGAAGGACTCCACACCAGCCTTCGTCACCGTGTTGCCTGGTGTCGAACAATATCCCGAGCCAGCAACAAGGGCTGTCGTATCGTAAAGACACGAGGTTCGGTGCACGCACTCGTAGCTCCACCCCATTTCATTGACCATGAGTACTGTGGAGTAGACGTCCTACTTTGTGATATGAGGCGAGGAGGTCAGGAACGGGGACCACGATATGTACGCACGTCAGAGCTTGAAACTGGGCCAAAAAACCAATATTTTGCATATAAAGACGGGCCTCCAACAGAGTGAATCGTCAGTTCCTCCATCGATTCGAGCATTCAAACAGCACCCACGACATGTTCTCCCGACTCAGCTCTCTCTCCGTTCTTGCCCTCGCTGTTCTTGCGGCTGCCACACCCAACGCTTACGACAAGCGCTGGGGCCAGCCTACCACCCCGTCTCCTACCCCGACTAAGACCGTGTCAGTAACTCCCCCGACGTCAACTGCTACGATCCCCGCGAGCTCTTGCAACACGGAGGATCTTCAGTGCTGCAATAACGTAGAAAAAGTAAGCAAAACTGGCTGGCAATTCCTCGTGACACATTACATGATATTACGAACAGGCAAGCTCCCCGACAGCAAGTGCAGTCTTGGGACTACTGGGCGTCGTTCTCAATGACTTTAATGTTCTCGTTGGTCTCACCTGCTCCCCTATCACCGCCATTGGGGTCGGGAGCGGTGCTAGCTGCAGTGCTAACGCTGTCTGCTGTGAGAACAACAGTCTTGTAAGAAAACGCTGTTTCTTCAGGAGAGTATAAGATCTGAAGATGCTTAAACAGGGTAGCCTCGTTTCCATCGGATGCGTCCCGGTTCAGCTCTAGTTTGGAATATTGTTGTACTGGTGAAGTCACTTTATACTTCCCCCATGAAGCTGAGCAATTACTGACCGCTGTTTAGTCTGACCCTGATGGATGTATGTCTCACGCGTAGGGATACTTGGCTGACCATGGCTGTGTGAGCTTATAGTATCGAATTGTATCCACTGCACAATCATAAGCTTGTGATAAAACTGGAGTGCGGCCAACGAGCTTGAACGTTTGAACGCTGGTAGTCCTTTGAGCTCTAGTATGAATGGGGTAAATCAGTGACTGAACGAGTCAGGATTATCGCACATACCCGTAGCGAAAGAAAAAGAAAGCGCGCCCGACCCCGGCGTCGGTGTGTCGGGAACTGCCCATAACAAGTGAAAGGCGGGATTATGTAATATCGACTGCTCTAGACTTGCGCACTCACAAGTTCAGGCTTGCCTGCTCGATCATCCACCTTCAGCGTAAGTGGCTCTGCTGCACTGGGCTCCCAGCTAATACCGGATGAATGGCATATTTCATCAGGGTTCGGAGATGATAAGGATACCGCGCCTAAGTTTTACGGTTAAATTCGGGTTTATGACACAAGTGGGCCATCACACACCTTGCCTAGGATCTTGCGACGCTTTCAAGAACGCAATATTGTGGAGAAGCTATCAGTATCTTTATACCAATAGCGTATATCTAAAGTTCTGAGGCATTGATTTGGAGCCATGAGCGTACTTGAGGTTAGCCCATGTGCCACTCTGAAGCCGATTTATCGACGGCCCCGTTTCGTGAACTTCGCCGCCCTCAACAGTGCCAAGCTAGCAGATGTATATATGTCCCCGTGAGTCGTATAGTTTATACTGTGCCGTACTTCCGACGTACAGCCAACTCAGAGTTCGTGAGAGCCGAAGGGAGTGGAACGTGACCTATTTGGGTTCATGCCACTGCAGTCAGATAGCATCCTTTATCATCCAGCACGTTGGGCTTCGAGACCAGGGATTTGTGCTGGCGACACGAGCTCTGGAGGTGTCGAACCGACGACCAGCAGTTGTTTCGTGAACGCAAGGGAGGTGGAGAAGATTGGACAGTGTAGGTTATTCTAGTCCCATACAACGTCATTGCGGGAGTCAATATGATAAGTTGAAGGATGCTATACTCACATGTTCTGTGCGAGAGACTGTAGGTTTTTGACCACCTGTACCGGCACGTTCCTCATATTGCCAATTCGCGTTGATCGCGACGGCGAAGCCCACGTCGACGACGCTGCATACCTATTCATATCATGCAGATGTAACGTCCTTTCTAACCAACGCAGTAATTATCGTAAACCGGATGACTCTTTCACGTGCCAGCTTCGGAGGTATCATGGATATTTTCCCGGAATACGCATCGTCAAGTGAAAGGTCCTTCTCTTCGCCTAGGGTTCGATTGTGGCAAATACTGGCTAGCTCAAGACCAAGCGCTTTCCATCCGTTGATGAGACCAGGAAAAATACGACAGAGAGTGGGACCGTACCACTTGTACAAGGGTTTCTTCGCAGTAAATTTCCCTTGTGTCTGTGCGCCACAAAATGTAAAGCTCCACTGCCCCGTGTATCGATCCCACACGACGCATGGTAGTCGACGATACAAAACTCGCACCTGGACATTCTCTCCATAGGCTGGTATTGTGGAGTATGCCGAGAGTGTACCAAGGAAGATCGCCATGCATAGACGTGAAGCCCGCGATTTGGGTCCGGTACTCCACAGCCATTCGAGGTTGTGGAGACAAAGTTCGTTTTGCAACAAACGATGCAAATGTCGGGACGCGGGAGTCTTTACGGTGCCTCGATGCCGGACAGAAATTGAAAAGAAAGCCAGTTATCGTCTGCGTATAAATATCGGCGTGAATGAACGGAATCGTCAGTTCGTCCTTGAATCGAGCACCCAAGCGATACTCACAACATGTTCATCCGCTTCAGCTTCTATTCCGTCCTCGTCTTCGCTGTTCTTGCAGCCGCCACACCCAACGCTTACGAGAGACGCTGGGGTCAGTCCTCCACCACCGACACGCCAGCTCCCACCACTACCGATAAGCCAACGCCAACGACGACGAGCCAGCCCGCATCGCCGACCACCAGCAAGTCAATAGTGACTACGACCAGCAAGTCCGTCATGACTACGACCAGCCAGCCCACGTCTACCACGACAAGTAAGCCGATGACCAGTACGACCAGCCTGTCTGTTTCGACTCCTGCGACGACTATCTCCGTGAGTCCGCCCGCATCTACGGCAACGATGCCCGCCGGTTCTTGCGCCACCGGCTCCCTTCAGTGCTGCAATAGCATCGAGATGGTGAGTAATCTTATCCGTGCGTATTCGACAACGAACACTGAGAATAAATCATAGGCAAGTTCTACGTCAGCTAACATTATCCTGGCACTGCTGGGAATCATCCTCGATGATCTCAACGTTCTTGTTGGACTCACCTGCTCCCCCATTGACGTTGTAAGCGTGGGCAGCGGAGATAGCTGCAGCACGAGCCCGGTCTGCTGCGAAGATAACAGTCTTGTAAGCACGTTTTGTATTCATCCGGGGTTCTTAATAGCTCAATATATTCAAAAAAAGGGCGGCCTCATTTCCATCGGCTGTGTCCCAGTCCAGCTCTGACATTTCACAGGTACGTCAGTCAATGAGATTTTGGCGAAGCTTACTCAAGGATATCGTGCGTAACCTAGATATGCGGAGCGGGTATACAGACCAATCAGAATGGTTGTGCCAGTCGTCCAGTCAGCCGTACTACTGCATGCGGCTTCTTTTATTACTGAGCAGAGTAGTTAGTTCGATTTGGCTTGAAACACTAAAGAATTTCACCTACCATACAACACCTTCGAAGCTGAGTCGGCTGCATACAAGACGTGTCGCGTTTAAACTAAGTAGATAGCTGAGTGACCATCGTAGTCAGTTCAAAGTAGTACGGCGCTAACGTCGGCACCGTGGCCCGGTCGAGGCCCTGCAGGCCTGAAGGGCCGGCATATGCCGAAGGTCACATCTGGACTCGGATGGACCTAGGAGTTCCTCCTACCAGCGAACTCGACGTCCTACTCTTTCTGCCTAAGTCTGCTTGTTTCTGTGTCCATGATATTATGGACTTACGTGCGCATGCATAAGAAGTATCACCTTTCAAGACCGTAAATTTCTGCCCCAATTATGTAACGGTAGCGACGGAATGGGGGGCGAGAAGCTGGGAGTTGTACTTG
The DNA here is from genome assembly GCA_005298045.1 of Pleurotus ostreatoroseus. Classification (NCBI taxonomy): domain Eukaryota; kingdom Fungi; phylum Basidiomycota; class Agaricomycetes; order Agaricales; family Pleurotaceae; genus Pleurotus; species Pleurotus ostreatoroseus. Next base: position 209,357 of record SWBT01000441.1, on the reverse strand, counting down.
CGCACGTAGCTGGTCCTGAATATGGGTACGTCGAAACTAGCTTGGCTCCTTCTCGCAGTCCTGAGGTATCTTTAGATATGCATTGTCTTATGAAGTGGATCGGACGAGGTCGCAATGAGCATCATCATGTAAGTCGACCTGCTGCGACGAATCCCGTCTGGCTTCTGCGACTAGGTGAGGAGGCCATTAAGATATGCTATTAATTAGTCAAAGAGCGATTCGTCACTCTTTTCCTCGTGCGAATTAACCTGCCCCTGATGATATGAGCATCCCGTCCGGCGGACATCCTGAAACACTAGCGCGCAGGTTCGGGAACAGAAAAACAAAGGTGATACACTTCATTCGCGTTGTTCCCCAGGTGTGCTCACCCAGCATGCAGTCACGCAGAGTTTGAACTCTGCTGCAACGCGTCATGATTCGCCACAGCCCTGTCTTGGCGCACGCACAGCCGACGATTAGGCAAGGTATTTCATCGTTGAGCGGCATGCTCGCACATCAATGCCCCGAGTCGGGATGGCTCGTGTTAGAAACGATTGTGCCGTCGGTCATATATAACATAGTCGTAGTGGAGTCGACAGCTTCCAGCAGCAATTAAGCATGACTTCCCGGCTCTCTGATTTTGCTGATCTGACCTTTGATTATGTTGTCGTCGGTGGTGGGGTGAGTTCCACATCATGAGGCTCACGACATATTCTCAAATCATCTTAAGACCGCGGGTCTCACAGTAGCTGCTAGACTGGTCGAAGACCCCTCTATTACCGTGGCCGTACTTGAAGCTGGCGAACCCAATCTCCATGATCCACTCATCCTCCACTCCGGTCAGTACACAGCTACTTGGGGAAACCCGAAGGTAATGTGAGTTAACATGGTTAAGTATCGTCTCGCTCACCACACCTTTTCCTAGTATGACTGGTTCTTCTGGACGGTTCCTCAGAAGCATGCCAACAATCGTGCTTGTCAGTGGACTAGCGGGAAAGGTTTAGGTAGGCTCTATGCGTGATTCGATGGTGTACACAACTAAATGGCCTCAGGCGGGAGCTCAGCCTTGAATTTCTGCGCTTGGACCAAACCACATATCACAGACGTAGATGCATGGGAGAAGCTCGGAAATCCTGGCTGGAACTGGGAGCTCTTCCAGCGACATGCGCTACGAGTTGAGAGGTAAGTCATTCGCCTCGTTCGATACATTCGGAACGCTGGAAGTATCCATAGCTTTACAGCCGCAACAAAGGATCAGCTTGCTGAGTTCCCGAAGATCCATCATAATATTGCCTCCGCAGGGAGAGATGGTCCCATCCAGACTACCGTTCCGTATATGCATACCGCCGTGGATCGGCTTTTCATGGATACTCTAGATAATCTCGGCGTGCCTGATTCTCATGATCCTTACAATGGCAATGTAAGTAATGTTTGCACATCAACACTACATCAGTCCATAACGCGAATATCTAGGTGAATGGGAAGTGGATCTGCACTAACATCTTAGATCGCAAGAATAAATGGACCAGATCGTACGCCGCGACTGCGTATTACCTCCCCAACAAAGACAAACCCAACCTTAAGGTAATATTCCACCCGAAATACGAAATTCGTGTACCTTATTGCCTTTTCTCAAGGTTCTTACATCTGCGCAAGTCTCAAAGATCCTATTCTCAGACGTCAAGGACGGGGAAGACATTGTAGCAACTGGCGTCGAGTTCATATTTGAGGGCAAGAAATACGTCGTATACGCAAACAAAGAAGTGATTCTTGCCGCAGGGTAAGCTTCTAAGATCTGAAACGCATCATGTATCTCAAGGGCTGACATAAGTCAAGAACGAAAATCTCCCCTGCCATATTGGAGCGATCCGGAATAGGGCGGAAGGATATTCTGGACAAAATCGGTGTCCCTGTCAAAGTCAACCTCCCTGGCGTTGGTGAAAACGTGCAGGATCATATATATGCAGGTCAATCTACCTCAAGAAATGTGCGTACGGCCGAAGCTGACAGCCTCCTTATAGCCATCTCCTACGAGCTTAAGCCTCAAGAGGGATTGACCACTTTTGACATTCTCCAGGACCCCGAGTTTGCCAAGGAGCAAGCGCGTTTACAGTACGTAAGGCCATATCGTACACCTGTGATTAACTCACTCTACGCTATATGCTTCTAGGGAGCTGGATAAGAAGAACATGCATCGTATGGGAATCACCTCAATAAGCTACCACCCACTTCGAGAGCTCTTTCCCGACTACACGGACAAATACTACGAGGGAGTTGCAAGCACTGTCGCCGATGCGAAGAAAAGCAATACCCTTGCTCCGGGCCTGGAAGAACAATATAACATTCAGCTCCAAATCCAACACAACGATGCGCCAGACTTTGAGCTTATTGCGCTTCCCGCATTCTTGACTTATCTCGCGTGTAAGTAACCATTTTCATGGACCTTCAGGTCGCGATTCTCAACCTTATGCAGCTTTACCGGAGCCGGGAAAGAAATATGTGCGTTATCACCCGGAATTTACGACAACCCCTGACATCACATCATCCTCAAGGTCTCCATGATGGCTATTCACCAGCATCCTTTCTCGAGGTATGTAACATGGCAGAAGCCTCGGATGTATTTGCTCATAGACCCCTGGCTCCTTTAACGTAGAGGTTCTATTGTAAGTCCTACTCGTCTATATGTTCTTGTGTTCGATTAACTTCGTCACAGCATGCCACCAGCGCCGATCCATTGGAGCTACCTGAAATCGACCCGCACACCTTCGAAAATCCGTACGGTAAGTGATTTGACTACGTTCGATTTGGAAGTATTAAATCCCCATGCACGAATAGACCTCGAAATCCTTGTGAAAGGTTTCCGCTTCATCAGACGCATGGCAGAGACTGAGCCCTTCAAGTCGGGTATTGTACGCGAAGTTGATCCAGGTGTCGATCAGACTTCCGACGAGCAACTTAGAGGTGAGCTTCCGATTTCATCATGCTTCTGTGTTCGTCTTAACGTTGTCTGTTAAAGACTATATCAGGAAAACTGCAAGTACAGTTCACCACCCGATTGGGAGTCTCAGTATGCTACCCCGTGAGAAGAACGGATGCGTAGATACGAAGCTCAAGGTAAGTGTATACGGTAACGTTAATATAGGAGTTAGAAAGCTCATGTCCGTCCTCAGGTCTACGGTACTAAGAACGTACGAGTTGCGGACATATCCGTCGTTCCGCTTCACGTCGCCTCCCATACTCAGTCCGTCGCCTATGTTTTGGGAGATATTCGTAAGCACCAACCTGAGAATCCTGGTATACGTGTACTGATCTGTTCCCTAGTTGGTGACATCCTCAAAACTGGTTGTCTTGAGTAGTGCTTTGAAGGTCCTAGTGCGCCGATCAAGGAAAACATAGTAGTATCGTACAGTGGTGTGAATGTATACGAGGTTCTAAGATGCGGACTGATTATCTTGGACGATTGCCTGCAGTCGCAATAGTGGAAGGCGCGGAAAGGAAGCCATAGGTTCTCCTCTCGCGCCTTTACGCAGGACTATCTGATATCCAAAGTGTAGAGTTGTGTTATGAACTTTGGATCAAAATTTGAGACGGGCTCGGGGCTCTTGTCATCTGCGCGGTTATCTTATAATACCGTACGTGCGATTACCTGAAGTCTAGGATAGGCCGACATTGCTGACTGTTTGCCTACACACAGTCTATAAGTACACGGAGTCAACATTGACCGCAAATAAGATCCGCATCTTGAAGTCACGTCTTCTGAAGGTCATGTATGGCGGCAAGAGATCTGGCACTCGTGGTGCACGTATCTGAGAGATTGTGATACCGCGCCATCTTCTTCAATATTCCAAAATAATGGGTTCTGCATGTATCATAGTGTTAAGGAAGGAGGAGGTAAGTCTTCGTGGAGGCTGAAGGTGCCAAAGTCACGGCGTGGCGTGGTCTGGGTCTAGACCTAAAGAGACCACGTGGAAATGCGATAGTTACCGAATCCTAGGCCTTTTGAGTCAACCTTTGAGTTCGACTCGAACGAAGTAGTCACCCACGTACGGTGAGCATATCGAAGACTTGATACTGAACGTTTTACTGATTTTTCCATTCCACAAACGCAGTAGCTTTCTGCTACTGACTCAAATTTCATTCAATATAGATATATAAGTCAAAACCCACAGCTCAAGGTCAGAATCGTCACCTAAATATTGCAGCGCAGCAAGATCGAGACAGGATATCAAGGTCATCTTTTTCGTTGACTTGGAGCGTTGATACACTCGTTCATTATCTTTTCACACTGTCTGCCCTATCACAGATACATTGAACGTTACCAGTTTTACAAGCCAGCGTCACAGCCTATCCCAAAATCATCGATACGATCAGCGGACAGCTTCCGTCTCATACATAGGTCGAATTCAGTTTGTCAATGGTAGCTGCACGGCGTAGTTCAAGTGCACCGACTCCCTGTGATCCGAAACGAGGCCAGTAGGAAAGTGGCGCCGATCGTATCTCCACTCCATGTGAGTTCTCACACGGTTATGTCTCCAAATGGATAGTAAGTACCCTTGTTATGTTTTCATTAGGCTCCTGATTCAGAACGATGCCCCCGCGTCCTGCCACACCACAGATTGCGGTAGCCATCCCAATACAGGCATCTAAGCTGGTATGTTCTGACGAAATGAGTTCCTTCCTGATAACGACGATAACGACGATCGATGATACAATACCATTCCCAGCCCTCTTGTGACAGGTCTGACTGTAACATGCTCCATACTCGCAAGGTCGCGTGTTACGCCGCAGCGTACTAGATCTCCGAGAAGAACGGAGCTCTACTCTGTCGGATGAGCTGTATCCTGCGGCTCAAGTACGGAAAGTACCCATCCGGTCGTAGTGCGTTCCGACTCGGTTGCATCGACTCCCAGAAGTGCCTTTACAAGACGTAATGAACAAAAATGCATGTGGACTTAGGTACGCTATGCATCGCAACTCGGCAGATAGGGCAACTCTCCGATTCGGCTGATGATTCATCTGTGGCGTAGGTTGCCTGCTGAGTAAAACGGTAAGTGCTCATACTAGATGTCACGAGGGAAATGTCTCACCCCACTCAAGTCCGGAAGAATGTCACATATTCCCCCGCCAGTACCATCGATTTACTCCGGTCGAGGATATTCTTCTCGTCTGGAAAGACCACGCGAATGTATTCTGGGTCTGTCAAAACCTCGTTGATTTTCTCGTAAGATTCGGCTTCGAAAGTGACCAAACCCCAGAAAGGAGTCTGCTCCGAGCTACTCAGCGCCGCCGCGATCTGATTACTCAGTTTTGGATTAACGTGGAACTAGACACCGCAGCTACAGGGTCAGTGCAGAACTCAGAAATAACAGTAAATACCTACCTGCTCGTATTTCGTGAGATTCCTCTTGACTATATCAAGAGACATGAAGCGCTTGCCGTGCTCATGCAGCCAGTACTGGCTGAACTGCTCGTGGGTGATTCCTTGTGCGGGGAAGAACAAGACAGAGAGGCGAACACGATCGGTCTCAAAACCAGCGTCATATCCAGAAACTGTGTTAGGCATCGTTTAAAGTGGGGGAGGAGAATGGCTGATCTCTCACGTACTTTACAGTTATATAGGGTATCGAAGGCGGAAGGGATTGGTCTCACGGCAACAGCTGCAGCCACCGTTCTGATTTGTTCGGGAAAGCGTTGTGTGCGTGCTTTTAGTGCACGGCACCGTATGATGTTCGCCGGAAAAACCGGAGTGTGGATGTGCCCGCTCTATATGGATTTTCAAAGTCCTATCAGCACCGCCAGGACGCACGCCTAGCCTAGTACGAGACCCAGGCTCAGATGTGCGATATCATGTGGGTATCACTAGCAAGATTGCGCCGTTAGCTCGGTCTCAAAGGTCTCCGAGCTTCTCAGACAAGTTCTCATCTAACGAAGCACTCAAACTTCTGGAACACGACTGGAGCTTGTAACGTTGCATACGGTCGCGGGAAAGCTTTGGTCGAGCTGAGAATACATATAGCACATGGCGGTGGTTGCTGCATCTATCACAAAAGATGAATGAGTCCAACGTTGAACTAGCGAACGACTCAGAAAAATGGTCCTATTAAAGTCTACTATCCAATCTCAAACGCGTTGGCGGAGCATCCAGCAAATGGATCAGGAAGCTGGCCGATGATCAGCACGCCTTAAGGAATGGAGTGGGAAGAAAGTCAAAATGTCCGGAAGCTGTCAAAGATTGAAATGATAATAGTCGATAAGGATACTACGCACGGGGGTATTAGATACGTAATAATACGAAAAACAAACTCGAGCAACGTACATCATGGAGATCGCGTTGTTTGGCGACGTACTACGAGCAACGCTCGATCGTACACTCACTGATCCAGTACCTCTGGTTCAGGAGCCTTCAAGAGCTTGCTGGGATTGTAGTATGGTGCAGCACTCGCCATGGTAGCGACGGTAAGCACTGCGAGGATGACGGACTGTAAAGAGAGACGCATTTTTGCGGCAATGTCAAATGCGAAGACCACGAAGGAGTGTGAAGACCTGTGTGAGGACTTTGACGAAAAATGGTCCTGTTCTCGGTTAGCTCCCCTTCAGCCTATACTGCCTGTTATATACGGCTTCCGCGAGACAGAAATGCCCTATCAAAGCGAAGGTCAGATCCTTGTAGCTAGTTTGACAGACAGAGATTAATAACTCACAAGACAAGCTGTACGTGTTAAGCTATCAATCGGCTTCTGGAAATGAATCCAGAGCGAATTAACCACACTCTAATCGTGCAGCTTCGGGAATACGTGGCACGTACCTCAATGGCATATTGTGGACCATGACTGTTCAGTATTCTTAGGAACCTGGGATTGGTCAAGTAGACAGTCAGGTGTACGATGGTGCTTTGCAGATACCGCCCAGGTCAAAGAACCATCCCATGCTCGACGTGTAACTCAGAGATGCAGGCAACCGTCATCTGCCATATCGCTCACTCCGCAGATGAATGCGGAAGTCGAACATAAATCAAAGGAAGCTTGCCTATCTTGGGTAACTGCCAATGCCCTCGATCCTACTCATCACAGGCGCATGGAATCCACACTGCCCGGCAGGATTGCAAGTTCGACTGTATGTGAGGGTCATGATGGTATGTCACAGCAGATGGGCGCCGCTAGGTCTTCGGACACAAGGCCCAAATTGATCTGAGAAGAGGCGGCGGGCCGCCGCGATGCCGCTGCACACCATCCTTCTGCCAACCACCATGACAATACGTCTTGTATTATTCGATGCATTTTCTACCCTCCTTGTGCCGCGGCTGCCTGTGTATGTGCAATACGCACAAACGTTCGAGCCATATCTCGGGGAGCTTGATCCTGATGCACTCAAAAAGTCCTTTAAAATCGGTACGATCAATCCTAGTGCTCTATTGACCACTGTTCTAACCATATATCATGGGATCGTATCACCATCTGTCTGATGCCTTGACGACAAAGCGTTGAAACAGCTGCAGACAGACAAGCCTGTTTACCAAAGCGGTGCAGAGGGTTGGTGGGGAGAAGTCATTCGCAGGACAGCAATCGGAGCGGGTGCAGATCCTACTGGTATGTAACGCTCTTGCCGCGGACGCCGCGATAGTAACACACGGTCCCACGGATATGTGAAGCCGTCGACAAATCACTCGGTGAAATCGTACCAAGGCTCCTCAGAAGGTTTGGAAGTAGAGAAGGGTATCGCCTCTTCGATGATACAGTACCGTGCCGTCCGTCGAACACATCTGTCAGTCTTTCACTGAGCTGATCATGATAATATGTCAGTGCAACAATTGCATGCCATGAACGTCCGTACAGGACTAGTGAGCAACACAGATGTCCGCATGCGTGAGTATCCTTACTACATCCACCATACGCAACCTATCGCTGACTTCGACGTCCCAACATCAGGCGCTGTTTTGGAAGATTTGGGAGTCTTATCTCTCCTGGATCCCGTTCTATTAAGCGAAGAGCAAGGGGTAGAGAAGCCTTCAGCAGAGATGTATAGACGTGCGGGCGAACGCGCTGATGTGACGGCCGGGGAGATAGTACATGTCGGCGACGAGCTCAAAGCGTACGTTCTTCCACATGAGCCAGCTTGCGCAATAGTCAAATGTCTTGTACAGGGACTACCAAGGAGCGAAAGCGTCCGGACTATCAGCGCTCTTGCTGAGGCGACCGGGGCCTGAAGGGGAAGGAGAGATGAAAGAAGAAGGCGAGGATTTGACTGGTGTAGACGTCGTTCCGAGCCTGATGCACGTAGTCGAATGGGTCAAGAGGAGCAATAGCTTTGAATAAACTTCAACGAAACGCGCCAGCGGAATTAGAGGTTCGAAAGCGTATCGATATTCTAAGCATACTGGGAATGCGGAGGCTACTCGCCTGTCACCGCTTCAGCGTTGCCGTTTTGGGTGCTACAATATCCTCAACTCGTTCTCCCAGTTTCAGCATTGTCCATCGGATAACCCTGGGATCTCGACGCATGAGGTTGGACAACCCCCGCAGAGTCTCCGGTGAAGCGTCGAAATTCATGGTCCAGTAGCTGGTTCAAGTTTAGTTATAGTTCTCGTCTTTCCGAAAACATGGCAACTCACTCTCCAATAGTATGGTGCGTTTTGTGTGCTCGCATCCGCTGTGGTAATGACAGAGTGCCCCATGAGTCTAGATGGCGGACCACGCCGCCTTGGTTCATAACATGTTTCGCCGCGACTGTGACCAAGTCTTTGATATGTTTCTACAACGCGTCATCAGATAAAACTACGCAGGGACCAGGCTAGCGCACATACATATTCTCCGTAATGGGCACCAATACATAGCATCTGGTAGAACGGCATTTTGGATAGTGCGATGGTGGTAGGGGGCAAAGCCCTGGGCGCCACTATTATTTCCGGTCATTTTAATGGATAAGTCTTACGCTAAATATGGTTAACGGCGTAAATCCCCATAGAAATATCACCGGCCCGCAATCCTTCTGTGAGGTGCTCTTGAGAGTATTTGGCTCGGAGCAGCTAAGAGGTTTCTCAGAAGTTTGCATCGCGCACAGGTAACATTTCTGGTCAGGAAGGCTCACTCATTGATGTTTGTCATCCGTACGGCATACGAAAGGTGCTCCATATGTAATAATGAACTATGCTACCAAGAATATGACAATGAGGGATACGGCAACGAGATGTGTCCGACTCTCATAGAGGTTATGAGTAGCAACTCAAGTCCAGGGATCGTAAAATATTGCCTAAATACGCCGACTAAGCACTGGCTGCCAGCTGCCTTGAGAGACATGACGAAGTTCGACAAGGTACAAGGTGTCGAACGGAATAGCGGCAACAGACCATCCTGGCGTTTGCTCGGCGCATACAACATGAAGATTGTCCTAAAATCATCTTCAGATTCTCTCGAGAGGGAGATAGTTGTTTAAGAAACACTCACATTGAAGAACTGTTGTACAGCTCTGGCGATAGTGTACGCTACCCTGGCAAGAGAGTAAGGTTGGCTGTTGTTGTCGACGATATGCAGACCGTTGTTCCACGGTTCGTATCCAGGCCACTATGAAGTCATGGCGTGAGATAATATGATCTGTTGGAACGTGTTCTCTTACCTGGATACGACAGCTGATTCTGTTTGCGCCAGTCAGATCCGGGATGGAGGTAGCGTTGACGAGACCACTGAAATTATTGGTGAGAGCATCCTCGAGTCGAATACCAAGAACATTGTTCACGAAGAAGCGAACAGTCGGTCGTCGGTTGTACTGCTGTGGGGCAGGATACACCGACTGAGGAACGATAACACCAATGACGATCACGTTCTCAAAATCGTTGAAGGTATGAAAACCAGGCTGGATCTAAATCGGGTAAGCGGTGAAAACAAAGATTAGGGAAAAGAAAACGCACGGTGGCCATGTTCTGAAGAAAGATTGTGTAGCTTAAGGGTGGTGCTGACGTCTCTTGAGCCGTCTACCTCCCTTTTATTCCTCTACTCACCACCCATTTCCGACACTTTGCTGTAGGCAGGATATTATTCAATATACCGAATGTGTAAATGAGCACTCAGACCCTATGCAATGTCCTTGTCTGGTCCCTGGGAGCGCTCTCGCATATTCCTAGTCAGCTATGGCTCATTGGGACTGAAGGACAAGGGTACGCTCACGAAAAGATAACCGGGGCTCATAACTCCGGTGTCGACGTATACCATGGACGAGTGTTAAGCAGCCGAGTCCCGATTCCTCCTTTCTTCGATGTCAACGTATATGCCCTAGCGTAGAGAAAGCCTGTTCGTAAACGTAACTGACTGGAGCGGATGCATACATACTGTGCTTGCTACAAGCGTATAGCCCGCCATTTTGTCGCGTGCGCCAGTGGAAATAATTCAAGGGGGCATCGAAAGCGGGCTCTCGCGACAAATACGCCGGTCTGATCAGTATGGATGCTGAGTCGGGCGAACGAGGGTAACCACGCCTACTGCTGGAAGCGCAAAAGACCCTTGACACGAGGCTTGAGAATCTCGATGAACAAATGGTAGTGATAGGGTCGAGACATACCCGATTTGTACGCCACAGGGTCCTGTGGAAGTTGGAAACAAAGAATTCGAACTTCCCCATGTCGGTGATGCAAGATAGCCGCCGCGCGCTGTCGACTATTGATAAGCAGTGTAGCGCTTTATATGCGGCGTGTCGAATGTGTTGGTGGATAAAGTCATCGATATGCGTGAATAGCGCGAACACGAGACTAGATGGCGAGGGTTGAAACGTAAGTGACAAGGGAGACTGGTGATAGAAACTGAACGCACGTGTTTGTTGTCACAAGGGCCACCACCGCACCTAGGGACCGTGGACGACGAGCTTCTAGCATTGAAAATATCAAGCATATGAAAAGACAGACCCACATACTAAGCCGATCTGCTGAAGGGGAACCCCAGACTTCATAGGGTGCAGGACATTGAAATCTGCAAGTACCGGCATTCAGAGGACAGATGGTTCACCCCTTGACCAAACGGCGGCCGCCTGCTGCGCTCAAAAGACAAATGTCGCAATAGAAATATAAGTGCATGAATACTAACTTCTGTGTTACAAGGTTCAGTACAATGCTATGCAAAGAGAGTAAACCATCTGCAATACAATGCCGACCGACTAGGAAGCTACAAGCTCCGAAAGATGGGACATACTGCTGCGCATTCTCTCAATTACTTGTCCACTGTTTGCAATTACGCTTCAGCCAGCGTGCTTTCCGAGCATCTATCCCACGACCAGGGACGCGAAGTGCAGCGAGTTGCCTTGTAGCGAGAATGCAAGTTTCTCCCCGAAATTTTGCACCCAAACGACGGCGGACTTTATTCTAAGGCACGTATTCCGTTATCCGAATCATCAGTTTGATAAATGGTACTTACCTGCGAGGCCGACAATCCAGAAGCGGAATCCGCATATGTAGCGCTGACCCAGTCGGTAGTCATCCTCACTTCTACGTCGCCAAAGTTTTCAAGCCAGATTTGCCAGAGACAGTCGCTCCAGTCCGTTGACCGAGTTGTATCAGGAAAGAACCGTTCGGTACACCAAAGAGGGTCGTCCCGTTCCAAGATCAAAGGGGATAACGAGGAAAAGGGATATGATGTTTGTCCTCGCATACTGTAGATCACCGGTTTTGGAGGAAGTTTCTTCGAAAACAAGGACCGGGTGAATGTCTTCGGAGGCACGACAGATAGATTTCCAGGGAAGAGAGCGACAGTCGAAGTTTGCGCGAAGAGGCGCGCCAAGTTTAGGAAGGCGTTCGGGTTGTCGGGGATATCCGTTTCCAGGTGTAAAATATGCACAGACATAGTCAAGTTCCTAGTACGAGAGTTTGGCAAAGCCGCAAGTTCGTCCAAGATGAGCGTGTAGTTTAATGATGGGGTGCGTGTAGTAATTATCAGAGATATGTACCCTGGTAAAATTGTAAGGAAGCTCCGTGAAACGAAGGCAGTAGTCGCACTTACCTTTCCACTTCGTCGTCCATGCCGGCAACGACGCGAGATGACCGACGTCCGTCCATAAACAAGCCGTTATCATATCGTTGGTAGGACGAGCTCGGAGCACGTAAGGTCGTAGAGATCGAATATTTTGGATGTCCGTGACTTTGGAGAGAAGGTGCTGTGTGGGTAGGGTTCGTAACGGAGAATCCGAAATATCAGGATCACGACCTACGTCCGTTTCAGTCTCAAAGCGTCGAGAGCTAAGTCAGACTCACTAGGGAAATCGAAAATACTGGGCATAGATAATCTCGCGGGCCACAAGGGACCTAGTCCAGATGATAAAAAGCCAACGCAAAAGCAGCAGTACACCAAGAGAATCCATTTCAACCGAAGGCGGTGGGCTAACCGTTGCCTGAGCGTTGTCGCATCCTCAGAGCAATGTTCCAGAGTGGTCCATGGAACAAAATACTTGCTGAAGGAATCTTGTTCTTCCTCGTCCTCGGCTATGTCGTCTGAGATCTTCGATACACTAACACTCGTTGGCATTCTCTGCCGCGACTGAGAGCTTATATTTAGGAGACGAGTTTGCACGCTTGCAGAGGGTAAGAGATTTGAAGAAATCGGTGGCTCTACATTGAGCTCCGTTGAGAGTGAGTCGTCCATGTCGTAGTGGTTAGAGCGAGAGCGAGCTGCGCGCAGGTTCGGGCGGTGGGCCCGAGTCTGAAGACAAGCGTGGGAACTTGGGAGTTCGCTGAGACAGCATATAGGGTTAGGGTCTTAGTGAGGGACCTAAGAAAACCCTGGAGTCGACGTTGAACAATCAGCTACAGCTATAGCTATAGAGTGTAGTATGATAGCATGTGTGCAAAGTCCATGAACCTCATAGAATGTTTTTTGTTCAATCATCTTCCTCCACATCACCGAACTCGAAGACACCCAGGCGATCCTTCTTAGCGGCAGCGACTGCCTCCTGCATGCGCTTGAGGACTGCGGGGTACGAATGAAGATACCGGCATCCCTTGCGATCGATGGTGGCAAGGCCTTCGCGAAGCAAGTCTTCATTGATGGATGCAATAACATCGCTGTGTACTTCCGGATCCATGAGACGCAGATGACGCAACGGGCCTTCTTTGTAGTCGGTGTTCGCGATCAGTTTCCTGCTTTCACAGAGCTGACGGAACCTGTCGATGGCTTCAGTGTGGTAATCGGTTTCGGGGCCGACGATTTTGATGAAACTTGGAACAATTACGCTGTAAGTCGGGACAGCAGCTATATGAAACGAGAAATCATACCTGAGGCGCGCGTCGTGAGCCTGACCAGGAAGCGAACGGAAGCGTGGGTCGAGCGGCCGAATATCGTTGAATCCAACAGTGCTTTGGTTTCCATAGTCGATGAAAGTAACTTCCGCCTCCTTTTTGATCGCAGACGCTCTGCGGACCTTGGCGCGATACCACGCGCCGTCAGAGAATTTCGCGGAAACGAGGTCCCCAGCTTTTGGAACGAAACCGGTGATGGGAGCAGCGGTCTTGTGGTATTGTGAAAATTCTCGCATCAGCTTCTCCAGGGATGCAATCCCTGTAAAGAATGTTAGCACCTGTCTAGATTGGGTGATCGGAGGACGTACCTTCAGTGTTCAAGATCTGAATGGAGAATGTCAGGGTACCATTATGTGACCTCACGTCACTAACAATTATATCCTGGTAGTCCGTCTTGAGGGCCGTGCCGTCGTCTTCGGGTTCTTCGATAACCTGTTCCACTGTTTCATCGTACTCAGACCACATCTGATGAGGGTTAGCACTTATTCTTCCAGATTACGGTCATGACGCACGTTTACATGGGCTTTCTTTGCTTCTTCCTAGGGACGTTGAAAATGTTAGCGTCATTACAATAAGGAGTAGGAAATGAGGTCACCTCGGCATCGTAAAGTTGCCGTGCCCATGGTAGACCGTCAGCCGAATACGAATGAACACTAGCAAGGCCCTCCTTGACCAGAGATATTGCAGCGTTCTCGGTCTTGTTCAAGAACAACGCGCCAATAAAGCCTCCAGACTTGTCAACGTCATAGACCTCGATTTCGCAGTCTCGCTGCATGTATCGTCTCGATGTGAATTCAGCAGCCTCTGCACCGAAAGGCTCAGACTTTTCCGACGAGTTACGGGCCGTACGCGGCGCGCGGATACCTAGGAGAAAATATAGATATATGACATGTTATGACATGTTTAGGCATGCTTACCACCGAGCACCAGGGTGAGAAGTTGATTATCCTTAGGAATAAGGATCCTGTCAAGCATCAGGAAGCGCACTCAAGGGATGCACATAAGTTGAACACGAACTTAAATCTTGACCCGGCGGCAACATAGTCGACAACAGCAGGAATGCGACCCTGGCGCCTGAAGCCATTCAAGAACGGCGTGGCACGCGCGCTGGTCTAGGGATGGCCATGAGGCTGAGCCCACAAAGCAATAGCGAATGTAGCTCACCTCTGATATATTGAGGGGTTGCTTGGGAGGTGGGAAGTCCTTGCCAGAGTGAATTCCGCGGGTCTCATTGGCAGCTCTGAATGGTGTATCAGCGCAATCAAACCATGAATTATACAGTGATACTTACGCTTGTTCAGCTGCCATGAGTTTATCGTAGTCAGGTGAGCGATCCTCGTCGTCACGTTTGTGTCGCACAACACTCGCAAGACCTCTCTCGATGATTTGCTCAGCGATGTTTCTGGATGACAAAATTAGAGGAACAACCAGAACGTGAAGTGAGTGTATTGCGCTACATACGACTGTTGATTGCCGTAGCGAATGGTGACGCTTTCTCGCTCTTCGTATTCGCCGTCGCGTGGCCTTATATAATCAACTTGTACTTTGACGTGCTTGCCAATTAGTCGTTTGCGGAGGAACTCGCGGGCTTCAATGGCATAGTGGGCTTGCTTTGGATCGCTGAGTCTGGAGAGCGTTATTGAATATGTAGCACAGATCCGCCAGCTCGTGATGTCACATACTTCGGAGAACGAACCGAGCTGAGCTGAACCCTCTTTTCCTTGGAGCCGGCCTTCTCAGCGACAGAAACTTGGTCACCACTCCAGACACGAGTGACAAAGGCGTCGAAGTGTCGTGGAGTTCCGTTTGATGCTGTGCCGTTCGACTTAGAGGCAGCAGCTGGCGCGTTTGCGAACAAGTTCAGATGCTTTTCCTTCGCCGAGCGTTCCGCTTGACGGAGCTTTTCCATACTGCCATCCGCGGCGAGCATGCCAGCGTGCCAATCGACAATGCGTGCAAGACCAGCTCCAACCAAGAATTCCGCGACATTACCAGCTGTCGGATGAAGCACTGTAATAGACCAATTAGGGTGACACATTTGTGACTATTTTGATAACGGACCGTTGCCAATAAAAATGGACGCGGTTGGGGCAGGGGAGGATGAGGTCGCTTGGAATGGCGTGGCCGTAGATGTTGGTAGTGACAAAAGATTGACTTTCACGGGACGTTGTAAAAGGCGGGATTCAGTGAAGAATTTGGCCTTATACAGCCTGATCAGCATGTAATATCGTTGGACTCTCAGAAACTCACCTCTTCTCCGAATGGCTCGGATGACTCGTCTGGCTTGCTCGCAACTCTTGGGCAACGCACACCCGCAAGTGTGATGTTGACGAATTGGTGATCGCCCTCTGGCATAAGGAGCCGAATGCGTAATGTCGACCCATCCTTGACTTGCTCAACAATGCCGTCAAGGGTTTTGCCCTTCCATTCGGTCATGAAAGCGTGCGAGTCTGTGGGCATCATGTGATGCACCTCTCGAGCCTATATCGACACGTGTCGGTCGGTTTGACAGAGTGGAGCGGCATGTGAAGCACTCACCTTGGGACCATGGGGGTTCCAGATACCTTTGTGAGCGTTACGAGCCTCGTTCTCCAGCTCACGTCTCTTGAGATCCGCTTCGTTGGGTTCCCTCTTCATCTCCTTCAGCTTTGCCCAGCCGGCCTTGAGCAGTTCATTTGTGATGTCTACCCCCTGACATTCAGCAGAGCCTATCTCACGAATTGTGTCATCGTTGGATGGAAGCGTATGAGCTACTGTGAACGTTACAGGTTTTCCTACGACGTGAGAGCGCAAGAATTCGCGAGCCTCGTATGCCCAGGGCTGTTGATGGAGTTCAGCTTGGAGAAACTAGTATACTGGATTATGACGATTTACCTCATCTTCCCTGGCTGATGTACCCATCCGAGGAGCTGAGGTGTCCGCCAGATGCAACACCCTAGTCATATGTCATCAGTGACAGGTCTATGAAGAATGCCGAGACTTACCTCTCCTTGGGTGGTTGTCCCTGAACATTATTGGGAGTACGCAGCACAAGGGAGTCGCCGGAGATCACAGCTAGTTACTCCATGATATTCAGGATTTCGGATGTACATATAAACGAGCATAAGACCATACATTTGACAATCTGCAAAGGCTCTTTATAAGCGAGGGGCTGGTCTGATCGTCAAAAAACACGCACCGCCTTCATAGCCATGATTTTCGCGAGAGTATAGATGACAGTAGACAGCAAAAAGTTACACGACGTGGAGGTCGTCGCGTGCCGCTTAAGTCCAGCTTAGGTTAAATACGGCAGGTAGTTCCCACGCATAGTATTTACGCGCTTTACGTGACCTTGGGCGACTTAATCGGGGCGTATTATACTTTCCCTATTACCGGGTCGAAAATCAACGGTTATAAAGCTTCGAGTTTCTCTCGTCTTTCGAGTCCTGGCCCAAAACGCAAGCGCTACAACGCTGAGTCTGCAAGACGTTAGTCTCCGTTGCAGACCATAATCGAAAAGAGAAGACAGTCGTTCTCTTTTCTTGATAGCAAGACGTGGTCTTATAGAAAGTTTAATTCGGAGGCCCAGACTCATTCCTAACACGCTGAAGCGCCACAATTACAAGCTCCGCCTGAAGCTCATGAGGCGCGCAAGAATCGTGGTTTCGGTGCTTGCCTAAGTTGCCTTGTACCCTGACCAACACCTGCGGCAACTGTCGACAGCTTCACCCAAATACTATGTATCTGGTACAGCTCGAAATGTTCCTAATGTAATCTTTATACTGTAGCCTCTATACTGCGCTAGTCATGAAGCTGCTCTTAGTAACGGCCAGATATAGTGAGCCGAGCATTCAACTAGCTGATGACATCGTTCGGACTCATTTACTTCTCCTGTTCAACAGGTACAAACTATGACACCTATGTTGGCGAGCTTCGGACTATTCATGATTGACGGACGTCAGAAGGCGAGGCTCTAGCCGAAATTACCAATCAACGGCGAGAGCAAACATTAGACGACTCAGAAGCTCCAGTGAGATCGTTCGAAAGCCACCAGATCTCGAGGTACTATTCTTGTTTCTCTGCAAGTGTATCTGATCAATCTTTGTAGCCTTCATGTGAAATGGTCTGGAACTTCATGTAACTCGTCATCTGGTGCTGCAAGGCCTTCCTCATGGCTTTAAGTGTAAGAGGTATCGCAGACGTCCCCCAACAAGATCATACACTGTGTTCGCACAATGCGTTGGCCGTTCCCTCAAGCCGCGGATGTTCAGCGTTTGTACCTCGCGGTAAGCAGTGAGGAGCATGTCGAACGAACGTCTCAGATCACAAACAACACCGTCCGCTGACTGCGAGTGGAGAATCATCGTCCGAATATTACAAGATCCTTGATCGTCATCACGATCGCCTCCCCCGACAAACCAGAAACCTCGTGTTTCTAATGACGTTCATTCGAGATGTGCCTTTTCCCGCCAGTCACAGGTATAGGCAAATGACGAAGAGGCTGTCGTTATGATCCTATTTGGCCTTCGACTACGCGAATGCCCCCCTATCTGTCCTCGTATGCGGATGCATACTCTCAGCCGTACTACCACCGGAAAGAGGGGTGATCCCGCATCCTCAGGACGCATGCATTGTCAAAACGTGCTCACGAACACGGAGGTCATTTCCGCTGGTTGACAAGGGCCTCTCGAGTTTGCTGCGGGTTTCGCAGGTTGTACGTCAGGTGGCTCTGCCTAGACTCCTGTAGCGTTCGTACAATCTCATCCAATCAGCTCTTAGGCACATGTCCAAGACGACAGCGTCACCCATGGCCACCGCTTCTCTTCGATACGATCTCTCGACAAGATATTTTTTGTCTTCAACCCAGCTGTAAACAGGTGCTTTAGCCCCTGTTCCATGGTCACCCGTCAACGGCTACATTGTTGTACACTGCGGATCGTGTTATAGATCGCCTGTCATGTGCACGAGTCCGTCCACCCAAATGGCCTCCCACCATACGTGCAGAGGTTCGGTCCGTCTGATTCCCAAACGAATGTGTGACTGAAATGACTTCTGTTGTATTGCACAGTACCTACGGCAGTGACGCAGACATGCATGCCTGCGGCGCATCACTTGTCGCGCCCCATGTCCTGCAATGCCAAAGGTCCAGCATGCACCAAATAGATCAAGACTGGGACGTCCACGATAGACATCCAGTATATATATATCCGTACGTTGGACCGAGAGCGAACAACGTCTCCCATCGACGTCCCATGGTCTGCTCGCGTTTCTGAGAAATTTGCTATATTATGGTATAGTCCACGCAATCGTTATCTTTCGCTGTACCTCTCTAATATCCTATCCTTACAGACCGACCGATTAACTTACCACACGTTCCTTGATTATCCTCTCGACACGTTCCTTTCGTCAGGCGTCATCGTGCCGCAGGCGGTCTATAACGCTAATCCTTGTCGTAACACACTTACAACCGTCGCCCGCCAGCACTTCGAGCCTCAGCCATCCATCCTATTTTATGAACATGAAGAACTAGGCTTCGGTCTTCAAGACGCGCTTCACCATCGTTTCAATGGACTGATTGACTATGATTCTATACCATATCTATCTGAATCCGCGAGTAGGATCTCTTGTCGTATTTTGGTAAGTGGTTTCTCAGAGGCTTATGGTACCTGTCATCATTCATTCCACACAGTGGCCAGGCTACGAAGCATGGTCCAAAAGCTTCCATATTCTTGATAATGATCAGAACCCTATCAATCGCGCTCGTTTGGCGTTCGCTGTCGCAAATGCAGTGGACCAATTCATGAATGTATGCTTATCCTATTGTCGACTTGTGATTTCCTGATACTAACGTAATGAGTCGCATAGGATGTGCGAGATGTTCAGTCCGCAGAACCCCGGGGAGACTGGTGGGTTGGAAATATTCCCTACCAAGAACTATGTCTTCTGGAACTCCGACATGTGTCTCGCGGCAGCTGGCAACCGGTGCTTCGACTCAGACGTAGCACCACCTGAGGACATCGCGAAGGTAGCTAATAGCTTACTCGTTATACCTTATATATGCTCTATGATGATAGGGTACCTATTGGAGATACTCTAGAAGATTCTGCGTGTCTGCCAGACTCACTATTACCGACGGCCACGTTCTGAGGGCGCACACTATACACTTTCTCTTGAAAAATCATTTATGGATGGATAGAATCCGCTAATTAGAGAGTATTCGCAACGCGTATTTTTGCATGCTGTGCTGTAAATTTGGGCTCCACCGTCGTATTTTTGGGCGGAGCATAAGCGGCGCCGCAAGCGCTCTCGCGGTGCGGGCAAGCGCAACTTGCGTTATCATCGTCGGTCAATGAAGCAGTATCATGGTCCCTCACAGATCGATACTTTCCAGAATGTCATGCATCTACCATTCTCGCATGCATGCCATTTTAACTTGGAAATTTCGCTGTCTCTGGAGTTGTACAGTGTTCAACATATCGAGCGCTAAGCGGGTGAATACCCACTGATTTGCCACAGCGGACCCACTGAGATCCAAGTGCGCCACCGTACTATATTTTTCGCGCCATCGGGCATATCGGGGTCGTCATAAATACGCGTTGCGAATACTCTCTATTGATGGCGCTTTTGTGGAACGGCGGTGAAGTATTTTTATCTTGCAGACAACAAAATCAAACTGAATGTAGGCTTAAGATACGGCGGGAAAGGACTGGCTGCCAACTAGTGGGAGATACGTGACGAAGCTCAACAAGATACAAATTCTGAAATGCCACGTGAGAGACCGACCAGTCTGTCCGCTGCTCAGTAGAGGTGACATGATAGTTATCCTACGAACACTGTCAGACTTTGATAGTATAAGAGGGTTAATATAGCACTTACAGAGAAGAACTGTTGCACCGCTTTTGCGATAGTGTACGCGACCCTTGCGAGAGTGTAAGGTTGGCTGTTATTGTCCACGACGTGAAGGTCGTTATTCCACGGCTCATACCCGGGCCACTGTGCAATAACAATGTAAGGTGCCATACTCCGTCTGAACTTGGTCCTCGTACCTGGATATAACAGCTAATCCTGTTGGCTTCAGTCAATATGGGTATCGCGGAAGCGTTGGCAAGCCCATTGAAGTCGTTGGCAAGAGCATCATCGAGGCGGATACCAAGCATATTGTTCACGGAAAAGCGCACAGTCGGCTGTTGGTCGTACTGTTGCAGGACAGGGTATACCGACTGAGGAACAACAATACCAACGACATCTATACTTTCGAAATCAATGAAGGTATGGTAAAAAGCCTATATATAACTTTGGTAAACCGTCGGAACATCCGCGAGCAGAGAAACGCACACATCGGTGGGAGATAGGTCCTGAACGATCACGACCTCAGAATCATGAAGGGTGTCGTGAACCTATGAGTAGTGTAAGCTTGGTACATGATTTCAGGAAAACTGATTTGGAGCGATACATACCGGGGTTGAGCCAGATGGATTGTCATAAAACTTGAACGGAAGAGTCGGAGGACTATCCTGGAAGCTCAGGTCTTGTTGCGTCATATAAGTGTCCGAATCGTCTATTACGTGACTTGTCGAGCCTTCAATAGCTGCATTGACTTCTCCAAAGTCATTGCCAATAACCGTTGACACAGCATCGTTCTCGAGGCTCTCTTCATAGTCGCCAATGATGATCTGCCAGCTGTTGTCACCAATATGGAGTAATCCAAGCAGACATACTCTGTGCTCCTGTATGACATTGTTTTCTAGAGGATTGCCCTTCAGAGTGACAGATTTATTGCCGGTGACATTGCTGATCCTGAATATTCTACTCACTCGGAGAAAGGCTTGGACAAAGCGAGCGATGCTGTAAGCGAATTGTCCTGCTCCCATCGGGCCATCGGCTGCATAAACCTCAATTGACCGCCTTTCCGGATTACAATGCGGCCACTGCGAGGCGTCGTGTTAATACTGAATAGCTTCAGGAGAGTTAGTATACATACCATAAGATATACGTCCACTGCCCAACCGACCGACATCGGGAGATGCAACAACGTACAGATATCAGAATTTTCAGAGTACCCGTTCGTAAGGACGTCGGTCACCCTCACACCAATCGTATCAATGTCAATCTGGTCGTGAAATAATATCGGTGAAAATTGTGGAGGATTCGTAGATTGAATCGGGAATATTGCTTGAGGGATCATCGCACGCACTCTGCGCATTTGCTGTTGATATTCGTCATGATCAATAGAGCAGTTTTGACTACTACGATTACGTGAGTATGATTTTGAGACGAGAGAGTGAAGGAGATACTCACGAAGATTCTTCCAGTCGTAACGATTGTAGGCAACCATCCCGCGTGAGTTCCACAACCAAGTCTTTAATCCCCCATACTATCGGGCAGGACAAAATCATCCGCGATATTCGATGTCGCCCGTAGGTTGACGCCGAAAGCACACAAAACATGGTCAATGTTATAATGATACTCCCTGAGTAGCGGATATTGAACGACCCTTGTCGCAAATCAACGATCATTGCATTGGACTGAACAGCTTGTGACACTCACAGACTCCAGGATTTGCATCAGACTGTTTAAGTGTCATTTGCGCCGAGATTCGAAAACCGGGCACGATCGCAAAAAAGGCTTGTATAACTCGGATGATCCTAAAGACTTGATCGTGTTCGAGCCCCGCAAAGGTGTCGCCTGAGACCGGAGTGCATGTATTCTCTGTAGTCCAAATCAAGAGCAGGGGTAGCACGTCTGTGCAGGCCTCCAGCGATAAGGATCGGATCCTTAACGTTGTGGACGGCGCATATCGGGGACTTACGCGTCGCCAAGTCAGATGACTGCCCTTAAAGTCGAGGAGACAGGGAAGAAGATAATATATGGACAGTAGGTTCTTGGCGTCAACAAAATCGTATGATGACAACGAGAGGTGTTGAAGGGTGCTGAAGGTCGCAAATAGGCTGGGTATTCGGCACGGCATGTTGGGATGCCTGGAGAAGATACTCTGGGTTCCGAAGACCGCGGTATCAGAACAGACGTTGAGGGTGAGATTAGTTGCCTGTGGGAAGAGCGAAGACAGCTTATCAAGTATGATATGTCCCGATCCACCATGGTCTTTCTCGGCAATGGTCACGTTGACAGCTCGAACATAACAGCTTGTCAGTGAGGCTGCTTTACACTGTAGTTTGGCGAGTGCATTAGGCCATTTAATGTGAAAGCAAGCATAGTAGATGGGTCCGCAATAGTGGAACCATCGTCGTGAGACCAGAATACAGCTGAAGATCGTGTTCTTGAATTGAGGGTCCACAAGAATGAAGTTAAGAACTTTGAATTCTACTTCAAGAGGTAAAGCCCCATCACGATGTGGAAAAGTGTGGCGCAACCGTTGCTGTGACATTTGGGCCTAAAAAGATCTTTGTCGGTAAGCCGTCATAATTATCTTCAGATGTACTGACCATAATGAGTCCACTACCTGCATCCGAACGACAACTGTCAACTGCAGGGGTGAGGGGAGGCGAGTCGATGAGAGGGAGATGAAGATGTCGTATCAGGAGGTAGGTCATAACGTCTGCTTGAGCTCATTTTGCACGGGGCGAAATTGGACAGCATTCCGGAGGTATTGATACGATCTGTCTCGCCAGAATCTTGGACGAGGCCAGCAGGCAAGAAGGCATAGCAATGCGGATAGCCTAGGCGAACACGACTCATCGCGGAGATCTATCGATATCGATCAAAGCATATAGAAGCTTCTTGAAGTCCTCGTGCGAGACTATTCATGAAACCTAAATATCTTACGAATCCAGAACACTAGCAAGTTCTCCGGCGACTAGTTGAGACTTCTCCCTCTCTATGAACTTCATTTCGTCCGGAACTACAACGCGCTGATATTCCGAGTCTTGAAAGATTGCGAAGATTTTCTCGAAGCATTCAGCTTCGAACACGGCTATCCCAGCAGCTGTGGTCTGTGGGATGCCGAGGCTGGCAAGGACCTGATTGGCGGCAAGATTGAAGTGAAACTGACAAGCGCTATGAGTATAGCTGTGTCGAGAGAGTGGGGAGTAACGATACTGCTACCTGTTCGTACTTCAATAAATTCTTCTTGACGATGTCGATAGAGGTGAAGATTTTGGCATGCTGTGTCAACCAGTAGCGGTCGAAGTCTTCAAAAGATATATCATCCTTGCGGTGCATCAAGACGACCACTCGGACACGGTCTTTGCGGATGCTAGCTGTTTCGGAAGACATGGTCGACGACGGCGATATGTTGAAATGACGGACTGATTGTTTAAAATAGGGCGGCAACCAATGTCGAATTTAAACACATCCTGCCTCGGGATGTAGGGCTCAACCCAACCGAGTGTGTTAAGTCAATCGTGTCCAATGTCCTCGGGATGACCGAACACAGTCGTGTCACAGGGCCTTTTCATAGACTGCAGAACATGAGTCAACAGCAGATACGAGATGTGCAGTACGTATATTTACTCGGCGTCATCGGGATGTAACAAACGAGCCTCTCGTTCCTCTTCGGTCTCCGCCTTGCTGTCCGAGTCCACCTGGAAGGCACTCCAAGCAACTTCGAGCTCAGGACCATCAACCAAGAGTTCGAGCAACTTAGTTGCCATATCTGGTTGTTCCGGTGTGATTAGTATGTGGCGCTTACGTCAAAAGAGAAACTAGGCGCTCACCCATCGTCTGCTCGAGCTGGACCTTTTGCATTTCCGCAAGCCAACTTGGAGGATCTGCGAAGGACAGCCTGCTCATTGTTACTGTGAACATGTGGGATATGCCGTTGAAGCGGCGGTGAGGTAAATGGTGCAACTTGTAACGTAGATTGTACGGCGTCGGCGAGGAGAACACTAAATAGGATAGCAAAGCAACGAGCCGATTTGTTGTCTGAATGACCCTATATCGTAGGAAATACGTGTAAGTGTCATTAAGAATGTGATACCGCAGGGAGATACACGCACCAATCGATCTTGGCCTGAGAAGCCATCAGCCCGGGATCCTCTTCCCAAAGCGGATTCGTGACGTCGGTGAGATATGTAATTATGGAGGGTATCAGTATATACGATTGCAGGAGTGTCGTCACGGCATCCGTGTGCGCGAGAGCCACGGTGGCGATGAAGGTGAGTATAGCATCTTTCAAGTCAGTCTAAAGCGCAAAGTCAGCGTTCTCCACATTCTGATACAATATATGGCTCACCTCTCTCTTAGCGTCAGTAAGATAGGCGTATAACTGGTCGAGATGTTCGATGCTTCGCGTGTCCTCGGCATCGGGAGGCCTTTGCCCAGTCTCCGTATACGGGTGTGCGAGCAGTTGTCGAAAGGCGTTCGAGTCTAGAAGACAGATGTTGAATTGAGAAGTCAACATGGCAAGTAGGGACGTACGAGTCGCTAGGATGGCTAGTGTTCGGGCGGTGTCTCGAATCAATGCTGCCGGCCGCTTAGGTCCTAGGAGGGTGATTAGGATCTGAGGCGCGCGAACAAATGCGAACAGCCTGTGTGCGCGTCAATTCAATGTCCGTGCCTAATACACAGACTGTCATACCTGGGCACGAGGGTTTCTGGGATATTCCATGAAAGTGCTTCCAACAGTGCCACAGTCTCAGAAGCAAGCATAGCTGCTTCCGTGTCGCGCGGCTCGTCTTGATCGATTGCTGCATAGCGTCGCACAGCATCCCGCATGGTGATGACGATACGACAAGGGTCTTCTTCGCGCTGAGGCAGAGGAGAAAGCAATATGTCTGAGAACGATGGTATAGAATATGACATCTTCCGCAACATGTTAAATAGCGCTGTCAAAGGAAAGTCCTACACATCGATCAGCAAGGCACATGATTATACGGATATGGTTACGCACAGCACCATAGGAAACTAGAAGCGTAGATATATCCGACAGCAACTTGAGTAATTCTCGTAGATGATCAGACCATTCCACAAGATTCGAGGCCGAGGCCACGCTTTCGAGTAGTCGAGCCGTTGTGTGGGTATACGCTTGGATGTCTTCAGCAGGGGCAGATGTTGGTAAGGGCGAAGTCATAAGCAGTTGGAGCGTCGGCACTTTCGTAGAAGCTGACGTATGCCCAAGAATAAAGCGATGTATCTGATGAAGCCGAAGTTAAGTGATTAAAGCATTTTCTACACAGTGAGAACCTTACTTTGTCCATCCACATCGGAGATTGCGCAATATACGTTTCTTGCACAACATTCTCTACAGGGGTGCCCGGAGCTCTATGTGGGCTCATCGATACGTCTTCGTCCTGTTCTACTGGATTCTCTACCACTTCCTCTGCCCTAGGGGTCGGCGAGGACAAGCGTGTTTCGAGCATAGGTAAATCAGGCACATCCGCTGCACGTTGACCATAACGTGTAGGACTTGGAGGCGAGGGCGGTGCCAAGAACACGTCGTCATTGTTGGCTCTTTCCTTTCCTTTGTCTTTGGCTTTCGGTAGCTGGGACAAAAGTTGCGACGGCGACGGTTGTGTGAAGGAATTGACGAAGCCAAGAAGCTGAGACCGATTCGGCATGCGTTGAGAAGACGCGACCGGCTTCCTTGGAGTCACTAGATTGCCAAAAGTCGGTCGTCCAGGCGTTTCTGCGACGAGAGGGGGTACGACATCTTGGGTTTTGGAGTTCCACGAGCGTATCTCCGCAGGCACCCGCATTGGTGTTGCGTTTGAGGCCTGCGTAAATTTGCGTGCAGACATTGGTGGTCTACGGGCTGAGGTTTCCACCTCATGTTGCTAGCAATCACCGCTTCACTATTCTGTTCGTTTCATGAGCGGAGATGGAACTCACTCTGAACGAATACAAGGTCTTCATCCGTTCTATTTCGTGCTTATACTCGTCTTGCAATTTGATCCTAGCAGTTTCGGCTTGATTCTTGGCATCTTCTATCTTTGCGAGCTGCGCGGCGTGCGTGTCTGTAGTCTGGCGGAATAATATCAATTATACGTACGAACGAAGAGAAACGTTATACCTCTTGAATAGTGGTACGTAGAACCGAGACTTCTCCTGCCTTGCTGAGCACTTCGTTCCTGGAGTCTTCAAGTTGTGCGTTCAACATCTGTATCTGCCTCTTCAAACGTGCTAGTTCCGCCTCTGGACCACTCCTGGATTGTGCCCTCTGTCGAAGATCTTGCGATGCCGCAGGAGTGATAGGTATAGCGGGAGTTGTAGCATGTTGCGAGCCGAAAATAGGCCCATTGGTATGTCTCGAAATGACCTCCGCTCTTGAGTTTGAAGGACCAGCAACAGGCGGTTTCGAAATCGCTAATGTTCGCGACGGATGAGAGGCAGGCTTTCTATTCAGCTGATTTCCGATAGGGAGCCGTTGGCTGTCTGGGACGCGTACTATTGTGGGTGAAGGCGGCTTCAATGCCGCTTTCGGTGGCCCGCCAGCTAGAACTGTATAAGCACTGCCATTGATGGATATGTCGGGAACATCATCAATAGCATTACGACCTCGCTTTCTTCGTGTGGGCTGAGGCTCCGTGATGTGTTCCAGCTTGACGCGTTTGGGCGGAGGACTTCTACTGCTGCTTTGTTGCGTCGCAAACGGGGCTTGGCTACTGACATACTTTCTTTCCGCTTCATCAAGGGCTGCAAGTGCATCGTCATCTAGTACTAGATCATCCTGGCCGAAGTACAAGTCGTCCGAGTCTTGCATGAAGTACTATGGGGTGTGTTCTCGCATGCTCTGGTCTTGGAGGGATTCGTTGCAGACGCGGGGATCAAAGGAGTTTTACTGGTCTATTGCTCACAGATATGCCGATGTATGAAGCATAGAGAACTTGTAGGGGTAGTGTCGAAAGAGAGAAGATGGAGGTACGCGAGAAAGAGAAAGTCGCGTAAACCTGGGCTCAAGGCGCTAATCAGCGCGGCGGGATTCTGCCGGATTTAGTAGAGAGCGGCGATCTAGCGCTGAGACGTGCAGCTGTATCACTACAATCTAGGTTGAATCGTGCTCCTGGCCTAAAACTCCCGAGTCGGACTCAGGTGAGTAATGGTTTATCGAATGAAATGTCTTGGCAACTGCACCGGCCTAATTCCACTTTGGTGATCCATACTATGCCTGTAATTAGGTTTATAACTTTTATTATCATCAGCCTCTCTTGCGTGCACTTTGTAACCGCTTAGCGTTCTAAGTAGCAGGGAATGTAGACACACCTCTAATGTACTTTCCCTATTTTTCTCCCGAATTTACGACTCAGTACAATGGCCTCGGATGTTCTCCGATGTGAGGATACCAGTGTTTATAATTCCTGTCACGGAAAGGTCACATCGGCAGGGAAACGGCAAGCGCGTACCGCCCGTCTGTCATTGATGCGCTGATCGTTCCCCACTTCGGAGTACGAGAGTGCCGTTGATGCCGCTACCGCTTCTTGGGTGGAGAAAGAAATTGTCACGCTCATGGCGGTTTTGTCACTTTCTTAAGGAAATTGGTTTCTGTAAAGTTATCCAGCACGGTATCATATGAAGGAAGAGCTGAAAAAACATTCAAGAGATACATTCACTACGCAGCTGAAGTCATGGAACGTCATAATCACACGATCTCTGGCGATCGGCGCATCAAGGCTCAAAATCCGTGATTTTTGGACTCCTGGTCATGTTTCATGGGGTTCATGCAGTACCCTTTCCATAAAAATATACAGTACCATTAGTACATACGAAAGGTATGTATTCGACACGATAGCGCCCGCTTGAGGTCGTTGTGGAAGGAAATAATTGCGATTATAAACACTGTCACAATTATAAACCCAGGTACAGGCATAGTAGTTCGTACTCCTTAATCTCTGGTAACTCAATAGGGAGCCCGAGTCGGATATCAATGACCAGGATTGACTTTTCAGCAAGGCGACCTCAATCTTTAATATCTGTTTAATCTTCTACAACTGCTCTATGCCAGATCTGGTCTAACGAATGTTACAAAAGACCGCAATGTTTAGTGCCAAGAATGAAGAAAATTCAGAATACTGTTTCAACTAGAAGATCGTGAAGCGCTGTGCTACCTACACCTCCATCGAGGCTGGATAGTTCCCGTGCCTTGACCATCCCATCTCTGGCGCATCGTTCTAGCGAGGTGGCTGATGCTGAAACATTTGATTTCACTTGCTTTGCAGCAGATCTTGCCCTGACCGTGCGCATCTCAGCCCTGATCCACAAGACGTTATCGCCTTGGTCCTATATATACCTGCTGCAGCGTTTTGTTTCGCGGCTTGTCGATTACTGTCCTGTTCAGCAGACGTTTTATCTGATGGCAGACACTAGCTCGGACGGGCTGCTGACTTCTGAGGCTTAACAACTGTAAGTATAGAGTCGCCGTCGTTACACTGGTCATTTGCACGCAAGTTAACCAACTAACTTAGATTCGCCGATTCGGCAATTCTCTATGGGCTTGCTGCGCTCATGACATATGAATACGTCCTCACTTTCCCGAGAGAAATCGCAACTATATGGCCTAAACGCAAACGAAGCGGTCCCGCATGGTTATTCATCGTTAACAGATATCTCCTTGTGATAGCTACCGTATTGAATTGCTCGCCCTATCCAAACGCTCGAGTATGTTCCCTCTTGGCTCTCTACAAGTCCCTTCCGTTGATCCAGTACGTTCGTAGATGTACGTTAGCTACTATTACATTTGTGCCATGATTAAACAGGTCCGTGTAGTTGTAACGGCACGATTAGGCTGGGACAAGCTGTGGGGCTTGCCCAATATGTCGTATTCGCCGGTAGGCCTTTCACTCGTCATCCCAGCGCTATACTGAACGGATCCAGTTTTCAATGCATTAAGAGTGTACGCATTGTGGAACAGCAATATTGCTTGTGCTGCGCTTGTGTTTGCTTTGGGATTGATTCCAATCGCCACCAATATTGTATGTGATGATTCCAACTCTGCCCTATCTTCACTCATCGTCGCTTATACAGTACGTGTTTTGTTTTTCGACACCGCTGTTCCTCGAAGATCCGTTATTTGGCAATCTATGCACGGCAAGTATCTCATTATCCCAGGACCTGTACTTCAGGTAAGCTTAGTACATGGCTCCAGCCGACTCCACGCAGGGCTGACAAGCTCTCCAGACGTAATGATATATTTCCGGCTGTTACTCGAGATACTGAAATACGTTCTATAGTACTCATGACAACCCGTGCATCGGTAATTGCGGGAGACGTCATTGTCCTTTTGGTGACCTGGCTGAAGACTTGGCGGACCTACAGGATGGCTTCCGGGGTCAATATGAAGGTCTCGCTAAGTTATCTTATTTTACGTGATGGTATGCCCATTTCTCAGCTTGTGTCACCCTTTTGTGTTGTTGATGTGTGGCATAGGTACTATATACTTCGTGTATGTTCAGCTCATACCATATGCGCTGCAATATACCAGCTTATTGACCATTCACAGCATTCTTCTCGCTCTGAACATCCTTCAAACCCTCGTCTCAGGAGTGGTGAGCATCCCGCATTGTCTTCGACTCTCAAGGTTTCGATCTTACTCCTTGCATGCACTAGTCCTTCTTCGAGAAACTCGAGCCTGTCAACGTGTTCATAGTAACGTGCGTTTGCATAACTGGACTGGTATACTAAGATCTTGCTCTAAACGGCTCTTTCAGTTTAACACCCATTCTCATTTCTCGATTCCTTCTCAACCTCCGCGATGCTGCACAACACGACGGTACCTCCTCGGATGACGCCTACGACTCTCACTTCTCGATTCCCGGCTTCCAAGTGCCTACAACTGGAACAGGAGCTCTGACAGGCAATATGGGAGCGCTTCTGGATCACGACTCCGACGACGCTTTGGACCTCATGTTCGCTGGTCTCAATACGCAAGTTGATCATAGCTCTTCCGAAGAAGGATGTCCAAAGCAGATAAACCACGAGAGCTACGACTCTCCGGATACGGAAGACCACCATACGATCGAAGAGGTAAATACACACATATCGAACTTCCAACATAAGCTGAACGTTCTCTAGAAGCCGCGAGACGTCTGAGTTACGGTGAGCGGTGTCCTGAGTAATTTCCGTACGGCGCGGAATCAGGAAGACGAGACGCTGGAAAGATGTAATGAGATTGACTCGGTTGCTGAGACGAACAGTGGCGGCGAGAACTGACCAGCAGAATATACAACAAATGGGCAGTGGAGGCAGTGGCTCTATACGAGACGGGTAATGTGCATGCATTTATATCGGTCATAGCTACTAGTACAGCGACCCAAAGGTCGTAAGAACGCGTATACATGGGGTGTATAATGACCATTGGCGTCGTACAGAGACGATGGCTGGGGCACACGAGCCTTGCCCGTCAAGCATCGATCTCTACTGTAAGCGGGTACGATCGCGCCGGGGTCGCTGAACTGTGTCGAGAACAGTCACAAACCAAGGCATAATAGGATGTGCGGGCGAGCCTGAGGACTCGGGACCCTGATCAGAGGCAATTTGCCTGAGCGGCAATCTGTGCCCAAGTCACGGCATCATCGAAGGTTAGACAGAGGAGTGATCACTCCAATGCTATCCAACGTATCGTATCTTGATGGCGCCCGCTCGATTACGCGCTTCCAGTGCTATACCCCGGGGGTCAGTACTTCAGTGACCATAGGAGATAAACGGAACATCTGACTCACCCCGAAGCTCCTCGGCCTCTTCTCTTTGCTCGTAATCGAGGACAAGTCGTTTGAGATGCTGTTGTTCAACCTTGTCTTGGAGTTGAGCAGTGCGAGTTTGCACTGCCAATGTAGATTCCGCAGGAATGGCAAGCTGCCTCATCTATGACCAGTATCAGGCGAGCACGAGTTCCCTGCCATGCGTAGAAGACGAACCTGAGGCTTGTTGCCTCGTTTTGTAAATAAGGTGAACTTCATGACGCCTTGTTCTTCTGCTGAACCGGCCGCGTCATCTGCGCTGTCATTGTCATCGCCTTTCTTCTTCCGCAGCACAGGCGGAGGCACAGTAGACTCCCAGAGGGCAAGGGCTGTCTTCTTGTCGACCTTTCTGTTGTCGGTGTTGTCAGTGACGAGTTTAGCGAGCTCCTTCGCGAAGTCTGCATCATCGTCTTCCGATGGACCGACATTCTCCTGAGAATGACGTAGTAGGACGGCCTCGGGAGAGGGCGCACGCTCGTCGATCTGCATAGAATGGTATCAAAATTGTGTATCTCGACAACACCAGAAACATACCGGAGAATCTGAAGTATCGCCATCGTCCTCTTCCATTTCTTTCGGTCTTTCCTCGTTCTCGTCGTTGTCATCTTCGTCATCGCCGCTTTCCTCCGCCGTCACTGCGAACGTCAGAGACAGTAATACTCAGGAGGGCTATTTCACTTACAGCCGGCATTTTGGAAGGCGGTGTTGAACATTTCGTCCACGGCGACGGCGGCTTCTTCAAATGACTTGAACAGGTGCATTCTCGGTCTTACAGCCTGTGGAATGTCAGTTGGCTTACGATCGCGCTCTTTTACCGCAGTAGTTTGACGCACCTCCAATGAATCATATAGAAGGAATTCTACATCCATGGGCAAAGGATTTTTGGAGTGTACGTACATCTGTCATCAACGAGGATATGAGAGTCGTTCGGACCATTGAAGTGGAAGCTTACTTGGAAGAAAGTGAGGAAGTTATCCAGCTTCTTCTGCTGAGTGCCACGATCGAAGCACATGCCACACGAGTCCAAGAGGACGCATACAAGGCGAATACGGAAGTAGTCATCAGGCATATCGATAGGGCACTGTTGACCGGGGAGAGGACGGCCCTCCGCTACGTCTGAGGGTTAGACAGCATGACTTTCGAGAACATGGATTTTACTCACGGTGCCCAAAGGTTACTAAAGTCCACAACGTATCGAATATGATGCTGGAGCTGATGAGACGGTAGATATACAACTCTCCAAGATACTTCATGGTTGCAATTCGACGTTGATTGATATTATAGATGTTATGTTCCAAACCTCGGCGTATGTCTTCAAGCACCTGGTCCACGACTGAAATGGTGAAGTCTGGATGGTATCTTTGGAGATCGTATGTGAGCATCGCCATTAGCGCAATGTTGCTGTACTTGATGTTCCATGGTTTGGTGAAGACCTTGTGGAGGATACGCCGGACCGCCTGATCGTTCCAATCGAGCTTTCGTATGAGTTTCAGCACCTTATCGATCGTCTTCTTGGTAAGAACATCGTAAATGAGATGCCGAATGAACAGCTCCATCGGCGTTCGTTCCTTCTGCTGCCTTGCTGTCCGCTCGGGTGGGTTGCACTGTATCATGGATTAGGTCCACTTCAGTTTGCACGCTTTCGCGTGTTCATCTAGACATACCTGGTAATATGCGTTCTCGAGTAGCAGTAATTGACGTTGGTCGAGGTGTTGCATACTCTGCTTTCGTCGCAGCAAATCGAGCTAGACACAATAAGGAGTGAACGAACGCTGATACTTCACCTGAATGACAACGTACCATCTTGCCAAATGGTTGGCGTGTCTCGTCACTGCGAAGGAGGAAGCGACCGCAACCTTCTAATAGCATAGACAGGTTTTCCACATTTGTCAAAGAGAAGTCGTCTAAGCAAACCTTGAACATGTGCAGAATGACATGAACAGGTACAACGCGAAACTTGGTTAGGTTCGATAGGAACGTTATATTCTATGACATGAAAAGAGTAAGAAAAGGTTTCTCGGCACTGATGAGTGCACTTCACCTTCCGCCGCACTTCTACGAGTTCTTTCACAACGTTCTTCTTACGTTGTAAGTAGCGAAATTCGTCATCCAACTATTTGGAATTGAGAGTTGTAGTACATCGACGACGGTTTCAGAAACTCACATTTGCTACTACCTCTTGCCCTACGTCCGGCATGTACCTGTTGAGGGTGGCGATAAGCCTCGAGTAATGCGGTAAAACGTCCAGTCGACCCTTTGGAGTCTGACTCATGAACTGCAATATTGGGTCATTTCCATTGCTTCGGTATGAAAGCTGGCAGCGACAACATACTCTGATCAAACGTTTCCTAGCAGCTTTGGAATTGAGGAATGCAAAGTCAACCGCGACTTGGTCAATCATAACCCTGTTCGTAGCGTCGGGTAAGCGCGCAAGCAGGGCTGTGAGCATCTGAGAAGGGCCTTGGGGTGCAAGCTGAGGTGTACTGGGAGGAGAGGTCTTCGGCGTTCCCGCTGTAGGAGTATCCATCCTGTAAAATACTCTCAGTCTCGGGACAGCTTGTGACAGAGAAGAGGGTTACCCTTCTTCGTCTTCCTCGTCTTCTGTGCTGCTAGACGCCTCGCCGTTGGCGTTTGGAGCTGCTTCGTTGCCCTCCTTGGCCGCCAAATCATTTAGTTCATCTTCCAGTTTCTTTACCTCGGCCTCCGCGTGTTCCTTGTCGGCTTTCTCTTTCTCCTCAGACACCTCCTCTTCTTCGATACCCAAGACACTCTTGGGTACATAGTCTTTCAAATCAGGAATATCCTCGAAGAACCGACGCTCCTCTTCGTCTTCCCACTTGCCACCGCGGATCGATTCCTCATCGATTTCACTTCCAAGACTACTTCCAGCGTTAGCTCCGATCTGAATAGAGTCGGTCTTATGAGATGGCGCCTTCAGTTCCGGCAGAGGAAGATATAATAGTTCGGAAAGTCTGTCATAAGTGAGTAAAGAATATGACCGGTGACTCTGAAAGGGGAACCTACGTTTGGCAACTGGCAAGTAACTTCTCATATCCTCTGGTCATCTTCTCATATGCTTGCTGACGATCCTCAAAGATTTCGCCCGAGCGAATGTATGCTTCATGGTTCTTCCTGTCCTGCTCTTGCAACCTCTGCGCGAGACGTCAACAAGCTGTACACCACGATACGGCGAACTAACATTGTGTTCGATGACGAGCTTCTTCGACACGCTGTCAAAATAGCCTTCACACATCTTCTTGAAGCGATCCCTGATTTCCTTCTCCACTAACTCATCCTCCTCCTTGGATAAAGCCGGGAATGCGCCGTTAACACTGCCCGCCGGGTTTGTGTCCGCGTTCTTGGTGGCATCTTCAGACAGGGTCGCGGTTTCAGATGAAGTCGACACTTGCTTCGATGTACTCGCAGGCGGGACAATGCCCAGATAGGGACGCGCATACGATTTCAGAAAAGTGGTCAGAAGCGGGAGGGATGACAGCGACGGGTCATTAGAGAGCTATTGGTGGAATGCAGTTAGCGTATAAGAATTTGCGCATTATGTGATCCACATACTAGTTGCCTGATGGATTTCATCATCCACTCCCCGCCACTTCTGTTCGGGGCATCCTTGATAATGCCGACAAGTGCGAGCTCTGCGCATACGCGGAGTAGAGGTCTCTGTCGCACAACGCGAGACGAATCTTCCTTTTCTCGTTGCTCGGGTGTAAGTGCAGCGAGTGCCGACTGAGAAGGCGGTGCTAGACCCGCACTGAGGTTCGAGACGAGAGCAGGCGTGAACTTAGTGGGGAAGCGGCGATGCAACGCGGATATAATCTATCGGTTCAACGTGAGTAGACCCAGACATATTACTCGAATATCACTCACCTCTACCGCGCTCCATACATCCTTCTCCGTCTTACACCGTCCCAGCCCTTCGATAACGGCGCCAGACATCTCATCAATATATTTCTCCAATGAGAGAGATTCTATGTCCTTCATGATTTGTGCGTAGTTCTCTGTGCCTAGAGACTGGCGGATACGCTTCGTGAGAGCGGTGTGTCGCTTCAGGGACGAATCCAAGGCCTTTGACGGCTCTGTGGACGATAAGTACCAGTCCAGGGCCGTGCGGAAGACTACATACCTTGTCCGGCCTTATTCACGTTAGAGTCCTTGAGAGCTGCTCTCTTCAATCTTCGCATCTCCTCCTCATCGCTCCTGCTACTGGCTTGGTGTCCCCCAGTACCATTCTCCATAACTGGCGCACTACGTCTCTCCGCTGCAATCGGTTCACTAGTCGCTCAGTCTGCACTATCGTCCGGATTAGTCTGTTCTATATTGCAATATTTGAATCGGAGGATATGGTGGCAATAGACAGTTGAGAGTATGGTGTGGATGTGGTCGTGGACGCGCATGGTCATGTTTGAGCACCTCACTAGTGGGCTTAGGTAAGCCTAGTCCGTCCGAAATGGGTAAGATCCCGCCCATTGCGACGCTGGCTTCCAGATCGGGAAATAGGGCGGGACGAGCAGTTACGCCACAAGGTAGAAATTGTAAGGTGAATGCTACGTCCTGAACAACGACCACATTTATAGTCATTCGTATGGCTGAGGCGTTATGAACATGTATTTTTGAGTCATGTCGCGTGGAACTGGGATGCCCCCCAAACCTGGTGATGCGCAATTTGTGCGAACACATAAACGAAGAGCATGCAGAATAATCAGTACTCCAATGTGCTCAAATAAGAAGGGTTTGGTGTGTGTTCGCAAAGCGTCATCTTGGACTCTGGCGTTCTCCAGGAAAGCAGCATCTTCTGTTGATCAGGCTGAAGGCGCTCCGCTGAACACTATCGCTCGGCGATCCAATTCCATTCCTCTGCTTTACCTCGCCCACCCGAGATTAGCCTATGCACGTGTACTCAGCATGTCGCGTCGTATTAAGCTGACCCGACCACTGAGAGCTGCACCGTTCTCAGGATCTCTTAGGCGAAGAGTGTTGCCTCCCCCCAACGTGCAGGCTGGTACCCTGCTCTGAACTTCCATCCAGCACTTAAAGGCGAACGTTTCATAATGCCCTCCGTGTCAACAGCAGGTTCTGTCAGCGAATTAGAGTAAGTCATTATCCCCAACCAAAACGACAAGACACTCACATCAACCTAGGCTGGATCCCCTTTTAGAACTGCGTGAAGCGTCGGCGACCCCTACGCCTCTGAGCGGCATGCTGCAAGACGCAAACATTCTACGTACACTACTCGGACACAAGAAGTCGCGGCGTGGATCAACGAGCTCGCAGCGCACCGGCTCTCGCGAGCGCAGCCGCGACACTCGCAAGACCAAGGACGGCGACACAGAGAGCATCCTCACGCTCGTCCTCGCCGAAGAGGAACGACAGGCCCACCAGCTCAAAGCCCTGCTCCGCTCGACAGGCGAACGCCTCGAGGCCGAGATCCGCAAGGCCGACGGCGCAGAGGAGCGCGCACGCGTCGCCGAGACCCGTGTGCGCGACGCCACCACCCGAGCCACCGCCGCCGAGTCCGCACGGCACCTCGCCGAGCTCGACGCCACCCGCGCGCGCGAGGAGATCACGCGCTACCGCCTCGTCGCCGAAACGTGCGAGCGCGAGCTGCACAAGGCGGAGAGCGACGTCAAGCGGCTGGAGCGGCTGAGGAACGAGGCGGAGCAGGCGGCCGCGGATGCGCGGGACGCGGCGCGCAAGGCGCAGCAGACGATGCGCGAGTGGCAGGCGAGGGAAGAGGGCCGCGCCGAGGGCATGCGTGTGGAGATCAGGAGGCGATATGAAGAGGGCAGGGGTGATGGATACGAAGACGGCCGTGCGGACGGATACGAAGCCGGGCGGCAGGCAGGGCTGGAGGAAGGTAAGGCGGAAGGTATGCATGCAGGACGGACCGAAGGCCTCGCGTCTGGCAGACTGGCAGGCTTCGACGAGGGGCGACAAGTTGGTTACGAAGAAGGATACGACGAAGGGTATTCCCGCGGTCGCCACGAGGAGCGGGCTAAAGCACTGGCAGGATTCGAAAAGTTCGTTCAGCAAGATCTCGACGGGGACTACAGTACAGACGTAAGCGACTCACCGTGTACCAGACCCTCCGTTTCTGACGTATTTGTCAAACTTTAGGAGGATGACCCCCAGGACCGTCGGATACACGACTGGGTTGAGTCCACCAGAAACGTACCAGAACCCGAATTTCATGGGAGCCATCCACCCTCCCCGAAACCAATCAGGCCACCTTCACCCAAGCCCATGAGAGAACCATCTCCAAATCCCGTCCCTGTTTGGCTGCACCGTCAACCACGTCTCGCGACGCCTCCAGCACCCGCCATCTACGCTCAAGCTCCGCAGCAGGCTCAAGCATTCAGCTGAACGCAGTCGGCAATGTTGACGACGTACCTTGGCATGGATCCGTTCGTTCTGAGTAGTTGACCCATTACAACTTTCGTACATTATGATCGCATGAGCCGTTGCTGTGCACACTGCTAACATTAAGCTGTCAGCCCGTGATATGAAATTAGAAAGTATCCGTGGTATCCATAAGCAATTTTGAGGGAGAGCCGTCTAACGTCTACTGTTTCTTTGCCTCCCTTTCCAATTTCCTCAGCGCACGCTTGCGGATGTCAATGTGGGTAACATGGGCGATGTACGCGAAAAGCGCTTTCCACCCAATCACATTCTACGTGTATTCATGAGCGGGGGTAAATGTAGGATTCTTTGACCATCACGCACCATGATCCAATCAAGAAGGGCATGACTCCAGAATGGGGACGAAAGTGTGGGGCGGCCTGTCCAAAGGGCACCGCACGGCAGGCCGATCTGTACGAACGTCAGATCACAGTTTCATGCAAGGACCAAGGATCGCACCTTTCCAAGCACCGCCTTGACATACGGCTTGGGCATGGGGGTCGTAAGCGTCGGCCGCCTGATCTTGGACATGTTGGAGACCACGAAGTACGTGTTGAGGGTCTCGACGTCGATGCCCTTGCCCTTGACTTCCTCCGCGAGCGCAGCGTTGAACGACGCAAGGAACGCTTTGGATGCGGCGTAGGGCGCGAGCATGGGCGAGATGATTGTCACACCCGCGAACGACGCACTCGACAGGATCAGTCCACGCTTCCTGTAATTCGGTCAATAGACCATCACACCCCAAACATTCAGAGTGACAAACCTCTTAAGCATACCGGGGAGGACTGCGCGGGTGACCTTCACTGTCGAATTGATGTTGATGGCGAGGATGCTGTTCAGCTCGTCCTCCGGCACGTCGACCAGGTCGGAGGGGTAAGAGTGCGACCTGCCCACGTTATTTACTGCCAAAAGACTCAGCTACAGCCTTGTAGAGCTCTCGTCAAATGTACACACCCAAGACACCAACGTCCAAGTTCTCAATCTCGGCATAAAACGCGTCCCACTGTGCACCCTGGGGCTTCGAAAAGTCCAAGGCCAGCGCACGCGCCTGCACAGTCTTCCCCGGTGTCGCGTTTTGTGCTAAACCGTTCGTTAACGCAATCAAGATCCTCAAGAGACTTTCATACACACCAATTTCCAAGCAAAGCTGGTTCAGCTTGTCGAAATTTCGCGCCATAACCAAGACATTGAACCCCTTCTTCGCCAGCTGCAGCGCAAACTCGCGCCCAATACCCTCCGAAGCCCCAGTCACAACCGCCCAGGCTCCTTTACCCGCGCCATATTTCTTCAGCTACGAGATCCATACGCGTCAGACGCTTCTTGAGCTCCAGCTAACGAGGGTCACTCACGTTCTTCCCGGGCAAGATGAAGGTCTGCAAGAACACACCGAGAGCCTTAGCCGCGAACTTCACAAACGTCAGCGCCCCCAGCGCAAGCAAACAAGTCGTTAAGCACGGGTGATCCGTCACTGCACGAGACACATTCAGCACACCCAATACACCACTCAACCGAATCGCTGTACTCGCACCTATGACGTGTGAGGTCGTAATGGGCTGGAAAGGCAGCAAAGCGAGCAGCGAGGCCATCCTGGACCACACCCCGAACGACGTACGTAGAAGTTGGGGAAGAAGGGGACGAGAGTGACGGTATGCGCGGGCGGTCGTCTTTGTATCGGCGCGCAAAAAGCGCTAATCGTCCCGACGCGCGACAGACGCGCCGCCACAGTCAACGTTGCAGATCGTGGACAGTGCGGCGAACTCTGTGTCGAAAGATAATGCGGACGTAGTCCCTGTTGAAATGGTGAAATGGTCTACTGAACTCGATAATACTCTTTCATCTTCGAGAATGACATTCACTGCGAGTTTGCACTTACACTGAGGCTGCGCTTGGCCGAGATCACCGACACAGCGAGCAAGGAGCAGAATGCACCCCCACATCAGTTCAACGCGAAAGATTTCAAGCGATACGCAGTAATTCACGAAGAGTATCGCCCCAAAGAACGCGCAAGCCGTCCCACAAGGATAGTGAATCACGTAACGGATGTCTTCATGAACGATCGTGATATACATCATATTGTACAATAATACCCATCATCCAGCGAGCTCGAGTACATCAAAGAACAAGCAGACCCTCAGAAGCCTCCACGGAGACGGAGGACGAGATGGAGGGTACTCTCCTTCTGAATGTTGTAGTCAGAGAGCGTGCGTCCATCCTCCAGCTGCTTGCCCGCGAAGATGAGACGCTGCTGGTCGGGAGGAATACCCTCCTTGTCCTGGATCTTCGCCTTGAC
This sequence comes from Pleurotus ostreatoroseus, assembly GCA_005298045.1. NCBI lineage: Eukaryota > Fungi > Basidiomycota > Agaricomycetes > Agaricales > Pleurotaceae > Pleurotus > Pleurotus ostreatoroseus. The sequence goes on along the minus strand of SWBT01000441.1, from coordinate 169,804 downwards.
GTTGTCGATGGTGTCGGACGACTCGACCTCAAGGGTGATCGTCTTACCCGTCAAGGTCTTGACGAAGATCTGCATGCCTCCACGGAGGCGGAGGACGAGATGGAGGGTGCTCTCCTTCTGGATGTTGTAGTCGGAGAGCGTGCGTCCATCCTCGAGCTGCTTGCCCGCGAAGATGAGGCGCTGCTGGTCTGGGGGGATACCCTCCTTGTCCTGAATCTTCGCCTTGACGTTATCGATCGTGTCCGAGGACTCGACCTCAAGCGTGATGGTCTTGCCGGTGAGCGTCTTCACAAAGATCTGCATACCGCCACGGAGACGGAGGACTATTGTCTTCGTCAGCGCTAATCACAAAGAAATCGGGGACGAGTCGGCCACTCACCGAGGTGGAGGGTGCTCTCCTTCTGGATGTTGTAGTCGGACAGGGTGCGGCCGTCCTCAAGCTGCTTGCCAGCAAAGATGAGGCGCTGCTGATCCGGGGGGATGCCCTCCTTGTCCTGGATCTTCGCCTTGACGTTGTCGATGGTGTCAGACGACTCGACCTCGAGGGTGATGGTCTTGCCCGTCAAGGTCTTCACAAAAATCTGCATGCCTCCACGGAGACGCAGGACAAGATGGAGGGTCGACTCCTTCTGGATGTTGTAGTCAGAAAGAGTGCGGCCGTCCTCGAGCTGCTTGCCAGCGAAGATAAGGCGCTGCTGGTCGGGAGGGATTCTAGATCGTACGATAAGCAAAAACGCAGCTGCAGAACGAGAAGACGAGGATACTCACCCCTCCTTGTCCTGGATCTTGGCCTTGACATTGTCGATGGTGTCAGAGGACTCCACCTCGAGGGTGATAGTCTTGCCAGTGAGGGTCTTCACGAAGATCTGCATACTATCGACAAAACACCCGTCAGCCAGGCGCATATAAGGGAAGAAAAAGGCCAACGTACGTTGCGAGTAACGATGAGAGGGCGTATCAATAGAGAGGTGGTGGTGGTTGCGGTTGAAGAGGGGCGGCGTCGCGCCGTTGCTTATCAAGAGGCGGGCTGGAACCGCTGATCGCCGACGGTCTGGAACGTCCTTCCTATTTAGGCTATTTGACGCCCGTCTGCACAGCGGCCCGCGCTGCCGCTACCGCAGTCCGTCACGGTACGGTGGCAGAGGCACAGGTTGACTGTAGCACTGGACGCGGCTGACTGTTTCTCGCACACAGTTTACTGCTTGGGGAAACGTTGGAAGAGGTATGATACAAAGTATAGACATACATCATCTACGTACAAGAAAGCTACAGGTATAATTAGGCATCCGGAGTGTTCTCAGCCCGAAACACAGTGGTAGAATACAGTGGTATATGTCATGACAGGTGACGGCTGAGGGCGGTGGAACGGCGTGAAGAGGAATGTGGCATTCGTGTTATAACAGGTAAGACGCTGAGGCGAAAGAGAGAGATGGAACGAGCCAAAAGAGTCCGGTAGGTTGGTAGAGTTGGAAGAGACAGCTTAACGTGCCGTCTCCGGGTATTAAGTCCACAAGGGTACTGCGGGCCTGCGCCCGAGTGGAAGCAGACAGCGCGCGGTTACCTCCCTGCTACAATCTTCCGCCTCGGCTTCATCGAGGGCGCGTCCACCTCGCGCTTGTGCACCGCGCCACCGCGCTCTTCCTCCTTCACGAACCCGCGGGCGCGGACATCCTCCCTGACTGCGGGAATCTCGCCGCTGCGCACCAGATTATGCCAAAAGAGCACATCGCCCTCTCCGATCCGCGCATAAAGCGGTCCCGCTTGCTCTAGCGGCGGCGCTGCGTCCCGATCGTGGCCATAGCCCCCGTCAGCTGTCGGCTCGCGGGGACTATGAGGCGACAGCGGCACCAAGGGCGGGGGCGAGCCTGGGTCGGAGGAGAGCGTGCTCCGCCGCGAGCGGGGCGACGAGGGCGTGCGGGTGTGGATGTGGATGTGAACGCCGCGCCGGCCGCGGAGCGTGGCTCGGCGCGGGGTGGAGGGAGAAGGGGGTTGACCTGGGGGCGCCTGAGGATATATCGTCGGGAGGATGGGTATCTGAATCCCCATCGAGTGTGGTAACGGAGAAGGAACGGGAGGTATATCGTGCTCCATGACACCAGCTTCCCCAGAAACGTAGTGTCGTTCGCTCGGCATGATCTCGCACGAGTAGAATACGAAACGGTGTCCATTCGTCATGCGGTTTGTAACGGTCATTGAGGACGTGCAACGGTGACAAGGAATGACAATCATGTATCCCACACCCTTGCCACAACCGTGACAATACAGCGTCTGTGTCAAACATTCACAGGTGCGGGAAGACTGAGGGCGTCCGGGGTTATTAGCTATCGGGGACGTGGGGGATGCAGATGGCGGACTCGAGGATTCCGCCTTAACCGATACATTGCTGTCCAGCATGTTACGATGAGCTGAACAGTTAATAGGAAGGGCGTCCGTGGAAAATAACGGCACATTAGGCCTGAGTAATAGAACAGCCTGCGGCACGACAGAACGCTTTAGTCACGTCATGCACGGTCCTTGATGGGTAGAATGCTTACCTTCATACCTCTGTTTGTCAAGAACGTCCCGCACGACTTGCAGTCGAGTATCCACACCTTGTGCAAGAGAGGGGGAGGGGGGAGTCGCGACATGGGTGGCGGATGTGGGGCCCAACCCGGCGGCAAGGGGGATGCGGGCTGCACAGGTAGCGGAGCAGGTTGGAACACGTGCAGAGGGTAGTTTGTACGTTCCATCGTAGGGGCGAAGTGCGCACTATACTCTACACCTCTTGCTGTATCGTAGAGGACGTGGTGTGTGAACAAGTCGCGATGCATCGCAACGTACGTCCCCCTGCGACCGTGCTGGTTGTCCTGGTGAGGATGGGGGTGGCGTGCGGGTGGCGAGGAGAGCGCGCGGTCGGTGGCGACGAAGGGGGAGAGGGTCCTGGCGGGCATCCCGGGGGACGTTCAGGACGATGTCGGGAGGGGTTTGGACGATGCCCGCCGAGGAGAAGATATAGTCGAGTGAGAAGAAAGTTGGACAGCGGCTCGCAACTTTGCGGCGCATGACAGTGCGAGCATTTCTGATCTTCTCTGCCGCTGCTGCCTCTTCGACTCGAACTCGCGCGTCGAAAGCCGTCCGAAGCCCTTTCTCCGATGCATTAGGAGTTCCGAAAAGGCAATTTGGGCACGACACAGTGGTAATTTGATGCGCTTTCCATTCTGTGACCGTCTCGTGGACCACATTTCCTCGCCACTTGGTTTTGTTCCTGTGTCAACACCGTCTCTTCCAGCTCAGTTCGCCAACACTAGCTTGCCACTCTGCATGGTCGCAGTCTATTTTGAAGATTATTTTCAGTCATATATCTATTCCTAGATCCGAGTATCGTACCTGCAAAGTACTCCAGCGCACCGCTCAGGCACGGAAGAAGCGTTGAAAATGTCGAAGATCCTACTAGTCACGCCACCCTCATTGCATACGAGTATGACAGTTTCCTCGTCGCCTCGCCTTCGTGGCGATGCACACCATCACACCCAGAAACACCCTTGATAGACTCCCATACATATGTCGCCCGATTGATAGCACCAGGCTCATCCGACACTCATCTAGTGTTGCCTTTCCGACGTTGTCCGCTCTGTCAGGTCCTGTCAAGTCAAGAGTTGTTCATCCTTCGTCGCAACCTTTCAGGCGACATCACTACTCTCTAAAGCTGTGCATTTTCATCATAGCCCCACAACAAGTATCAAGACCTGATGCAAATCGGACTACGCGTCACGACATCGCGTTTGCATCTGTGAAATACGATGCTTCATCACGTAGGTGTTTCTTGGTATCACTGGCTGACCGTTCTTCCCACTCACGAATGTCTGTAGTCTCACCTCGCGGAGGCCAACTGCCGTATAACTGTGCTCGTCGTTGCCAATACATCGACATCTCATTAATCGTGCTTCCAGGATGCACTAAAACTTTTTCACTCCACGATTACACTCGTTATGGGCAAATTGTGCGTGGATAACATGCACTGAAGAATCGCGCCAACTCCCCAGCGATCTGGCTTGAGGTGAGACCACGGCTGGGATGCTCGTCCATCGAGGCTTTGCTGACCCGACGGCAAGACAAGCTTTTGCGTTAGCAGCGCCGGAAGGACGCCCAACGCCTTCTTGATTCCGGCTCGTCGAGCCGGAAAGTCTGATGGACACCGAGGCGGATGCAATAGATGCTGATGACGACAGCAACCAGTGCTGGCTCAGGCCGCTCAGCTTGGGATCCGACCCTGTCTTCGACGCCCATGCCCAGCACGGAGCAGCGCCCATGCGTACTATGGAATGCAACCTGCCTCTGCGCGCACTTTCGATGGAAACACATATGGGCCTTCAGGAAAGCCGATGCTGAACTAGTATAGCTGGCGGTGTTATTCGTCAACTCGCCGATGTTCGACGGAAATTGCGTCTCTGGATTAGCTGGCGTGTCTCAGCAATCTTCACAGCTTGACCGCCCCAGCTCTTTGCCTGCTATACGTCCCGTAAGTTCACAAGAAGCTTATGAGCCAGCAACTCACCACTAAGTACGCACTGAAGCTGTGTTCGTCATGCAGCGAAGAGTCGGGGGATCGAGGAGCCATTCCTCCACAAATCCAATACTACTCGCAACAGGCTATTGTACCCCGCGGTCATCCGGTATGTAGAAATCTTCCCATCAAAACCGTCCGATAGCCTCACCTTAGTCACTCAGCACTTATTAGGCCACTTTTGACCCGACTGTTCGTCCCGCAATTGATATCGTATCGCTAGCTTGCTTAGAACGTCGTACGGGAGCTCACGGACGCACTCTCCCGCTCCTTCGATGATCAGCAGCCGACTCTGCGCAGTTGAGCTGCCTCGAGCTCGTCATGATACTCGTATGTGGAGATATGAAGCTTGCCCAAAGCCCCCGACGTCGGGTGTTTGAGCCTCAATGGACGAACTGAGCGCAGACGGGGCCAAAGCACTTGTAGTGTGGACCTCGTACACACGGGCAAGGTTCGCTCTGTCCGTATCCGGCGTGCTCAGGCAAGGGTCTTGTGCACAGTCGGCGGTCCGCTGGAGCGCCGAAGATGAGAAGCTCGCCTTCGTGATGCCAATGTTCTTATGGATCAAAGAGTATGTTCGGGTTTGCCCTTAGCACCGGGCACGCACTCACACGACGCTTTCTTTGTTATCGTTGTCAACATGCAGTTGCTGTCCCCTGGGCGCAGCATATCGCATCTCCAACAAGACCCTGAAGATTAGCTCGAAAGCTTTATATAGCCCCTCCCACACCTCTTTGACAGCCAGCCAATCGAGGCTGTCAAACAAAGAACGTGAACATGTCTACAACGTCTCTCAATCCACTCTGGATGGAGAAGGTACGCTGTCGAATCTCTTCCCACTCCTTTACGCTTCCTCAGTCGATCACAGCCAGCGTTACACCGATATCTGCATTGTGGATCCCGGATCTAAGATAAATCACCTATTACCGGGAATGCGCGTTTTTATCCCGGTCAAAAACCTCACACAGCAGCCTTGTGGCGTCGTGTAGGCCAAGTTCCCTACCTCTCCAGGCAACCGCGAGGCGCATTCTCACCCGGACGCGACCATGGGAAGGAACACACAGAGATGTCGACTGCAGACTACTTTCGAGGGGTTTCCACAATATGAAGCCGATGCGTAATCGCTTCCTGTGCTCCGCGACGCGACCTCGAAGAGGCGCATGACCCCGAGCTAAGCATACGGGGCACCCGACCCGCTGGCTACTGTCATGGAAGCTCACAGCGCGGGCCAAGTCGTGTCCCACCGCGTCCTTATCGCGCCCTCGCTCCACATGCCACCTCGTCTCGCACGCAGTGTCGCGCAGGTATAAACGCAGCGCCGCGAGGCAGCAGAACGACCAGGCTACTCCTCCGGTCTTTCCTCCTCATCTGGACAAAGCCACAGAGCCATGGTCGCCTCGACGCTGTTCCTCGCTTCGCTCGTCGCGCTTGCCTTGGGCAACCCGCTCACTCGTCGCGCCATGACGGTGCACGAGACGCAGGTGCTCCCCGAGGGCTTCTCGTCGCGCGGTGCTGCGTCGCCCGACACGATGCTCAACCTCCGTCTTGCCCTCGCGCAGACGAACCCCGACGGCCTGGTCCAGTCCCTTATGGACGTCAGCACGCCCGGGAACGCACTCTACGGCCAGCATCTCACGAAGGAAGAGGTACGAAGTCGTTTTCAAATTCATGTGCCTTGGAAATATTAAGTGTGGAGCCTTCTAGGTGGAAGCCTTCGTGGCACCGAAGCCTGAGACGGTGCAGGCTGTGCAAGCTTGGTTGAAGGAGAATGACATCACTGCTCAGACTAGCTCGCCCGCCGGCGACTGGCTGTCGTTCTCCATCCCCGTCAGCAAGGCCAACACGCTCCTCGACACACAGTTCACTGTGTTCACCCATGACGAGACGAACACACAGTCCGTTCGCACGTTGGCTTACTCTATCCCCGCGGACCTGAGCGAGCACGTCCTGCTCGTGCACCCGACCATCACGTGAGTCATATGGTGTGGCGTATGAGAGATTTGATATTGACGATGATGGCTGATCCCAGGTTCCCAAATCCCTTGGGTGGCAAGCCCCTCTTCTTCACTCCGAAGTCCCAGGCGAAGACGAATGCGAGCCCAAGCAACTTGTCGTCTGACGCAGTGCCTGCCTCGTGCTCGGACACCATCACGCCAACGTGCATTCAGGATCTCTACGGTGTTCCGACGACCAAGGCTACTCAGTCATCGAACAAGATTGGCGTCAGCGGCTTCATCGAGCAGTTTGCTAACAACAACGACCTCCAGGTACGAAACATACATACAAGAAATTGGAATGGTTCTGATAGTCCATTCTGTAGACTTTCCTGAGCAACTTGCGGCCTGATCTTGCCGGCACCACATTCACAGTGCAGACCCTTGATGGAGGCAGCAACCCTCAGAACGAGAACGAGGCCGGTATCGAAGCTGTAAGTAATTTATCTCAGGAAATTGTCTAGATGCTGACAGAAAGCTAGGATCTCGACACGCAATACACCATCGGCATCGCCTCTGGTGTCCCCAACACCTTCATTTCAGTCGGCGAGAACACTCGAGATGGCGACCTTGGCGGCTTCCTGGACATCATCAACGCCCTCCTCGGCGAAGCCGCGCCGCCACAGGTTCTCACGACCAGCTACGGTCAGAACGAGAACACCGTTTCTCGCGCGATGGCTAAGTGAGCTATACTTTCTTTGTAATGGAATTAAGCTCGGTCGTCTGACGTATGCGATAGCTCCCTGTGCAATGCTTACGCACAGCTGGGCGCGCGTGGTACTTCCATCTTGTTCTCTTCGGGCGACGGCGGTGTCGGCGGCTCCCAGAGCACCCGCTGCACGAACTTCCTCGCAACCTTCCCATCTGGATGCCCATTGTACGTCTGTCATCTGACCAGAGCTCCCATACACGTCTGATACGCTCGCCACACCACAGCATGACCTCCGTCGGCGCCACGACCGGCGTCCCAGAGACCTCCGCCTCCTTCTCCTCCGGCGGCTTCTCCAACTTCTTCGGCACGCCCTCGTACCAGGTGGCCGTTGTCAACGCCTACCTCGCAAAGCTCGGCAACACCAACGCGGGCAAGTTCAACCGTTCTGGGCGTGCGTTCCCTGACATCGCGGCGATGGGCGACAACGTTGAGATCGTGTTCCAGCAGGAGGCGGGCCTTGTCGCCGGCACGAGCTGCTCGAGCCCGATCTTTGCGAGCATCATCTCGTTGATCAATGACAGGCTTGTCGCTGCGGGCAAGCCTGTCCTGGGCTTCCTGAACCCGTTCTTGTACGGAGCCGCGGCGTCGACGTTCACGGATATCACGACGGGCAACAATCCCGGCTGCAACACGAACGGCTTCCCCGCTGAGGCTGGTTGGGATCCCGTACGTCTCTTCTTTGTTCCGTTGCTTCCACTGTAGATCTGACGCTGTCGCCTAAAGGTTACTGGACTCGGTACCCCTAACTTCGCGGCCCTTGCTGCGGCAGCTGGCGTTTGAATAGGTCGATGGTTATGATTGAGATAGACACGGTCATTACTCAAACCTGGAGCTACCCCTTACTTTCTCACCACCATGGACTTGTTACCCTGAGCGCGGCACAATGTATTGTACATACTTCAAGAACTTGCAGATCAGCTAGGAAGCTTCCTATGGCCGTTCCCGCAGATCATTGAGAGCCAATGAGGATGTGAACAAGCTGGCTATGTCGTTCAACTCGCTATAGCGCGGAGAAGGTGCATTGCTGAATCTCGTCCTGTTCCTTCACTCTTCCTCAGTCGATCGAGATCTTGAGACTACACTGTTCTATACACGTTTCTCTGTCCTGTGCTCCACTGAGTCCAGTCTTTGGGGTACCCACACGAACCATACAAATGATCAGAGTAGTAGTAGTTGCTCTCGGGGCGGGACATTTATAACACAGTGATCAACTTCCCAATCCGTTCTCAGTACCTTTTTGTAGGCCAGTGAATATAGCGTCGGCATTTCCAGCTGGATTCGACGTCCGCGACTCCGTGTCGTGTGCTCCGGAAGATTCGGGCCTACGGTCCGTGAGCGCCTACATGTCGGAGTAAGTCGGAGTACCAACTTGGATCTGTATTCGCGTATTCTCGCCTCGAAGAAGACATCGAAATACCTAGCACTTCAATCCACATATTGCGCACACATCCTTGTATGCTCTCATTAGCAAGCTCTTTGCACAAGCATTTTCTATAGTGAGTGCTGGAACTTGATGACTAAGTTACGGACATGTACTCGCACGCGAGGGTAGAAGTCCTGCGGTTTTCTATGTACAGCGACATGATAAACTCACGTTGTAGGTCAATCGTTTCACTACAACGCTCTCTAATAGCTTACGGGAAGGTACCCAGCGCCGTGCACACGGCTCTCCCTATGTCGCTACGGGTGTATTACCCCGGCGCACAGTATACTGTATTGCGTCTGCAGATCAGTTCGGAAGCTTGGTACAGTCGTTCCCGCACATCCTCGGCAGCCAATAAGAACTTAAACGTGTTGCTTCTGTCTAAATTCAATCTGGCCTCGAAGCGGTATGTTGTTTGAACTATCCTCATTCCTTCACACTTCCTCAGCTGATCATAGCTCGTGTCACACCAATGCCTGCGTTCAGGATATCTGTATCACGCTGTATCACACATCATCGGGTCGCAAAACTTATAAAGCAGTCTTATGGAGCTCGGCGAACGAAGTTCCCTACCTCTCCTGCTAACCTGGAAAATGACCATGGGAAGGAAGACATGACTCGTCGCACCATGACGGTGCACGAGGCTCAGGTGCTCCCCGAAGGCTTCACGTCGCGTGGTGCCGCATTCTCCGATACGATGCTCAATCTGCGCCTTGCGCTCGCGCAGACCGACCCCGATGGCATGATCCAATCCCTTATGGACATCAGTACGCCCGGAAATGCACTTTACGGCCGACAGTTTACGAAAGAAGAGGTACAAAATCACTCCCAGACCAATGTGCTTCACGCGTTTCAACTATGGAAATTTCCAGGTTGCAGCCTTCGTGGCGCCGAAGCCAGAGACGGTGCAGGCTGTTCAAACTTGGTTAAAGGAGAATGACATCACTGCTCAGATTAACTCTCCCGCAGGCGACTGGTTGTCGTTCTCCATCCCTGTCAGCAAGGCCAATGAGCTTCTCGACACAGAGTTCACTGTGTTCGCTCACGATGAGACGAACATGCAGTTTGTTCGCACGCTTGCGTACTCCATTCCCGCGGACCTGACTGGGCATGTTCTGCTCGTGCATCCGACTGTCGCGTGGGTCATGATATAGCGTATTACATATTTGATATTCACAATTGATGTAAGGTTTCCGAACCCGTTAGGTAGCAAGCCCCTCTTCTTCACGCCCAAGTCGCAGGCGAAGATCAACGCGAGTCCTAGCAATGTGTCGTCTGACGCGGTGCCTTCGTCTTGCTCCTCCTCAATCATAACTCCAACATGTATTCAAGATCTCTACGGTGTCCCGACGACTAAGGCCACTCAGTCATCTAACAAGATTGGCGTTAGCGGCTTTATCCAGCAGTTTGCTAATAAGAACGACCTTCAGGTACGGGACTTCCAAGGAACGTCGTGAAATCTTCTAATCATTTATAACATAGACTTTCCTGCAGAATCTTCGTCCCGACCTCATAGGTAATACTTTCATAACGCAAACTCTTGATGGAGGTAGCAACCCCCAAAATAATGTTCAGGCTGGTACCAACGCGGTAAGTAATTCCCTTCGGGAGATGGTCTAGACGCTGACTGAAAGCTAGGATCTCGATACGCAATACACTATCGGTATCGCCTCTGGTGTACCTAATACTTTCATATCGGTCGGCCCTCAAAATCAGGATGGAAGCCTTGGCGGATTCCTCGACCTCATTAATTTTCTAATTGCCCAACCTTCGCGGCCGCAAGTTCTAACGACTAGCTACGGTCAGAACGAAAACAATGTTGGCCGCGCAATGGCTAAGTGAATTATTCTCTATAGGATGTAAATTCGATCTGACATATATTATAGCTCCCTCTGCAATGCTATGGCACAGTTGGGTATGCTTCGCACGTCCATACTCTTCTCTTCAGGTGACGGTGGTGTCGGCGGTGCCCAGAGCGGTACTCAATGCACGAACTTCCTGGCAAGCTTTCCATCTGGATGCCCATTGTACGTCCTTCAACTGATATCATACACGTCTAATACGCTCGACATAGCATGACCTCCGTCGGTGCCACAAGCGGCGTCCCAGAAACCTCTGCATCCTTCTCCTCCGGAGGGTTCTCCAACTTCTTCAGCACTCCCACGTACCAGAAAACCGCTGTCTCCGCCTACCTCACTAGCCTCGGTAACATCAACACGGGCAAGTTCAACAGTTCTGGACGTGCGTATCCTGATGTTGCTGCGGTTGGTGACAACGTCGAGATCGTGTTCCAGCAGGAGGCGGGTCTCGTGGCGGGAACTAGTTGTTCGAGCCCCATATTTGCTAGTATCATTGCGCTCATCAACGACTAGCTCGTTGCTGCTGGTAAGCCAGTCCTTGGCTTCCTCAACCCATGGTTATATGGAAGTGCGGCGTCGACCTTCACCGACATCACGACGGGCAGCAATCCCGGCTGCAACACGAATGGCTTCCCCACTGAATCTGGTTGGGATCCCGTACGTCGTCATCTTCGAGGCGCAATTATGATCTGACATTGTCTATAGGTCACTGGTCTCGGCACACCCAACTTCTTGGCCCTTGCCGCGGCAGCATTTGAATAGATTGAGTGCCGTGATTGAAATGAATACGGTCATGAATCAAACCTGGAGGATACCTCTTCCTTACTACTACTGTGGACTTGTTGCGTCTGGGCGCGCTTTACGATACTGTATCTTCAAGATCTTGCGGATTGCTGCGTGTTTGCTCATAGTGTGTTGGGTTTCTGGGTCTACACGCTTTTTACCGGCGTATCCTTGCCGCATAACACTACAAACTAACCCTGTTGCTACAGAAAAGAGAACGACTGTCTTCTCTTTTCGATTATGGTCAGCAACGGAGACTAACCCTGTTGCTGTCACCGTTGAATCTGACGTCTACGTCGTCGCTGGAAGACCAAGTGGGCTAGTGCCCGATAAGCGTCTGTATGTCGGAGTATGTCGGAGTACGAACCTCTGTCAAACATCGTGGCGTGGAGGAGATGATACTCAGCACTGTATTCTACACATGTCAGACACATGGAAGTATACTCTGGCATGCAAGATCTCGTCGCAATTTCTATTCGCACAGAGCCCTCCTTTCCGAATTTCGAGTATGATTCGGCAGTCATGGACATGAATTCACACGCCGCGAGTCCTCAATTTTCCTGTCGACAGTCTCATGTTCTCATGAGTCATGATCACATTCACGACGTTCAATGCTTTTCATCATACGGCCACGACGAGAAAGATGGATTTCCCGCTGTAAACAAAACTCTTCGAAATTTGTGCACCGCCTGCAAAATACGCACCTCGGGTCTACGTTGCAAGCCAATTCTTCTGCTATGTAGTCTGGTGCATGACTGCAGTGCTCTCGAAAGCCCTCAAGCAACTAGTATCGGCTCAACGGCTTCTTATGCACTTCTTACCCCTGGACGCAGCATATTGTATTGTGCTTCCTGCAAGACTCTACAAATCAGCGGGTAAGCTTCCTATCTCTTGTTCCCGCACATCTTTAACAGCCAATAAGGACGCGACCAAGTTGACACTGTCTGTCAAGTCAGTCTAGCACGGAGAAGGCACGCTGTTCACGCTGTTCCCACTCCTTCACACTTCTCTGGTCTTCAACATTGTAGTTTCAAGCTGAGCCATGTCTTACCGGGCCCGGGCAATCGTAACATCATGTTAAGCCTCGAACAGCAGCGCTATGGCGTGGTATAGGTCAGGCTCCCTCTCTTAGCAACCGCGAGGCAAACTCACACTCCTAAATAGCTATGGGAAGGAACGCACCGAGATATCTATTCCATCACTACTACTTCCCAGGTCCTTCCATCATTTGTGGTCAAGGCGCAATGGCTTACTGTGCTTTTCAACGCTACCACGAGAGCCGCATGACCCAAAGTCGAGGCTTGCAGGCACCAAAGCTGCTTGTTTACCGTCATCGAAGCTCACTTCGTGGTCTGAGCTGTGTGCCACCGCGTCCTTATTGTGCCGTCTCTTCGTATGCCTTCTCTTATTGCACGCGGGCTCGGGCATGTATAAAGCAGCACCGCGAGGCTGCCAACAACCAGACCACTCCTCTTGTTTTTCCTCCTCACCCGGACAAAGCCACAGAGCCATGGTCGTCTCGACGCTGTTCCTCGCCTCGCTCGTTGCGCTCGCGCTGGGCAATCCGCTCACTCGCCGCGCCATGACGGTGCACGAGACTCAGGTGCTCCCCGAAGGCTTCACCTTGCGCGGTCCCGCGTCGCCGGACACGATGCTCAATCTGCGCCTTGCGCTCGCGCAGACCGACCCCGATGGCATGATCCAATCCCTTATGGACATCAGTACGCCCGGAAATGCACTTTACGGCCGACAGTTTACGAAAGAAGAGGTAGGGAATTACGTCTAGACCAGTCGGCTTTGCGCGTATTCAATGTGGAAATTTCCAGGTTGCAGCCTTCGTGGCACCGAAGCCTGAGACGGTGCAAGCTGTTCAAGCTTGGTTGAAGGAGAATGACATCACTGCTCAGACTAGCTCGCCCGCTGGCGACTGGTTGTCGTTCTCCATCCCTGTCAGCAAGGCCAATGAGCTTCTCGACACAGAGTTTACGTTATTCACTCACGATGAGACGAACACTCAGTCCGTTCGCACACTGGCGTACTCCATCCCCGCAGACCTGACTGGGCATGTTCTGCTCGTGCATCCAACAACCACGTGAGCCATATAATGCGGCCTATAAGATTGATCTTGACGATGAATGATCCCAGGTTCCCGAACCCGTTGGGTGGCAAGCCCCTCTTCTTCACGCCCAAGTCGCAGGCGAAGATCAACGCGAGGCCTAGCAATGCGTCGTCTGACGCGGTGCCTGCATCTTGCTCCTCAGTCATCACTCCCGCGTGTATTCAGGACCTCTATGGTGTCCCCACGACTAAAGCCACGCAGTCAACTAACAAGATCGGTGTCAGCGGCTTTATCCAGCAGTTTGCTAACAACAACGACCTTCAGGTACGTGACTTCGGTGGGGCGTCGTGCACTCTTCTGACCATCTATGTTATAGACCTTCCTGCGGAATTTGCGTCCCGACCTCCTGGGTAATACCTTCATCACCCAAACCCTTGATGGAGGTAGCAACCCTCAAAACGAGGACCAGGCCGGTATCGAAGCGGTAAGTAATTTACTTCGGGAGATGGTCTAGATGCTGACAGGAAGCTAGGACCTCGATACGCAATATACTATTGGTATCGCCTCTGGTGTACCCAACACCTTCATATCAGTCGGTCCCGAAACTCGAGATGGCGACCTTGGCGGATTTCTCGATCTCATGAATTTTGTCATCTCCCAGTCTTCGCCGCCGCAGGTTCTGACGACAAGCTACGGTCAGAACGAGAATACCGTTTCCCGCGCGATGGCAAAGTGAGCTATTCTCTATTGAATACAAGTTTAATCGTCTGATGTATATTCTAGCTCTCTGTGTAATGCTGTGATGCAGCTGGGTATGATGCGCACGTCCGTCTTGTTCTCTTCGGGTGACGGTGGTGTTGCTGGCTCCCAAAGTACCCAGTGCACAAACTTCCTGCCGACCTTCCCATCTGGATGTCCATTGTACGTTCGTCATCTGATCAAGATCTCATGCACATCTAATACGCTCGACATAGCATCACCTCTGTCGGCGCCACAAGCGGCGTCCCAGAGACATCTGCGTCTTTCTCCTCCGGCGGTTTTTCTAATTTCTTCAGCACCCCCACGTACCAACAGGCTGCCGTTTCTGCCTACCTCAAGAGGCTCGGTAATACTAATGCGGGCAAATTTAATCGTTCCGGACGTGCGTTCCCTGATATTGCAGCGATTGGCGACAACGTCGAGATCGTGTTCCAGCAGGAGGCGGGTCTCGTGGCGGGAACTAGTTGTTCGAGCCCTATATTTGCTAGCATCGTTGCGCTCATCAACGACCAGCTCGTTGCTGCTGGTAAGCCAGTCCTTGGATATCTCAACCCGTTCTTGTACGGAGCTGCGGCGCCAACCTTCACCGATATCCAAACGGGCAACAACCCCGGCTGCAACACGAACGGCTTCCCCGCTGAACCTGGTTGGGATCCTGTACGTCATTTCCGAAGTATAGAGACGGTGAATCTGAAGCTGTCCATAGGTAACTGGTCTCGGAACACCCAACTTCGCGGCCCTTGCTACGGCAGCAGGCGTTTGAACACATCAGGTGCTATAATTAGGACAGATAAGTACGGTCATTCACCACGTCTGGGAGGCTGTTTTGTGGATAGTATGCAATGCATCATACAATGGAAGCAATCACGATTGGAAGATGGACATCCTATGCTCGAACGGCGCTGTTGACTTTTTATGTCTACCGACTGTCTAGGTTTGTTATCCGAGCCTCGTGTTATAGACTTCGTCCTCGTCGACTTTGACTTCTGTGCACCACATATGGCTCAAGTTTTGCTAATCTTCATGCGCTGTTAGTGAGACTTGACTGAGATGAACTGGAGCTATAAGAGTAGCTGTGGGAGCGGTAGAACAAAGAGAGTCGACAAAGTGATAATCTATGGTGTCCGGGGTACTAGCTAAGTTAGTGATTACAACTATTATGTATTTTGTCGGAGGCTCGGCGGAAAGGCGCCCCGCAGCCAAAGCTAATTTGATACTTGGATCAGCCGGGTGCCCCGAAACGCATACTATTTCTGCCGTCATTTTATTCATTGCCGAGAATTGGGCTGCTACTTACTGGATGTGTCTGGGGTCCTCCTATATGATGGCAATGAGGCGAAAGAATAGAAGGTTGCCACGACGCGACATTGATCGCATCTGAGTGCACTGCCTGGCTGGTTCGTCTTGCACACGCTCGCGTCTGCTGGCCCTCTGGCTAGTATTTCGTGTAGATTTATTCTAGGCACCCTTGTATAAAGCTGCTTTCGCTTCAAGAGCCGAGGAAGTGCTGCCCGACCTAGCTCAATCTCTCGGTCGACACGCGGACGAGGACACACCGTAAAGTCGACTCCGATTTGCTATTTTGAGTTTTAATTCTTGCTTGGACAAGCTGCAGGTACCCTCGCCTTGCTCATCCATCAGTTTTTTGGTCTTCTAGGTGGAGGAACACCGTGCAGGGTCCCTGAAGACAATGTAAGTCTGACTTCGCACGTTCATGTTTTTCCGTCAGTTTTCTGGTCGATCGCCACTTGAGCGCGTGTAGCACCGCTCTGGTATGTTTGTGGGTGCGGAGGAGTATGTTTTGAGGAAAGTCTCGAATAACACAGGATCCGCTTTGATGGACCCGAGTGGTCTACGATTTATTCCCACCTTCTCCCTTGTCCGCAATGATGCTCGATCTGACGAAGCTTGCACGCGTGTTTTCGCTTTCTTAGGTACGCGGAGGACGTGTCGTGGGCGCAGGCAAACATGTTCACTCAGTCTGCACGCGCACAGCAGCAGCACTCCCAGCCTAAAAGCGTCAGGCGGGGGCATAAAAGGCGGTACAACGAGGGTCCAGGAGAGGACGAGGACTCTCGGGCCCCCTTTCCTTTGTCTTTGTCCCAGCCCTATCCGCCGACTGCGCACGGTGCCCAGCTTGGACACACACTAGAACATTCCGATAGCATGTTCCGAGACGAGCATCACGACCAGGATCCACTTGCGCACGAGAGCTTGGGCCCTGCGCGCCCTGACAGGACTATGCAAGGCTACGAACAGGACTGTCGGAGTGATGCTGCTTGGAGTACGGCCAAGCAGGGCTCGGGCGCACACTCAGCCTCAGGATCAAGCTCGAGGTCAAACGGACGAGACACCATTCCTTTTCCGTCCGGTCAGTCTCAGACGTATAAAAAGCCGCGTACGATCCAGGACAGTTTTCCGTTGAGACCGTTGCAGTCGTCATATTCATCACGTCCTACCTCGTCCTTCTCACCAGGACCTCAATCCTATCCACTTTCCGCTGCCTCCGACTTCGCGATTTTTGACCCTGAAGTTGATCCAGACTCCAACGACGAAAACGACATGCACGAAGACCTAGCAATCCGCAATGTGCCGTATCCTTTGAAGTCACGCTCGCCACAGTACACGTACACAACGTTCAAGGTACAAGGGGGGCAGGGCGACAATGAAAAAGCCCCAGACCGCCCAGACCGTCGTAGCAATGGACATCGAGCGCAGCGACAACAGGCAGCGTCAGATGCACAGGAAGCACAGGAACAAAGGGGAAACCCCCAGAACGCAAATGTTCGGGTTCGGACGTACCGTAGAGTAAATGTACTCATCGACGACAAGCGTGAAGGCCAAGGGCAGATGCTAGCAGAGGTGTCTGTGGACGTCACGAAAATGGGCAACCCGAGCCGCAGTTTTGCAGAAGCGTTCGACATTGCGACGGAGCTTCAGACAGGGCCTCAGCGGATTGATGGTGGGTGATCATTCTGTATTACTACAGAGCCATCCTACTGATTGTCGCGTATTCCAGGTCCCGCGAAGGTGCTTGCGTTTCGTGGCAACCTCCAACAGTGCTGGTTACGCGTAGGGAGGTATTATGACCCCTCTGAGCCGCTGAACTGCGGTCGCCAACTCCTCGAGCTCCAAGAGCAGGCCGGGGGCAAGACGCTTACCCTCCACGCAATTGTGCAGGAGGTAGGCTGCAGCTCATCATATGATTAGACGACGAAAATGAATCTAATATCATCTCAGGATTCATCACTTCCTCCCGAGAACTGCTGGAATTGTGGCGCTCCTCCGCGTCCGAACGGGCAGAACGGACACAACCATACTGGCGCAGAGCGATCGCGGTCCTCGCGCCCTCGAAACCGCGAGCAGACCGAGATCATCAGGGCTCAGAGTCGCCCGCGTTCCAGGTCTGAGGTCTCCAGTCCCCGCCACTCGCACAACGGAGAGCGCCCTTCCAGCCGGCCGACCGAGAAAGCCAGCCACTCACGCCGTCCTCCTGTGCCGGAGTTCCCGGGCACCCCAACCTCTGCTAGGAGTCAAGCGAAGCCTCCCGCTATGGTCGCTCAGAGGTCGAACCCCTTGCCACAGCAGCCGCCGCCGCCGCCGCAGCGCCACGCGCAACCAACTCGATCGCCACAGCAGCCATCGTCGTCTTCATGGCTCGATAACCTTGCCTCCCAGGCTGAGCATAGGAGGTCGCCCATGTCCGAAGACGAAGAAGACGACGATCTGATTGACGGTGAACCCGACGACAGCATGTACCCAGGAGAAATCGAGATCCTGTCTTCTCAGACTCAAACAGCCTCCACGCGCGGCACGCCCACCACCTCCTCCCTCAGAATCCCCAGTGGAGCTCTTACTTCGCCCGCCTTCGGCACCTCCAGCCTCGGCGGATCGTCCGGCTTCGGCGGCTTCTCCTTCGAGAAATACAGCAAGCAGGACGCGTCATTCGCCCCGCCAGAGACGCAGAACGTTCGGCTCGATTTCGTGGCACAGCCATTGGAGTCGGGGCCGGACAAGGTCATCGTTGACCATCTGAGGGCGCTCATGAAGCAGGACAGCCACTGGGCGACGTATGCGGGCTACCAGGGCAAGACAGACGTCCAGTTCAAAGAGCTGCGCGAGGTCTGTTATTGGGTCCAGGAGCAGGTCAATCGCTATGTCGATCAGTCTTTTGCGCAGCTCGTCCCAGGCGCTGAGGACGTTGAGATCACTGCTGTGCGTATTTTCATCTCACTGTCGGGAGATAACTCGACTGATCGTACATATAGGACCACGTCTATTCTGCTATCAGCTTCTTCCCTTACAAGTTCAGATCGCTCCTGGACGATCTCATTGCGATGGATAAGATATACGGTCCTGGAGGTGAGAAGGAAGATCCCGGCGTTATGGAATACCTAGAGGAAACACCCTCTGTGACCATGGACCTGTCAATCCCGAACTACTATCACTCAATTCTCCTTCTCGCGCATCGCGAAATTCTGGCTCGGACTCGGCCATAAGTCCCCGTTTGTTCAAGGTCTCCGTGCATAACTCATTGCTTCATCCCACGTTTCATTGTATATGGACTATGTCACCATGGATTGTATCTATAGAGCTCACTGTCTCGTTTCCACTTTGTAATGTTATCGGGTTATTTTGATATCGGGGCGATGCCACTAGGTCCTATGGATCAACATCCTTCGATGAGTCTGATCAGTACATTCGAGCGCTTCCTATAACGCGCGTAAGTGGCGCAAGCCTCGGTTAGTATGGCGAGGCAAGCGACCACCATCATCCTTGCTCACTCAGGTTGCTCTACACTAAGCAGCACAACTGCGCGAACATCACAGCATCTCTTGCGCATTTCATAGCTCCGACGGTGTCTTCCAATGTCTTCAAACGCGCCCGACCTTTCGCAATTCCGAGTCCTCGTTAGAAGTGCAATGCAGTTCCCTTAGTCAGCCGCGGCGCCCCCTCCCTGAACAAGTATGGCGCAAGGCCCGCGGTCGGTGTCTGTCAGCTGGCTTAGCAAGAAAGGCTAGCATAACGGGTTGGGATGCAGTGAAACCTTGCGACTGAGCACGCCATCGCGGGAGCTCCTGATGCGTGCGAAGGAGAGGGTATAGATGGAGGGACGAGTATATAAGTCGTCCCATGGCCAAACGAAATGGCAGCATCGACTCCACCTACTTCAGTATTGCAAACAACTACGGGACTCGGCAAATCTTCGACTCACCAGCAGGACTAGAACAATTATGACAATCCCGAACACGACGTCTTCCCCCGCCACCCTCTTCTACTCCGAGGCTCCTGCTGACGGCTCGAGGGCCTACACGAACATCAATGCGGACCCTGCAACAGGCGTGCGTGACACGAACGTCATTCCCGTCGAGCACAACGACGTGCCCATCGAGAACTTGCGCGGAAAGGAGCACACCGTGACTCTCGACACGGCGGGCTTCCAGTTCGGCCGTGCGTCGCAGAAGTACACGGCGTTCACGGATGACGCGGAGATCGAGCGGGAGTACTACCCCGAGAGTATTGAGCTTGTGAAGAAGATCACTGGCGCGAGCAGGATCGTGCCCTTTGACCACAGTGCGTAGATCCTTGACACTTTTGCGGTGCATTTGAAGCTGACCACACACTTTCTGGATCCGCAGCTATTCGTCGCCGCCGCCCGGGTGAGATTGATGACAGCCCCCAAAAGCGTCAGCCCGTACCGCGGGTGCATGTCGACCAGACGAAGCAGTCAGCCATTGCCCGAGTCAACCGTCATCTCCCTGAGACGGATGCACCTGAGCTGCTGAAACACCGCTTCCAGATCATCAACCTTTGGCGTCCCATCAACGTCCCCGCCTGGGACTGGCCCCTTGCATTGTGCGACTACAGGAGTATCGATGAGAAGAAGGATCTCTTGCCCACTGCGCTTGTCTACCCCGACCGCGAGGGAGAGACGTTGAGCGTGAGGTACAACCCAAATCACAAGTGGAAGTACTTGAAGGGTATGGAGCCCGATGAGTTTGTTCTGATTAAGTGGTAAGTTGCTACGTCGTTGTCTATTAGGCTTTGCTGACTTTGTGTGAAGCTTCGACTCCAGGGACGATGGGCAGACCGCAATCTTGACGCCCCACACCGCCTTCGACGATAAGACGAAGCCTGATGATGCGCCTCTGCGAGAGTCCATTGAGCTCAGGCTGCTCGTCTTCTATGATAACTAGACCCCCACACCATGAGCCCCTCGTTACGACATGCTAAAGGGACACAATATATGCGCGTCATTCACATCTTCAGATACCTCGACCACCTCGCATCGCTTTATGCTTGACTTGGTACCAGAATATATGTACATAGGCATGTAGCATTAGTTTGAGTTTGGATATCAGTTGCTCTCGTCGATCAAACATCTCGGAGAGAACTTAGTGGCTGACCTCGAATCGCAGAGCGAACGTCTTGATCTTCTGCTGACGAATACAGTCAGCAACATTTGATCGTGAGGTTCGCACGGTTCGATCCCGACGACAATGCCCAATGAGGCAAGCAGATTGCTGTATATGGCAAATGTCGTCGGGCTGCTCGCGTCGACGTCAGCGCGTCAGCGGGCTGTGGCGCCACCGTCAGCCACATCGATGGTCTGTCCGCCTCCCGCAGACAGTATATAAAGAGCTGTACCGTGCTCAAGTCAGCGTCCGTCCCTCGTTCTGCAACCCCCATCACGTCCTCTTGCCAAACGTCTCTAACTTAGTGCCTGTCCTCGGAACTCGCCTGCGGAACCCGAATGAACTCGAAGCTTTACTTTACTGCGGGCACGAACAAACAGTCAATCGACCAGTAGAACTTTAGATCCACAGAATTGGCACACGCTCATTCGACTTCGACGCAGCGGCGGAATTGCCGGCGAGCTGGCCGCCTTCTATGACGTCGTCGTCGTCGTCGCGTCCGATGAGCGCTTACGCGTAACCAGCAAATTTTGAATTTTGAACATTTCCACCTCATCCACTTCCACCGCTGTCCAGGAGACACTGAGATCTATTCACGGTGCAGGTCGAGGCTATGGGATATATCGGAAAGTACTTCCAACGTTTTTATGTTATTTGCTGATAATTCCTAGAGACAAAACCGACAAAGCGTAGATAGAGCGCACCGAACTGAGGCCTACCCTATCGGTGCTGAAGCAAGCAATCCCAGTTCGAAAGCTCCAGAAAACAGCATAGAAAGCTAACATTGGCCCCATCACTGGAATACTCGAGCGCAGTATACGGCTGCTTTCATGCGTATGTCAAAGTTCTCCAGGAACATATGACTTCAGCACAGCAGATATTGGAGCCGTGGCACAGCATCATGGATGGGCTCCTCCAACGCAGCATGCCGAGCGAGCTTGACGGGGCCGAAGAGGATTCGGCATTGACCGACTTTGCTGGAAGCTGCAAGGGACGCGCTCGCCGTCGCGGGCGTCGAAGGCGACCTCTCAACCACTTCCCGGCGCTGCCCGTCAGTCTCTTACAGCATGTTCACGGGGATCCTTGTCCGCTGGCCTCCGCACGGCACGTACGGCTCAAAAGAACATATACAAAAATGCCTCAAATAGCCCCCAGCGTGCTGCACCTTCCATACTTGCCTATTCCACGCGGCGATGCCATCAATCTCCGCGCCTTGAAAACCGCTTCACCCTTCCTCCAAGCTTTCTCTTCCCCTCTTAACTACTCAGTCGTCGCCGTCCACTCCCTTTGGTCCTCTCCAGGCTACCTCTGATTCTCGGGTCTCGCAGGTCTCAAAACATTGACTTCAGTCGTCAACATTCATTCTCGCCTCAGCCAGATCAACACAACCTATACCCCCTGATGTTTATCCCGCTCCTTGCGCTCAGCTTCGGTGCTACGTCCGCGCTTGCAGCAGGTCCCGTAGGCGGTGAGGGGCATGCCGGTGGTTCCTTCGAGGATGGGGGAGATACCCTCGTTAGTGCTATGATGATGATGGTGGGCAATAATGGGAAGGTCTACATCCTCGACAAGTCGGAGAACAACTCCGCAACCATCAACGGTCATCCTGCTATGGCCGCCGTATACGACATCGCGACCCGCACAGCTACCACCATGGAGCTGTTCACCAACCCTTTCTGCGCGTCGGGTATGCACATGCCCAACGGCTCCTTCATCGCATTCGGTGGCAATAGCGCCGTGGGTCCGAACGGCACACAAGGGGATGTTGGAGATGGTGTCTTTGACACTCTGTATAATGCGTTCGCAGGCCAGACCGGCGTGCGCATTCTCAACCCTCTCACCTGTACTGGTGACGATGCTGCCACTGCGGAAGAATGTCAATGGTACGACAACACGACGTTCGTCCACTTGCAAGCGCAGCGTTGGTACTCTAGTGCGGAACCCCTCGGTGACGGCACCGTAGCCATCATTGGTGGATTTTCGAACGGCGGGTACATCAACCGCAACTTCCCTGTAGAGCCGGATCCTGTCTACCAAAACGGCGCGTCTCAGCCCACCTTCGAATTCTGGCCGCCAAACGGGCAACAGCCTGTCCTGATGCAGTTCCTCGTCGATGCGGGCGGCCTGAACTCGTACGCACATGCACACCTGCTTGCTTCTGGCAAGATGTTGCTGCAAGCAAACGTCTCCACCATTCTGTGGGACCCCACGAATGGCGCAGATGACGAAACGCAGTTGCCTCCTATGCCAGATAACATTGTGCGCGTCTACCCCGCATCCGGCGCAGTCGCAATGATGCCTATGACCCCTGCCAACAACTGGTCACAGACTGTATTGTACTGTGGCGGGAGCGATATGCCCGACTTCAACTGGGGCAACTACTCGTGGCCCTTCTTCAACACTTGGGACTATCCCGCATCATCCAAGTGCCATCAGCTGGAACCTGAGCCTCAGGACGGCTCGGCACCTCAGTATGTCCAGGACGATGACATGCCTGAGGGGCGCACGATGGGCCAATTCATCCTCCTCCCCAACGGTCAGATGTTGGTCGTCAATGGAGGGTTGAACGGCACGGCAGGATACTCATTCCAGACCCTCGATGTTCCCACCTTTGATCTGATGCCCTTCGGCATGTCTCTCGCCGCTGGTCCCGTCGGCACTCCGGCACTGTACACCCCAGGTGCTCCCTCTGGACAGCGTTGGTCCAATGCCGGGTTCGACACCTCATCAATTGCGCGTCTTTACCACTCCTCCGCCATCCTCCTCCCTGATGGTTCTGTCATGATCGCAGGCTCGAACCCGAGTGTCGATGTGAACCTGACTACGGTTTTCCCCACCACATACAAGGCTGAGATCTGGTACCCGCCATACTTCAGCGCGCCGGTGCGGCCCGTGCCGTCAGGCATGCCGAACAACATCTCGTACGGCGGGCCCTCGTTCGACGTGACGATCCCCGCGTCGTCGTACACGGGGGACGCGAACGCCGCCGCGGCGAACACGACGGTGATGCTCATGCGGCCCGGGTTCACGACGCACGCGATGAACATGAACCAGCGCGCGCTGCAGCTGAACAACACATACACGGTCAACCAGGACGGCTCGTTCGTGCTGCATGTCGCGCAGGCGCCGCCGAACGCTAACCTGTTCCAGCCCGGGCCCGCGTGGCTGTTCGTGAGCGTGAACGGCATCCCGAGCAACGGGACGTTCGTCACTGTGGGCAGCGGGAGTCTCGGCATCCAGCCGACAGCGGCTGTGGCGGACTTGCCTGCGAGCGTGCAGCTGAGCGGCGCGCAGGGCTCTGGGCCGTCGAATGGCAGCCACTCGAACAACAGCAGCGGTAGTGGCAACGGCGACGGATCCGATACCAACAAGAGCGGTGCCTCGTCGTTACACGCGAGCGGAGCCATCTGTTTCGCTGTCGTCCTTACACTTCTTGGTCTTCTTTCGTAAGACAGTGCTCATTTTCACCTCTGGATCATTGTCTATCTCTATCTAACCTCACGACGCTTAACGACTTATGAACGGTCTGGACTTTGACTTTTGTGTGTTTTGGTGTAGATGTTTCAAACACGGACGCTGTGTACTCTCGCTGTGCGATAGCTGGATAACATGGATGATGTAGTACGCTATGTTGTAGTGCTGTGACTTTTGGAATTATTACATACAGTTTAATAGTCTTACCCTTTCTTTCGGCACGATTGGTAACTTGCAAATGTTGAGAGGTGCGTCGCACAGTCCGGGGGACGCTTCCTTCACGCGGCACAACATGGCATTCTAGACTAATCACCTTCCTTTCAACTGGCCTTTAAAGCCATGCTGGTTCAGCATGCCTCAGAACAGCGGAGGTGAGCGGTCCCAGCATATTCGGACTTCGCCTGTTGATCGATAGCCGTCTGCAGATAATGCCACTAGTGTCCGCGAAACGTGGATCTGTTCGGAGACAGGCATAATGAAAGCAAGAATCAACGAGCTCACGAGAACTTTCATTATCGTGTGATAGACGAGGTAGCATGCAAATCTGCGAAGCCGCTTTGACCGGGGCTTCGAAAAGAGGCCTCGCTAAAGTGGGCATGTCCTGGAGAACATAACACGGCCCTAGAGCTGAGATATGTTCAGAGAGTAAATCGTCACTAGTGGTAGCGCTTACTATGCTTTTCAGGCGATCTCGGTCAAAGTGGCGTCGCAAACTGCGCAAACTTCGAGGCGGACGCATTAGATGCCCACGGTTCGTGAGCCCATGTTGACCTTTGGTAATTTGGAGCGTATTCACTTCCGTTATTGCTTGTTTCTAGGAGCCCGATCTGCTGGACAATATCGCTATCTCTCGCTTTCAGCTGACTTGCCTGCCGAGCGACGAGATTACACCCGCCGTTCTCTCGTGGCGGCCACCCCGATGGCCTCTGCAATAATGTCTCACATTCCGGCTCGGTCGGGTCTTCTGCTGAAGCATGGAAGGAGCTCTTGCTAGGGGTAGGGCTCGCAGCCAGTCTAATGATCCTCAGCGGTTTCCTCATCTATACGGCTCGACACCTGTTCTCCTCATGGACTTCATATCATCGAGATGTTTCCACAGCATACCGTTGACATGCGTTGATGTAGGGCTGCCGCTTACGAGTATGTAGCCTCTGGGACAAAGAATAATTTGAATACGGTGTAGTCGGCGAAGGGAATACTCACCGAAAGCATTGTGTTTCGAGCCCGAAACAAAGGAGCTTTATGCTACCGCCGGCTGAATCCCCTATAACCTAGAATTTCAGCGCTGTGATGCGCGACCCGAGGATCCATAAAGAGGCAAGGGTCAGCGGTCCGCTATCAGCCAGGGGCGGCTAACAGTGTGAGAACGCAGAACACGCCCCTTCGAGTCCCCATCGGGCACGCGGAAACAGGACGTTTGCCACGTTAAGCTGGGCTTGCGAGCTGCACCACCATTCCTGAGTTCTGTTGCACAGTACAAAATGTACGCTTCCTCGCGCAGTCCTCAGACTGGACGACCTCCTTTCATCAACCCTTTCCACCCGGACGCCGACTAGAGCCACTGCGCCACCCTACTATACGCAATGGACCCCATTCGCATCGTACCTAGCGAGGGACAACATCTACCCCGCCACAGCCGAGGCTGGTACCACATCGATGGTATGAAACGCACCCACTCGCGATCGTCGACGGCGTCCGTACGCCCTCCGGCCTACGTCTGCCCGACGCCTCGTCGGAGCCATACAACAGCGTGTCATGACCCCTGCGAGTCTCCAAGAGACCCAGAGCCGTGGTCGCACATGGCGAAGACGTACGCCTGGGTCCTGGAGCAGGAAATAGCGGACATGGCGCGCAGGAACGAGGAGACGGTGCGATGGATCTTGAAGCAGCAGGAACGTGACATGCGCGAACGTTTGATGTTCGCTATGTGCAACATGGAGAGCAGATACTGGGATCTGCTGGAGACCTTCGACGAGGACGCGGAGTATCACCGAAAGCCACGAAGCGGAAGCCATGGTTTCCACGGTGCGCCACAAGCGGAGATGTGCGCGGCGATCGAGGAAGAGATCAGGCGTTTGCAGGCGCGGCGACACGAGGCGGAGAAGTGTAGAGAGGCGTACGGCAGGCGGAAGATTTTGGAGGAGCAGCGAGAGAGGGAGAGGCGGAAGCAGAGACAGGAGAAGGGTAGGGCAGAACGCGAGGCAGCTGAGAAGGCAGCATGGAAGGAGTATGAGCTACGATGGGAGAGCATCAACTCGAGCGAGAGCTCAGACGGGGAGCTCACCTTTGAGACTATTCCGTGGCCTCAAGTCGCGCGGCCGAGGACAGTAGAGGATATCAGAGGCACTCGGATCGCCATGTTCCTGCTATCGTCGCAGCACTCGGAAGGTCTGTCGAAGAAAGACCGTATACGCGCCGCACTACGTCGGTGGCACCCAGACCGTTTCGGTAGACTCTTGTCGAGGGTCCGTCAAGAAGACAGAGCGAAAGTAGAGGAAGGTGCCGGGGTCGTTGCACGCTGCTTGAACAACATGCTCGAGCGTGCCGCTTAGAGGTAAGCCGCTTGTACTGCTGGTGTTCGACTGCGACTAATTCTCGATAGGACGCGTATATACGCGTTTAGTCACGTCTGGAACGTGCCGCAAGCTCGTTACTCGGGCAGTAATGACCCTTGTAACGAGATCGTAGAGCCGTATGACCTGCGGAGCCGCAGCCCTCCGAGACATTGTGGGCTTTAAGCACTGACATTCTGTTTAACTTGTTCAGTGAATTGCATTTTGTATGACCAACATGTAGTAGTACCTAGCTTTTTCACTCGCTATTGGCGTTCGACCAACGCTCCCCGAGAGCATTTATAAAGTTCGTCTGAGCCGGCGCAGCCTGAAGCAGCATGCGGAGCCTGGAAAAATGATTGCATCAAGCGGGGTTAAACATTGAAGTGATCAGATTGAAGCGGAGATTGTTTGATCTGGAAAAGCTGACCGCTTGTCGATCACCCGCCGTTTGTCGACGTCGACTACACCTTTAGCTGCTTCATTGCACAGGATCCTCTGCAATCGTAATGAATCAATGAAATTCTGTTGAACCTCAAGGACTACAGAGCATGTAGTTCGATATTTGTGAGTCTCACGAGTTGAAGGCTCTCGCAGGTGCGGCTCGTGGATCTGTTGTCGTCGTATATATAAAGCTAACTTGACTTTCCTTGTCGCAGGTCTTCATCACGATACAATGTTTTTCCTTCCTTGTATGTTCAATAATCCTTCTCTATCTCTGACAGCACTGTAGACATGGCCCATGGGTTCGAGCGAGGCTTACCCAGTGCCAGAGCTTCGTGCATCATATATCAAGCCCGGCCCCCGTGGGAAAGTAAGGACGCGTGGCGTCGGGGCTGCGAAGTCACTGAGAGTCTGCGCATTTATTCAATGGCAAGCTCCTTCGCGCGGAATGTATGGTTACAAACAGCCAAGAATTCTCATTCCCACCGCAAAGAATAAAGAAAAACCCGTTCAGCAAGCAATCACATAACGTCAATGGCGAATGGTTCCTTGTGCCAAATCTGAATGTCGCCTGGCCCTGATTACGTTGACGCGGACGAGTGGCCACTTTTTCATGCATGACACAAAAGAGGTCCCTCGGTGCTTGGACCTCTAGCTTCCTGCCTCTCCTGGGCCTCAAGACTCTTGAGCTTTTCTGTCATGACAACTGCTCGCATTCAGTCGTATCTAGCAACTCCTCAAGGCGACGCCATCATCACGCCCCTACACATATTCCTCGACACCGTTTTGCCCCGTCTAAAGGACCATGTCGACATGGACCAAGTTATGAGGAAGATACTCAGTAGGGACATGAAATCGTTCAGCCCTGTTACCTTGCGAGGCCGATGGCGAGGTTTTCCTCAAGATCCCCAGAACTCCCGTCTCCCCGTGCACAGGGTATTTACGTCGCTCAAGAGCGTGGTAGTTTCCATCCTTCAGGCCGCAAAGGTTAGCAAGGCGTCATTCACGCTATCTCAAAATCCAACCGCGGCATATACATCATATTTATCGCAACGCAAACCTGATACTCTTCCGGACGTCTATTTCTCGTATGACTCAGTCCGAGGATGGAGGGATATCACGGTATTTGGGGAATTCAGTAAAGGTTCGTCTGAGAACAATATTTTGGAGGTACGTAACACCCCGTGTCGCTACATCCTGACGCTGAATGTGGTCTCAGAACATCACAAAAGTTACTACGAGCATGCATATGTGTATGCAGAACGATCCAAGACGACGGTTTTTACACTCATTTACTATAGAAAATAAGAGAATGAGACTTTGGTTCTGCGATCGGACCCGTATCCTTGTGTCTGAACCATTCGAATTCATCACGGTAGAGTTTCTTTTGTGCGATACTTGTGAAAGTTCACTGACAAGAGTTTTCCAGAACCACCGGCCTTTGGTCCGCTTCATACTCTCTGTTGCATATGCCAGCGCGGAGGATATCGGTCTTGACCCCACTATGGTACAGTCGCGTGATGGACAATCCTACGATATCGCACTTTTCTCTCAAGATGGAGATTTAAGAACGTACCGAACATGTGGTCGACTCTCCTCCACAGGCCGAGCGTTGCAAAGCAGAGTTACCCGTGTTTGGAAGGCCGTACGCGTCGAAGACGGCCAGGAAGTGGGAGAACCTGTCGTTCTGAAGGATACATGGGTGAATGCTACCGGATCCTTTGAGGGAGACATTCTCGCGGACCTAGTTGCTCATCTGCCAGAGGATGATCAGCCGAAGACACGTGATTGTTTGCCTTCGGTAGAATGTCACGGCAAGGTTTATCTTGATGACGACAGGACGACAGTAGACAACGGCTGCTTATTCGCGATATCCAACGACTTATCGGAACAGTGGTCAGGTAGCCGTGATCGGCCCTTGTGGTACCGAACCGTTGCCCAGAAGAACCTCGTCCACTATCGCATCGTTTTCAAAGATGTCTGTACGCCTCTGGACAAGGAGACTTCTCTTGCAGCAATATTTCGTGCACTTTCTCAAACGGTACTCGGTACGTACGGTTTTCTTCTCAGACAACTTTTCAGTGAGCCTCAAGTCTCTTCAGCGTTACAGACTATACACGATGCCGGATGGGTCCATCGTGATGTAAGCTCAAAAAATATCTTGCTCAAGGAGAATGGGCAACCCATACTGGCGGATCTGGAACTTGCAAAACGTGTAGGATCGGGCGATGAATACCCAGTGGTTCGTTGGGACCTCTGGCTTCCTGCAAGAGTGACGTCACTAACATCTTTGATCGAAAAGGGAACCTCTGGCTTCATGTCTGTGGAGGTCGAGACGCAAGACTACAAGTTTTTGCCCACGAACCTCTCTTATGACCCAGAGGAAGACTTGAATACAGCTCTCGAGCGCGCCAAAGCCGATATGTTCGGGCGCGAAAACGAGGTGGAGTTCAAGGTTCCACCTTTCCAGTACAACCCATTACATGACCTAGAATCCCTTTGGTGGGTTGCAGTATATTTTGTCGTCGTTAAGCAAGTTGTTCGTACAGGCGAGACGGATCCTCCGGTTTACTCTCTAGAACCTCAACGTGCATACGCCACGGAATTATTCACCAATTGGCAGACAAGATGGCTGGCACTCTATGATGATACTCTATTCCTCGAGAGGTCCGGCGTACTACCTCAGTCAACGAAAAAAGTCCTCATTGCTCTCGATGGACTACGCAATGTTCTCCACACTCTATATTTCCGGTTCGAACGCGACTTCTCGGTATCCGAGCACGGCCTGTGTCCTGATCGATCGTACAAATCATTCGCTAAGACCTTCAAAATCATCGGGAATGCTACAGAGATCCTACCACTAATCTCACGGCCATTTCCGCCTCCTATCGACATTCTGGATGTCTTATCTCCAGCGCCGGTTCCCTCAAGCTCCTCTCATGGGTCGAGAAAGCGATCTCGTGACTCTCCGGATGTCGATCTTTCTGCTGTGGAGGACGACCATTCGGATATACAGTCAAAGAAGATTAAGACAACTGTATCCCGCCGACCATATCTTCCTCGCAAAGCGAAAAACGGTATGGAACGTAGATAGCTTAGCTACTCGAGCTCTAGAATCACATTTTATTGCGCGCGATGTACCATGCCGGCCCACAACAAGTGATATCCTCGAGACCTATCATAGTCTTCAAGGAAGATCAGACCTTGTAGGTATTGCTAGCTGCGTTGATATGTTCTTGATGAAGGTTGAGTGTCCCGCAAGCATGTTTGCACATGCTTATCCTTAATTTGTTTTCGCGATGAAGGATAGCTCGAAACATAGCTGTCGCGGTACTCGTTGACAGCTCACCGCCTGCTCAATCTCGACCATTGACTGCACACACTACACAGATCTGCATGAATTGAGGAGCGTCGGCCACAAGTACATTACGAACAGTAGATGGTACAAACTATACAGTTCGACTCGACTACCTAGGCGGGAGCAAATGTCTGACTCAGGGGAGCAGCGTTGCATCAACACCAGCTTCAGAAACATGTTGCGCCGCAGTGTACCAGTCCTACGAAAGCCCCATGGTGTTTCGTGAGTGCCGAGGCCACGATAGGACTTGATGGCGGTGAGTTTGCTGGGGCAGGCCAGCTGATCCGGACCTTGACGGGGCAGTCATCCTTTGATGACTGGTTCTCATCTGGGCGGAGCATCGGCCTACAGTACATGTACTGCGTCATATTCCTTTCCAGTTGCGCTACCGTCGGAATCCGCGCAGCGAGGTCCAGTAGCTCGGAATCCGAGCCAGCGGCGCCGCCAGGAAGGCCAGAGTATGAAGAATCAGGAAGGGAGGTACGTGATTGCGTCAGAGAGGTAGTAGCAGCAGCCTATGGATCGTGGAAGTGAAGACGGGATTTCGGGCGAAAAGAAATATGACGCTCACCACACATGCTCTTTCCAGCTGGAGACTGAACTGGGATTCGGTGTAGACGTCAACGGGCGGTTTACTCGTCGAGGCAAGGATTAGTGAGGCTGAAGGATCTTCAGTAAAAGCTCGCGAGGAACATCCGGCGATGACGTACCGATAAACCTCCCGACGAAAGCCGCATACGCGCCTCGCACCTCTACGTGGCTGCATTCAATTATGGGCTTGGGTATATCAAACTCATACCGTTCCTCGCTATCATCGGTGTCCACTTCCTCATCGTCGTCAAAAGGGGCTGGGACGAGGACCTTAGCGGACGATACACAGCCGTCCAACCCGTATGGACCGCGTGCAATAACGATGCCTTGAAGTACATCGAGCTGTGGCTGCGCGGCGAGCGCACGCACTAAAGCACGGGCACGGAGGGTTGCAATGGCAGAGCCCGACGTCTGCTCAGGGTCCAATTCTTTCAGAAGTTTTCGGGCTTCGTTTTCGCGCAATATGGTAAACCCTTTGTATCCTAACCGGTCAAAAGGAAATTCGGAATGCGGTGGCGAGGTGTCTGTTGATATGTATATTGCTGTTACTTCAGGGGGGATAATCCTGTGTGGTTTTAGGCCGCAGAATATTATGTGGGTATGATGCGGTTTGAGTGGTATATGGTCGTCACGTATCTATCTGGACTTAGATATGTAAAAAAATGATAGCGATTGGATCACATACGTTGGTCGTTAATGAGTCGCAGTTAATCGTGTGAGAGACTCGACTTAATCTCTCCTTGACAGAAAGCATAACCCTTTCGGAGGCGAGTCGTGAAAAAACGTCAATTTGAAGTTCGTGAGGGCATGACTTGACAAGCGCGATCGTAATTTGCTCCCATAATGGGATCGTTGAGTCGTTGCTAGCCTATACAAACGAGTGAATAATTGTTAAGTAATGAAGTCGTATATACGCACGACATCTGAGCCACATATTAGGATGCGGGGTAACCGAGACTCGGTTGGAGGCGAAGGCATGGGGGACGATAAAAGCCCTGAGTTGCTTCGCAGGAGGTCTTCAAGGTGCGAACAAACAAGTGGGACAGTTGGACTCACATTTAGTAGTGTGTGTCTGCTTGGACAGTCCATTTATGAATCCGGGGGAATTTGGGAGCCCCACTTTAAAGTGGGGAAATCCTAGGCCACGTGGTTCTGCAATCGGACGAAGGCTACCGCACGGAGGCGGGAAGAAGGCCCAGGTTCATCCAGGGGACATCCTGTACCGCGGAGGATGGACGTCAGATGTCGCACGCCCAGTGCAAGGAGTCGGGAGAAAACGAAAGCTGCGTTGAGCGTCCGGGACGTCATTCATCTCGCACATTTCTCGAGCGGACCTAGGCCTTGCACCCCGGATGCGGAAGAGACCCTTGGGCCCAGGTCGCACTCTCATTCGACCCTCAGCAGGACTCGTATTGTATAAAGACACTGCATCCTGGCCCATCGGAGTAGTTATTTTGTAATAACGGTGTTAGAAAGGTGAAGAGAAGAGCAACTGCACTTGCTCACTGATTTTGACATAGCAGAAGCGCTTTGCCCGCCCGCGCGTGGAACGGGATGACCGAACCTGGAAAGCCCGTAACTGAGAGACACCGGGCAGCAACGGGGTTTCCTTTGAACAAGTCTGGTACTGTCATCCGTGGGTTTGCCGCGGTCCATCAGCGTGTAAAACATCGACAAGAGTCGAGACATTCAGGTCCCGTCGGTCAGTTATTATAGCGAACTTCAGTTACTGTTGACCCACACATACCCCTCATGTCTACCCCGGATCTAAAGCTCCTGAGGTATTCTGCAGAAGACACCGACGGCTTATCTCAAGGACGTTTGAAGTGTTCTAGCATCGACCTTTGTCGTCGTCGCGGGTAACGTGGATAAGGGAGCGTGCGCAAAGTTACTTGGCGCGCTAACTTACCGCCTACTTCAAGTTACTTAGATTACTTACTGACGTGAGGAGACTTACTTGTTGACTTGTTGACTTACTTGCAGGGGTTACTTTAGTTACTTGACGGCCCTCAATACTTCTCAATATGTCGCGTCTCGTCCATACTCTGCAATGTCGTCGTGTGCACACAATATACTGACTCCTGAGCGAAGGTCCGGTCCGAGTCACCGTTCATGCTGTTTTGTATCCCAGACTTCCAATGTACGTCTCGTCTATGGTCATACAGCTATCGCCACCGGAGCAATCGAATCGAGGGAAGGCCATTGGTATCGTACAAGCTCGGCCTCCCGATGCTATGAGCTTCTGTCTTTGTGGTCGACACTTCATTGATGCATCGGCCGTATCCTCGAGCTCTTACTTACATGTTACTTGCAGTTTACTTGCCATGTTCCGTTTGCATACTGGTAAGCTACTTTGCTTACTTATGTGTTACTTATGCTTACTTTGTTAACTTGTAGGTTACTTTGCTTACTTATGACCGATATTATGCGTATGGTACACTGCTATAACGTCTTCCGTCATTGCTCCGGGACGCCCACCTATGCTGCTTGCCTTTCACCGCGGAAGGAAGATACACCTGCTCATCAGTCTGCCCTCTCCTCCCAGCCTGGCCTATGCAGCAAGTATTTGGACACCTATGCCGCAGAAGACGTGATCGTCCGTGCTCGTCTTCAGCTTACGAGGAACCGCCGGGTGATGTCGATATGTGATCCTTTCTGAGCCTTACATCCTGAGAACGACCTGATGCGCGGTGTGTAGTTGGTCCCCATCGAGCGACCCGGACCTCGCGCTCGTTAGAAACATTAGAGTCCGAAGACGGGAGTTGGCGTGATGTTAAGGGTTTGAGGCAGCATTTCGGTATACTCGCTGAGATCTGTTCTACATGCAGGTGAGTGCCAGGAGTAGCCCTTTGCCTCACCGTCTTCTGTGAACACTAGAGTGTCTTCGCTATTGCCAGCATGTTGGACCGTGCTGTGGTCGTGTATAGAGCGAGTGCAGAGGATGTCGGCAGACTTCTGGGGCGCATAAACAGCCATGCCTTGTGAACGCTCGGTAGCCGGGCATATGGGGTCGAAATGTGAGTTTATACCACGGTTTCGAAAATCTTGAGAGCTCCGGAAAGGTATGAGTATGTATAGCAGAACTCACAAGTTACTTCCCAGGCAATATCTCTATGATCCACCTTCCATACACGCCCCTAGTATTTGGACAGCTAAAGACACGTTGGGAAGGCTTTCCGAGAGCGTTACGAAGTACGTGGTTGTCGATATGCGCGATATACACTGGTGGTGCGAGAGTAGTATCTGGGAACTTCATGAATCGGACGCATCACAGTATGACAGTGCATGGTACCTTACTAGAAGACTCATCCTGTGTCTAGGGCACCGTAGCGACCTTCCCGAGCACTCACAGCGAAGAGCAAGACGTTGCTTGCAAGTTACTTGCAAGTTACTTTGGCGTGCTTGCACGTAACTTGTAAGTTACTTGCAAGTTACTTATTTCAAACTCCGCTAACTTATTTAACTTAAGTAACTTAAGTTACTTGCAAGTTACTTACAAGTTACTTTTGGCGGGGGCAAGTTAGGCTAAGTAAACTTCGCAAGTAAGTTTGTCAACCACCTGGATAAGGCCAGACTCAGCGCCAATACAGCCACACGCTACGAGTGACCACCATGACTGAATCTGCTCGAATTTCTTCATACGACATTTCTGGACGTGAAGACCTTTGAAGAGAGACCTATGAGCATTAACGATCTACATTATGGGTAAATAGACTTGCCGCAAGCTCGGTGAGAGAAAGCTTCGGTGAGGTTCTCTCACCGAAGGTCGCCGGCAGCTGCCTCAGCAACTTCCTCCAACTGACTTTGTCAGACAGCCACAGCGCCATGGTGCCCACGACACTTCTTTCACTGCAACCACGACCTTCAAGACGCACTTTACGACATGTCTGCTATGGGCGTTGATCCACAGGACTCTACGGACCTGCACGGCTTTTACTCGTTCTCAGAGAGGCTGAAAGCCGTTCACTACGGCCCTGGCTGCGTCCAGACAGCACTGCCCAAGCTGGTCAAGCAGTTCGGAGCGAACAAAGCCATGATAGTCACTGGGAGGAGTCTATATCAGAAGGTCAATCCACATGACAGTTGATTTAGCCTATTGATCCGAGCAGTGATTACAGACTGACGTCGTAAAGCGAGTTGAAGACGTTCTCCGCAAAGCAGATGCATATGGCGCGACATTCTACGAGATAGGCCAGCACTCGCCTATTGGAGACATCAAGAAAGGTATCCAGATGATGAAGGATGTCGGCGCTGACATTATCGTCGCTGTCGGAGGTGGTTCGCCCGTTGACGCGTCCAAGGCCATACTCTATAATCTGCAGAAGGAAACTGGTGGACCTACTCTTTACCAGATAGCGATACCTACCACACTCAGCGCAGCGGAGTATACAGTCAGTCTATTGATTCATATGTATTCCCGTTGGTACTGACAGGCTGATGCCTCCCACCCGTTAGACTGGTGCAGGATTCACGAACGAAGAAGGCGTGAAAGTAGCTGTCGCTTCACAGGAGCTCATACCAGGGGGCATCATCCTAGATGCTGAGCTCACCCTGGCCACTCCTGAACGACTCTGGTACGTTATGACGTCGTTAGATCTAATACTAATAGCGTCAATTTGACGACTGAATCTTCAGGCTATCGACGGGTATGCGAGCTGTCGATCATGCGGCCGGTCAGTCTTCTTCCCTCGCAATGATTCCGTCGAGCTTCCTAACGCACTCTTTACAGAGGGCCTGTACCGCGCTCTCGTCCCTCCGCCATTGAAGCATCTATACTACGGTGCTCTCGCGGATCTGTTCAAGTATCTGGCTGAGTCGAAAGCCAATCCTCAAGCAATTGACGTCCGCCAGAAGCTCCAGATCGCGTCCTGGATGTCCTTGTTCCCTATCCGCTTTGAGACGTACAGGTTAGTAAACTCATTAGATAGCTAGTTCTTGCTTAACATCTTGCTAACATCTGTATCATCTTCGTAGTGCTGTAGGGCTATCACACGCACTCGGTCACAAGCTCGGCGCTGCGTACAGCATTCCTCACGGTATCACTTCTGTGAGAAGATATGTCCGTCTCGGAGGAACTAGTAGCTGACTAGCCCTTGGCAGTGTCTCACTCTTGCACCGGTCATTGCGCTTCAGACCGAGATGGCACATGCAGACAACAAGAAATGGCTTGCAGGGTCGCTTTACCACTTGCATGAGTCCTCCACCGGTTCCGTAGACGGTGACATCCGCAAGTTGTCTACGCTCGTTCAGGGGTACGTCGTGTTTTGTGCTGAAAAGTCCCAGATCGTTGCTAACAGCCAACACAGTCTCGTTGACAATCTGGGCCTGCACTCGACGCTGAGTGAATATAACGTGCCGAAGCAAGATGTCCTGGGTATCGCTGAGAGGGCTATGGGCACGAAAGACCATCCTACTTATCCAAAGGTCGTTAGCCTGCTGGAAAATCTATACTAAAGACCTCGCACGAACACTAGGAATTATAGGAAATAGTCTCGGACAACTACTCACAAAGTGAAGATGTACATTAGCCAAGGATGGTTTACACAGAAAGGCTCTCTCCGTTTGCTCCGCCCGCTGTGTGATCACGCTGACTGGACACAAAGAAGCACTTAGCGCATCGAGGGCTGACAGCTTCCACAGTGAGTATCTACCAATTCTTCGACCCATCTCAGGCCCGATGAACTGACTTCTGGGAGCATTTAGTTGCCAAGCTTCGCTATGGCTGATAGGTTCAAGGAAGGCGTGATACCCCAAAGATGGACGTTTGCTTGTGCTGACCAGCGCTTTCGCAACGGCAATCATCCTACCCATATCTAGGAACCATTCTGATCTGCAACGGCGAGAAGACGGGGTATCGATTCCCTGAAAACTCCACAAGTTGGTAGCCACGCAGTGTCTTCTGGTCGAATGCTGTTTCCTCCAAGCCGGAAGATTGAACTGTCGATGGGCGTCACCAAACCTTTCACGGCGCCAGGCCCCGGTATCTGTTTTCGCACCTTCCTAATCCCCTAAGAGAAAACTCTATGTGGACTTCCCGTGTGAAAGGGCAATAGCCCGAACGTCTTTGTAAGTTCCAATCTTCTATGTGCGTTACTAACTGCCTGGTGATGATGGAGGAACTCGCTTCCGCTGCACATCGCTATATAAACGTCGAGGCCCCCCTCTACCGTCTCATCAAGAGGATACACGAATGTCTCAGAGTAAACTTGCACAGGTGGACCCGAGAGCCATCGTTCCTGTTGCCAGTGCAGTATGTACCCCCTCTCCTGTCAGATTATGTGTCTCATACGTCCTTTCGCCAGATTGTCTACTATATCTACAAGAAATATGAGCCCTCCGGACCAGTACCCACAGCCTTGCTCTTGGTAGCTCTTCCCGGACTTCTGGCATCAGCGCTACAAGCCCATTTCACGAACTTGCTATGGGCACTGGCTTCCGTCTCGTTCAGTCACTGGACGCTCTTAGCTCTATTCGTTATCGCTTATCGCCTATCCCCCTTCCATCCCCTCTCTGCGTACCCAGGACCAACCTTGTACAAGATATCGAAGATCTGGCATGCCTTCTTTGTTGCGCGCGACGGAAAATCCCACCTGTATATCCAAGAGCTTCACCAGAGGTACGGAGAAGTTGTGCGAATAGGTCAGACCTTTTTCCGTCAACTAGATTACGAAGCGTCTCACTCTACAACGATTTAGGTCCGAACGAACTGTCCATAAGCCACAAAGATGTGGCGACGTCTGTACTCGGACCAAAAGGTCTGCCGCGTGGTCCTTGTAGGTGTTGCCTTGATCGTACGCAATCGTCCATTCATCACCCCTTCAGACTACAACACGCGCGAACACGATGGTGGGGTTAGCTTAGACGGTCTCCGGGATATGTCCCTGCACACCGTCCGCCGAAAACCGTGGGCTAGGGGCATGAACAGCGCGTCGATGAAGCACTACGAGAGTTTGATCAAGAGTACGGTGCATGATTTGCTGGACGCACTACACGAACGCAAGGGCCAAAAGATCAATATATCCGCTTGGATGACGTTTTTTGGGTGCGTATCATTTGCAAAGAAAACTTCTGGCTCATTCTCCTAATTCGCTTTCGGGCCATAGGTTTGACTTCATGGGGCACATGGCGTACGCATACAATTTGTCCCATCTCCGGTACTCTAGTTATTTATTAGCCCGTGTAGGTTCACCTATGACTTTAGAATGCTGAAAGAAGGTAAGGATAATAGTGGCATAGCAAATCTAATCGAGAGGGCCTTGACGTCTGTGCAAGCATTACTTTTCGTTCATACGATTGACTGATATCCTGCGTCAGCGAAGCTGCTTGGATCTCCCACCTTCCGTGGGCCATCCCTTTTGCGAAACTTATGGGCGGCAGTAAAGCATGGGACGAAATCAAAGTTGTCGGAGAAGCTACTGTCAAGCGTAGAGTGGATGCCGGATTCCAGTACCCCGATCTATTTCATCATCTAGTACGTGTACTCCTATTCACAGCCTACTTCCAAACTGACCGCCCCGAAAGTTGGACGAAGGAGGTACAGACTCTAGCGCAGCGTCGCTGGTCACAGCCGCCATCGACGGACAACTTGCTATCATCGTGGGTTCTACGATTGCTTTATCTCGGAACAGTTATCCTCATAAGTATTTAGGCAGGGTCGGATACAGCGGCTACAACGCTAGCTCACCTCTGGTACTTCCTACTCACCAACCCTGACTGTTTCAAGCGTCTCCGAAAGGAAGTTGATGAAGCGTTCCCCCACGGTGAAGACACCAGCTCCGATCTAGCGCTTCAAAGCACAATGCCGTATCTCAACGCTTGCATGTATGTCACTACCATCCATATCGTACTAGGATACTGATTCGCAGTTGACGTAGAAATGAGACAATGCGCTTGTACCCTCCCGTACTTACCGGGCTTCAGCGGAGGGTGGTTGATGGCAGCGGTGGTAAGATGATAGGACCATAG
The DNA here is from genome assembly GCA_005298045.1 of Pleurotus ostreatoroseus. Lineage (NCBI taxonomy): Eukaryota > Fungi > Basidiomycota > Agaricomycetes > Agaricales > Pleurotaceae > Pleurotus > Pleurotus ostreatoroseus. The sequence goes on along the minus strand of SWBT01000441.1, from coordinate 130,872 downwards.
TGAGTATTCATATTCTTCAGCAAATCCGCGAGTCTCACGACTAGCTTAGTTTTGTGCCTGAACAAACACAAGTATCTCTATGGGCCTACTCGATCCATCGTGACTCACAGCACTTTTCTCCCTTACCGGACACCTTCTGGCCTGATCGCTGGCTCGTTCAAGACAAGTACATTCTACCTTCGGGCGACATATTTCCGAAGGAGCAAGTTCACACGGACCGCGACATGTTCATGCCGTTCTCTCAAGGCCCAATGGTGTGTGCCGGCAAGAACGTCGCGCTAGCCGAGATGCGCGCGGTTGTTTCCGCTGTTATACAACAGTTCGACTTCGACATTGTCGATAAGTCGTGCTTTGAGAAGTGGGAAGGGGAGATCCGGGAGATATTCGTGACCAAAAGAGGGTTACTGCCTGTACTTTTGAAGGCGAGGAAGCCATGTTAGACTTCGAGGCTCGTGCGTGCAAAATCCGAGGTACCTTCCAGTTAATCTTATCTTATTAGCTGTGGTCCCCCAGATACAGGACGATTTGTTGGATTTGATGGACACAGACAAGCACTGGCACTACCGGGCTGGGAACACCACGTGCGGAACGAAGCGAGCTGACACTGAGACAGCACAGCATCGGCAAGTTGAATAGTTTGTATTTGTACATGTTAGGATCAAACGAGCGCTATATACTTGTTTAGGTTGTTGCTACGCGCTTATTAGCGCTGTGAGCCCTTGTTTCGAACTTCTTTGCCTTCTGTACGCAACGATCACAGCTCAAGAAGGCTCTATGTCCATTTTAGGAACCTGTCACAGCAACGAAGCCGTGCGCACGACGTGCCGTGCCGCCCCAGTCGCATACGTACTGCGCTGCGCACCAAGCTGGCGTCCCCCATAGAGTGCACTGCTCATTTACTCATTGGGCGGGGTGGTTTCACAGCTTTTGCGCGAGATTACTGGAAATAGATGAAAACCAGCAGATACATTCCCTCCCATTTTGCGCCTTCTGTGTCGGAATAGCAGTCGACCTCTACGTCTTGCGCGAGTAGCCTACTGTCCACCAAATACCCGGATCTCGAATGTGCAGTGCTGAAATATGTGGAAAGTCATCATCAAGCTCATATAAATAAGTCTCTTTCTAAGTAAACTACACAACATCACAACCCCATCCATTCTCAGACAGACCTTTGAAAGCTCCTCGTAACATGTGTTTCCAGATTCGGTAAGTAATATCATTTACATACATAAAACGTGTCTGATCAGCTCTTGATCTAGCTCGCAATACACATATGAATGTGGGGTAAGTGATTGAGTGCATAGCATTGTTTTCTATTTCTCACTTCCGTCTTAGCACACCGACCCTAGCATCCACGTGGAATGCGAGCTTTGCGAAAGCATAGAATGTGCGAACCACAGAAACCACAAATACTATTGTGAATACAGGAACGATCCTAAACGGTGTCGTGCTCATCACAAGGTCAGTAAATTGTCAGGTAGCACGTTCTACTAGTTCTATTTATTTCAACAGGTATTGACGAGGCCCAATAATGTGATCATTCGATACCATAGAGGGTGCTGTGAGGCTTGTAGAATGCATTATCGCTTTGAACACCGCGTGACTAGACTGTTCTTTTGAATGACCCGCTGCAAGACCAGAAGACTAGAAGACCAGAAACTCGACATCGTATTTTTCAAGATGAGAAGATTGCGAATTCCAAGAAGTACCATGCGTGAACATTCAGTATATATTAGACCATGCAACTGTCTGCGTGCATCCCAAACGAAGACTCTAGATTACTAGCATATAATATGACTACCGTATTTGTTAGCTATTAACTATTTAGACAGTATCAGTCGCTATATTAGGGTATAACATAGCAGCGTGGACTTACTTGGCAACAGTAGACCACCCATAGGCCCCATCGTATCAGCATATGAACATGGTGTACAGGTCGTCTGGTTGAACCACTCTAATCGCACCTTTCTCTCGCTCCTACACAGCGGAAGTCTGTAGAATATGATTCCTAGGTAGCGGCGCACGTTGGGCAATTCGTCGTCCCGGTCATGCACGCGTATACAAGGAAGATCAGAAAGATGAGTGTATCGTCGAAGGATTTGATCGAGCCGTGCCCAGTCAAGATTCCGCAACGTTTGAGTAACCGGCTCTAATGACGGTGGAGGATGAGAGTGTCTCATCGTAATGGCAATCTCTAGCGACTTGATTGGAGTCATCGAAATGTGATTCAATATGATCAGCATCCGATCCCACATTAGAATGCAGGATGACAAGGATATGGCGTCGAAGTTAATCCGTATTATTATATCTTCAAGGGAACTGAACCGCGACGGATGAATTTGCCAGTTCAAGGACTCGAGAACGTCTAACGTGCGATGATTGAGTAGGGATTACACTCGGAAGATCGGTAGTCTCACCTCCTGCCATGAATTTGGCATGCGGAATGAAATCCAGGAATAACGACTCTAGTTGACTCGGATCCTCCGAGAAGAAATCGTGCATTACGATAAGGTCATTGAGCCTGAAGCAGGCTAGTTCCATATTTCGTATGTTCCGCGCATTTCCGGCGAGGCGAAGGAATTGAAGGAGTGGGGCGGTGAAGGGGGTTTGGTCGAACAAGACACCTTCAACATGGAGAAAATATGGCAGCGTAGCCGACGACTGGAGGATCACAGGGAGTAGGTCGTCAACGGAAGTAGCGGGGTATGTTGCATTCTTGTAACTTTCCCAAAAGCTGCCGACGATAAGATACCGCAGCTCGCAGAAGAGAGCAATGAAGGCAATGATTTCGAGGTGACATGTGGCAGAAAATGATGGGCCGACGACGTCCTGGATAGACAATGTGTCCAATGTCCTCGGAACATAGTCGCTCCCTATATGCTCCTCGACGCCAAGTAGCTGCAACTCGTGCAGCTTTAGCTCGTCCAGCCGCGGCAAATGATCCAAAATCAAAATAACCTCCCTACGCGTGATATGCATGAGGCCATAAGGGGCCGTGCGCGTGAAGTCACCCACTCGGAGGGAATGGATCAGACGTCTTACGCGTTTCGACATCGTTGGTAGCTCCGATAGAAATGTTGAAAGTCGGTTTTGGTTCTCCAGTATAATATCTTGTAGTAGGTGCTTCTGACTTTGATGGAGCCAATCGTGGCCAACCAGCGAGCAAGCGGATAGGGTCTTCCTGTCGATCCAGTGGAAATCGATGATGATGTTGATGATGTCGCCACATAACCTAGGAATACGGCGAGGTTCCTGGTTCAGCAAGAAGGATATGTTCATGGCAAAGTGCAGAGGGGTCGATGCTGTCCAGTGGTCCTCACGAGCCCAAGCTGAGTGTTTATATCGTCGGCGCTAGTCGGTGTATGAGGATGCTGTGTTGCAGACGCCAAGGGTAGTCTGAACATGCTTCTGTCCCGATAATGATCAATCCTTGCCTCGAGGCAAAAGCAAATGTCTGGGAAGGACTTACAATGTATTGCTTATAGAGTTAAGCTGCGCTTCAAGGCCTCGAGGAGCATCTTGTGCGACTTTGTCGAGACAGTCGCGGAGAGTGAGTATCACGAGCCTCTGCGTCTCAGGCTCAGTAAAGCGCAAAGAAACAGAACTCCACTCGCATGCTTTTTCCGTGGAGATCGACTATCGTAAATCGCTACGATTCCTTCGGCCTTGCGCCTACCAAGCGAAGTGGGATTACCAACGTCCTGCCTGCATGTGGCAGAAACATGCTGAGTGAATCAAGGTTTAAACATTTCTATGAGCTTCCTGATAATATCAACTCGTTGGGTTGCCATGCTTGACACAGAACGGGATGGTGGGAGTCGCGTTCAAGTTGGGTCCGTAAAAGGGAACGCCCAGGCTTGGGCCCCTAACAAGGCCAAATGATCACGCTTTTATGTACTTAGCGCTGGAACTTTGATTCCGACCGTCATGTACACTTTTGCAGCACATAACACTTAATCAACTCAATCGTACTTCAGTAACTTGGATTCTATGTATCTTAGGACTTTTGAACACTCCATGGGCAAGACGTGCCTTGTAACTCACAATCGGCCCGTGTCGAACGCTCGCTCAATGGCGTTACAAACTGTTCTAACTTAGGTGCGTACCGTGCAGCTTTCTATGCAGTTTCTCTCGCATAATGAGCTGAATTTACCTAGAACATACCAGACACTCGCTTGCATAGATTTACCAGTATGAGCTGACGCCATCGATGATTGCATAGTAAGCTTTGAATTTGTCAGCACTGAACAGCTTCCGTATATCTGCCAACTTTGCCATTGCCTCCAGTCCAACGTCATTCCCGCACCCAACAAACGCTAATACTCAACTACGACACTCTGCGATGGTTAAGTACGTCCTTACGGGAACCACGGGCGGACTGGGTTCTCAGGTGTTCAAGTATTTGATCCGCCTTGTACCTAGTACGTCTAATCAGTCTCTTCCGCCCGCTTTGCGCAAATAATCAGACTTTGCATCACAGCTAGCGATATAGTTGTCTCTCTTTACAACCCTGCAGGCGCGACGCCCGAAGTACGGAACTCCGGTGTTGAGATACGCACAGGCAACTTTGCACAGCCCGAGACGCTAGATGCGGCCTACGCAGGCGCGGACAAACTGCTCATTGTATCCTATCCGAGTATCAACTACGAGATCCGTGTAAAGAGCCACATTGCTGCGATAGAAGCCGCGAAGCGCGTCGGTATCAAGCATATTTACTATACCTCGCTCGCCTTCGCGGACGATAGCAAGGCTGCAGTTATGCAGGCACATCTTGACACGGAAGCATACCTCAAGCAGAGTGGAATCACGTATACTATCATACGTGAAGGGATATATAGCGAGAGCTTCCCGCTCTATTTTGGCTACTGGAACCCCAGCCGCGGCCGTGAGGCGAAGGTACCCTTCGGAGATGGCGGAATTGCCTGGGTGTGCAGGGAAGACTTGGGAGAAGGTACTGCGAAGCTGATGGTAGCAGTAAGCACTCCAGAAGTATACTTTTTTGCATCTCATTCACATTTCGTACTGTCCAGGACACGCACAAGAATGAGACCGTGCTCTTCAGCGGCCCGCGAGCGTACACTCTCTCCGAACTCGCAGACATGATCACAGACATTCTGAAGCTGGAGCCGCCTCTCCAGCTGAAGGTTGTTTCTGAAGATGAGTTCGTCGCGAGCAACGAGGGCGGCGAAGATCTGCTGCGGAAATGGGCAACTACGTTCCCCGCCTTGGTGCGTGGTGAACTTGCGGTTGTGGACCCGTTGCTACAAAACATCCTCGAGCGAGAATTCAAGCCCTTTGAGCAAACGGTAAAGGAGACCCTCGGCGCAACGGGTGACGGAGGCGATGCCGCAGTCAAGCAGTACTCGAGGTCCAAGTAGCGAGATATTCATGCGTCAATGAACACATTCCTACGAACTCACATCATTCCGTGGAGAAAGCGAGATGTCTTGGACGCGAGTCTGTGTGCAGCATGGAACTGTATAAGGAGGAATGTAAAACACCGCGAACTGTCAATGGAAAATGACCTGCATATGCTGTAACCTTCAAATCAAAGCGATGTTGTAGGCATTTGATACCGTGGGAAACTCAGCTCCGAACCGTGCGATCAATCGTTTCTCATCATTACCGGGTACCGTGACTACACTCAGGGCGGGTGTTTGCTCAACATGACGCGAACCCCTACGGCCACTAGCGTGTGTACTATTATCGCCTGCAATTCCGAATGTCGATAAGACCGGGCTGTTTATAACCAACGCCGCTCTCACCCCCTGACCCATTCATTCGCACTCTCTGGGCACCCGTTCGAACTTCACACGCACCTAAGAATGACTAGCACCGTCACTACGACGCCTATAGAGGAGAAAGTGGCAGTTCTAGATAGGAAGACCGGGCCTCAAGCAAGCACGAGCAAGGACTATGCCTTGAAATTTGTTTGTGCGGCGTTGAGCAGTGAGTAGAAGGTATATCCGTGGCGCGCCAGTATTCACTCGTGGTTTAGACATGGCAGCTTCAGGAGTCAGCAATCCGCTAGACATGTAAGCTGCGCTTTGTGACATCCTGCAAGTAAATAAAGCTAAATTTGTGTGTCTAGCATCAAGGTATTGTTAGACTCGACATGATCTTCCTGCGTGTCCGAGTCATCAATGAGTCTGACAAGCTGTGAAGGTCCGCCAGCAGCTGCGGACGCAAAGTTGGTGATCCTGCATTCTATCGAAATGTGTATATTGATGCGCCGTCATTTACAGCACCAGGAGCGAGGGCGAATGCCTTCTGGGCAGTCGGCGCGCAGATGGCGCGCACAGAGGGCGTTCTCAGTCTAATGAACGGCATGAGCGCGTCGATGATACGTGAAATCATTTATTCAGGGCTCCGTCTGGGCTCATACGAATACTTCAAAGACAAGTAAGCCAGGATTTTTAGATATCGGACGCGTCTAATCCGGCTGTCGTCTCAGCTTGTACGATATGACCAAGGGCGCTTTGTCACGCGAAGGTATCATGCTGAAGATCCTTGCTGCAACTTGTGCTGCATCGATAGGATCGTGAGTTATGACTATGATCAGATGATCAGGGCCATGTCTAAGTCTTGATATGTGTTTTTCAGTGCGCTTGCCAACCCGGCAGATGTCATCAAAGGCAAGTAGATTCACTTTTATGTTGTCTGTTCGCCGTGTAACATGGCAGATTATAGTTCGCATGCAAGCCCATTACCCCAACGGGAGCCCGTACAAGAATATGCGGCACGCCTTCACTTCAGTGTTCCGCGAAGGTGCCCATTCACCCGCTGCTCACGGTAATCCTGTATTTGGAGGTCTTCGTGCACTATACCGAGGGGTCGAGGCCACGACAATACGTGGGATTGTCCTGTCTACCTCCCAGATATGCTCATACGATCAGATTAAGCAAATACTGAAGCAGAAGGGCATCATGCAAGAGGGTGTCGGGTTGCACTTGACAGCAAGTATGTTTGCTGGGTGAGTGTCCACGTCCAGCCCTTTTCGATTGACACCCACAACACCACACCTATAATTAGCCTCTTCTGCTCGATCACATCAAACCCCGTCGGTGAGTGACACTCGCAAAACTTACCGACACGTAGGCTCGGCCGCCAGCTCACTCTCTGTTCGTCGTGGCACACAGACGTCGTCAAAGTCCGCCTGATGACGGACAAGGATCGTCAGTTCAACGGCACGTGGCACTGTGTGAAGAACATCCTCATGCACGAGGGCCCGCTCGCGTTCTTCAAGGGCTTTGGGATGTGCTGGGGTCGCGTGAGTGCCAGCTCTCGTAATGCATTTTTCTCGACACTGCCACTGATCGCTCTTGCTCATCCATCTATCGCTCCGCGCCACCAGCTGGGTACCCACACGATCGTGAGCTTCCTAGCTTTCGAGCGCCTTCGACAACTGTTCGGCATCGACCCCATGTAGCGTCCCGAACACTGATACCCCCACTTATGGATTTTCTGCTAATCACGATCGGATTTCTTGGATCTACACGGCGCACGGGAGCAGAGCCAATGACACGGCATGCTTCTATCTTAGATTGGACTCACTACAGGCTACAAGGATCATACCCAGAAACCCTAAAAAATACATAAAACCCGAGGAGTACTGCTACAAAAAGGAAGGTGCATAGGGTATATCCTGGGATGAAAGGAAGGACGATGCTCATACAGTCTAGTGTACAGAGAGCTGCGATTGACATGGAAAGCGGCATTACTTGGTCGGCTATCTTCGTTGCACAGGGGAACACCACTAAGGATATCCTGCCTGACACGAAGATGCGACGTACAGGAGCGTCATAAATAGTCGTCAAATGGGCATAACTCGTAACACGATCGTGATCGGAAAGAGAAACATGCGCATGAACCGTCGACAGCGCAGCGCGTGCGCGCCGCGTCGCGATTTTAGCAAACCCAAAGAAAGAAATAGAAAACAGAAGGCAGATCGAATGTCATGCCCCGCTGGAAGAAGAAGAAGAGTGAAAATGTGGGACGTGTATACTGCGCCCGAGGATGCTGAAGCCGGACAACCGACGCGAGGATTCCCGCTTGAGCTTGTGTGTCTCCTTGACGGGCGCAGGGGACGCAGACGCGATGCGCGGAGAGCCGCTTTTCGACGACGTGGACGTGCGCACGACGGCGGGATCCTGCTCCATCGGAAGCGTCGGCGGCGTCGTTGGTAACGACGAGTCCGGAGATGACGACTTGCACGACTCGAGCGAGGCCATCGACGCGTCGGAACCGCGGCGCGCGATAGATGCGCGCTTGGGCGCGTTTCGCGTCTCGCGCGTGTCGCGGCCCGAGCGGTGCGAACGCGCGTGCTTGAGGGCCGTGAACGCATCGTGGTGGACGAGGATGTCTGCCTCGGTGACGTGCAGCTCGAAGTCGAGCACGTCGAGGAACTCGCGCTCGATGCGCCCGACGTCGCGCTTGTTGAACAGGCCTGTGCAGAGCGACCAGTGGACGTTCTTCAGCGTCGAGTCGTTCAGATACTGCCAATTGAAACGCGGACACGTTCGAGTGAGCTTCGCGATAACGCGTCCGAGAAAATAGACCACGGACCTTGTTTGCGCAGATGAGCGCGCCCAGAAATACGCGTTCACATGCCCACTCTTCGAGAGAGAGCTGCAAGTGCGGCTTCGCGCGGTCCAAATAGACGAGGGTGCCCAATAGCACGGGCAGATGCATGCCTGCGCGCTGGATCACCGTACTCGCAAAGAGGCTAAACTCCGCATTCGCAGAGGATGCGCGAACTTGAGGGCGTCCGCGTGCGGACGTTGAGGGGCGACAAAGCGCATAATCGACGACGTCCACCACGCGATCGACGACGTATTCTGCAAGTAAAAGAAGGTACGGCGTCAGCTTGCATTCCAGGGCTATTTATGGCGATCGGTGGAACATTGTAATTATGCGTGGGCTTGGCTTGGCGCGGTGCGCCCTCGTACGGGGACTGTGCGCACCACTGGCCATTGGCCCAGGGGCCATCGCTATCACTGACGCTTGGACTTTGGACTTACCGATGACGGTGCGCGAGAGGTCTGTGTGGAGCATATCCATAAGTGCGGGGGCGTGCAGGGCGGGATCAACCAGGCTGCGACCATCAATGCGCGAGCGTGTGCGGGGTGCCATTGTGGCGGGCGAGGGGGCGGTGGGCAGAGGAACACCCGTGCTGTGTAGCAAGACACTGAGCACTCAGCGACGGCGTGCAGAGGGAGGGAAAGGGCTGTTACGGACATGGCTGCTGGTCCTTGTCTTATACACAGACGGAAAGTCAGCTCTGTATACAAAATAAGGACAGGTGCAGATTGGCGCGGTTCGGGAGACGAGGGGAAAGGTGGGGCCCGTCCATTCACGCACGTCTTTGGGAACACGTCCGTTTTCTAACTCCCGCAGTTGTGATGTCAAACCGACGCACGAGACGGGCTGTGGGAAGTAAATATAGGCAGATGAGAAATATGCCAGTGTCCCTGGGCTGTCTGCTTGGTGAGAGATTGGGTAAGACCTCCCTTAGAGAATCTAATCAAACACAGCAACCAAGCTGCATAACATGCCATGGTATGTCAGACTCAGATTGCAGGGTTATCACGGATTACCGAGGATTTTTACTCGTCCGACCAAAGCAGGAGCGCCCAAGGCCCGCCCCCCGCCCGCGGTGCGACTGGCCCCTAACCGCCCTCTCCAGAGTTCAATGTCGCCCGTGAGTTTGAGGAACGAACCAGGTCAGAAATACCCCATCATTAGTCCACGAATAATGCTTGCCAGCACTACGCTTGATCTGTACCAGCTGCCCGCCCCGCCAGCCAGATTTAGAGCCACGCCCATCGTACACGTACAATTACCTCTAAAAATAATATCGATACACGGGGGACACGGGGTATCACTTTTGTGCGCAACCGATACTATGTCCAGCTCCTGGAATGTCGCGAACCCAGTACGAGTCTATGCGACTGCTGCCATCACGCTTCGTATCTTCATTCCGCCGCTTCGCTTCACGCACGCTTTTCGGGCTCTGACTCTGCCCCTGGCCCCGCGGGCGCGAACTTGACCCTCACCTCCGCGATCTCCTTGCGCGCGGCCTTCAGCGTCCGTGCGATCTTGGCTTCCAGCGTGCTCGCGTCCGTCACGGACATCGTTCGGGGCACCTCCGCGACCAGATCCACGAACATGAGTGCGCCAGCACGCATCGCCCGCAGGTTCCTGATCGCCAACAGGTCACGCTCGATCGGGGACCGCGCAGCAGTGCTAGCGCCCGACGCGGTGACAGCAGCCGCGTTCGGAGTCGACGCGGGGAGGAGCGGTTGGAGGGCCTCAAGCAGCGATTCTCTTACCGACGGGCTGACACTCGCGTCAGTCAGCTGTCTGAACGCGTTCACCGTGATGGCCCATCCTTGCTGGACGATCAGTATTGACACCAGGAGACCTGTATTTAAGGACAGGCACGTCAGTCAGTACGACGCGCAACACGAGACAAGACACGACGGAGGAGAGGGAGAGGTGAACGGATACTCGCCCCCAATGGGATCCAGCGGTAGGTGCGGGAACCACCACGTGCCGAGAATCGCGACGAGTGCGACGAGACTCGAGTATCCGTCGCTGCGGTGGTGGTATGCATTCGCATAAAGCACCGGGCTGCTCTCTTCGTCGGCCACTTTCTTCGTCGCCCGGTACAGCCATTCCTTGGCGACGTACCCGATCCCCGCAAACCACGCCGCGTTCGGGTCAAGCATGTGCTCGTGCGAGTGGGCGTGCTCGTGTCCGACAGACGGCATATTGCTCGCGATATCCGTTACATTGATTAGCACGTCGTGCAGCGGGCCCGCGGGCAGTGTTGCTGCCGCCTGGGACAGGCTTTCCGCCAGTAGCGAGAGCGAGTGCATGCCCAGCCCCAGCGCCCCGCCCGTCAGCAGCAGCGACACCGCTGCCGAGCCTAGCACTTCAAACTTCCCGAACCCGTACGGATACGTTTCAGATGGCGGCCTTCGTGAGAGCTTCCAGCAGAACAGCGTAATTAGGTCCCCGATGAGGTCTATGTCGTAGACCGTGAGTATTCCATGGTACGTTGCTAACATGCTTGTGACACGTACCACCTGCGGTATGCCCTGCATCCGCCAATAACGAAGCAGAGTTCATGTACCAGCCTGCAGCGCCCTTCGAGACCGTAAGCCCGACGTTTGCCGCAAGGCCAATGAGCGTAATCCTGCTCCCTCTGTCACCTGAACACCCGCATGGCAAGTTTATGTTAAGTAAAGTTTAGTCCAAAGCGAAAATATACTACCCCAGACGTACCTCCACCCCGCAGTGCTCTTACGACTTCCTCTGCATCTCCGTGGTCGCCCTCGTGTGAATGCGTGTGCGTCAATGAGCCAAAGACGGAGTGTGAATGCGAGTGTGTATGTGAGTGCTCGACGCCGTTTGCGTGGCTGTGTCCGTGGTCTGAATCGTGGTCGTGCTCATGCTCATGCTCATGGTCGTGCTGTTGCGCCTCGGCCGGCTTTCGTTCTGGCTCCTTCCCCTTTGCCGACGAGGATTGCGTCGTGTGCGGCCTCCGTGAGACAAGCGACGACGCCATGGGCCTACGGGTGCAGCAAAGAGCAGTTCCAAGATAGCTGGAAGAGAGCGCAAGGGTCAGATGAACCGAGTTCCTGGCGCTTGTGCGTGCTTCGGACTGGTCTGCAAACGTGTTCAGTCTTCGCGACGTGGTTCCAAACCGTCGTGCCACGAGCGAGGGCGGACGGCTTCGGGAGGCGCGGCTGACCGGTCGAGCGAGCATCAGAGCCAGAGAGCTACTGTCCGGGCTTTATAGCAGGGCTCGTGATGGGAGATCGCTAGCACTGGTACGGTGACTGGCGCGTCGTGCCTGTCCGATGGGTGGTCCGGTGGAGTGGTACACGCGCAGCAAGCGTCGGTAGCAACGAAGACAGACGTTCACGGGCGTGCGCAGGGGCGCAGAGGTCGTGGAGGGAGGTGCGAAAAAGCGTTGCGAATTTGAGGGCAGAGGGAGCGCGACGGGTGTCTAGAATTCGACATAGGGCGAAGGAGATGAAAACTGGCCGGTGAAGGCGGTCAGGGCCTTCACGCCCACCGCGCTAAGACAGGACATATCCTCTCACGCTCATAGGCTGACCGAGCACACTGCGCCATAGTCACGAACAGTGACCCAACGCTGACTGGCAGGCGCGAGCAGTAGCGGGCTGACTGGGTCGGTAACGCGACGGTCAGCCGTGTTAGCCAACGGCGACCGGATATCAATCTCAAGAAGGACGGCGCGGACGGTACACAAAAAGCGGGATGCCTATGTCGGGGATGTCGACGGCGGAGACAAGGAGCGCGAGGGCTCGACGCCGACAGCTCGTCGGTATATATACTCCAATTATTAGTGGTCCGTGCGCAACGCTGTGGAGCAAAAGGCGGGAGGCGGCACGTCACCGACGTCACCGACTCTTGTCCATATTTGGTATCGTCGGGAATCGGGATCGCGCGGCCCGGGGCACAACGATGTCCGGATAAATGACTCACGTCAGTCTGCGGCAATGCTGAAGTGACCAGAGTTACAATAAGTACCCACGATGAGGACTGCAACAGTCAAGGAGAGTACTACGGTGGCAAGACAATCCCATGGCCCGGGTAACGCTGCTTGACGGATGCTATGAACGTGTACCGACGACTTATACAGATCATGAACAAATGCTGCTCTTGATCTGTATAAGTAGAAGATGCTAAAGAGAGGTCTAACTTCGCTCAGATATTGTGTTCAAAGAACAGCAACAGAGCGACCGCACCAGCTCGTGCAAGATACCTTCAGAATAAATACCCTGGCGAACGCTTCATCAAAACGCTTTAGTCTGAAGTCTATCAGCACCGTGGCTCAAGTCAGAGACTGCGCAAAGATGACGAAATCAAGACCATTCAGCCAACTCTATCAACGTTTGCTTTGCGGTTAGTCACTTACCGAAACGAATCTGGCACAAGGTCAGGTGGACGAGAGCATATCTTACTGTGCTCCATCATCTCAATACCTCGTCTATTACTGTACGTGAGCAGAATAGACTTGAGAAGATCCGGGCGAACTGAATCACTCACCTCATATCGACGAGGTACAGCATTACAGCATCCGCAAACCATGTCTGCAGGAATACCGCTTCACGAACGCCAGTACAACGATTACGTCGTGAACATCCGGATAGACCGGTACCGTACATTCAGTGTGTTCCACTCGCTGGCTTGTTCATGAGATACCATTCAGATCCCAGAGCCCCGGTGGGACTCTCGTGGTGATCATCTTCCTCGGTGACGTGCCCCCAGACCCCCGTCAGTGGGAAAGCGCACCAAAGGTTGGCGTCGCCACCTTCATGGGCATGGGCGGTAGCAGAGAACGCGTCAGCCAAGCAAACAGCGCAAACCCAAGGATCGAGCATGGGCAAGTCTCGCTTACGAACGCTCTCATCGATCTCATTGAGTCCAAGCGGGCAGTCGGCGCGGGAGGTGACGTCCTCCGCTCGCTGGACCGCGCGGAAGTGGGGCCGTTCCTAAGGCAGAACTTGCATTGGAAGGTACAGTCTGTGAGTAATTTCCCTACAACAGGAAGGAGATACAAAACTCACGGAGAACACCATACAATGCAGGCACAGAATGAGTTTCCCCTCAGCGAGGTCCCATCCCTCCGCGTATCGGTAGCAACATGCATCGCAACGCTGCCCGAGCAAGACGATCAGTTCGTACATTACGGGCCGTCCGAGGTCGTTGGGGAAGCCACACAAGGCAGGCCTTGCGGCTTTGACCCTGATGTGGATAGACTGTGAACATCAAATGCCTCTGTGTTACCTAGTGTTGAAGTGTGATTTCATCAATATATGTCATGCGTATCGAGCATTCAAGAAGTCTCAACGAGGAATATAGCATCAAGTTCCAGCCGTTGATGATTTACGAACATAAATTGCAGCAGGAAAGGCGTTGGAAGAAGAGATGGCCTCTGGGCGCCACGCAATATCCTATTTTGGTGTTTAGTCAGCGGATCCGGACCCGCGCAGGCCTCGACGCCACTTCGCTCACTGCCATCAACTTCGAGTACCATGACGCTGCGCTTCCGCGAAGTTCGCCGCTTCGCGGCTTAGTAGCACTCAGACAAGACAGGCTGCCAGCTGTTGTCCTCGAACCGACGCAGCTCGACAAGATACAGCTTCTCGGGTACGTATTTAGCGTTTGGAAGGGTACATTCTGGACTCGAAGATTGTCTCGAAGTCTTGTTTGGATAGATGAAATGTCAGCTCGAACTGGGAAATATTCGAAACTGGATCAGGGAACATACCTTCAAGAAGCGGTCTACGCTCTGTCCTACTAAGTTCGCCACCATGCAAAGCGGTATCTCTTGCGGATAACCTGGCGTCGCGATCACTTCGGACCATTCGTGTCTCATCCCGGGCCACTACTAACACCTTTAGCAAATAAAATAACGTAGTATAACTATGAGACTAACAAAAATACGAATCTTCGGCTCATAGAAGTGTACGGGATGCCGGTTATTGAGTAACCAAGACATGTCGCGATAGACCAACGCCTCGCCGAGGTTCAGACCCATCTTCGGCAGACTATCGCCCTGATACTGCGTCCAGAAACGTACCGCAGATTGACCGCCTTCGACACGGTGCGGCGCAGACTGCGGGATGATGCGGCCTCTGACGGAATATGCATCGGGGTAGTCGTCGTAGCTGTGTTCTTGACTTCGGGGATATATTGTAGCCTCGGGGAAGGCGTGGCGGGCTTCGTAGACAACGTGGCTCATGATTGGCCTGAAGGAGAAGAGGATATCCAAGAAAATTAGATACATACTAAGCGGTAAGGTCTTGACCTATATAACCCGAGTGTTGCTGTAGGAGAACAAACAGGGAGGGTTTCACAGAAACGCGCCACAATCTGTTGCAAGGTTCCTTGTAAGTCTCTCCATTGCACTCTTCTACTCGGCAGTGGCCTGGTTCGATTATAAGCCACATTCAATACGTAACGATGTAACATAAGAGGTGGTGGAAACAAGGCTGTGGCGTAATGCTTCAGACCAGACGTCCGATCTCAACGACCCGAAGAGTCGGCAAGATGGAAAGCGTACATCATAATCATCGCTGGTAGTAGTCAACAAGGCACTAAGTATCCGCAGTAGTAGTGAAAAGATGAAACCCGCTTCTTTGTTCGCAACGGCCGACTTTTTGAACTGGGATTATGGCCGTAGGCGTGCGACTGGAATATATATTGCTGTGATGGCAGCCTCATCCGCCGAGGGTGACTGGTACAATGCAGTGCAATGTCTATGTATTTTCTGGAAACAAATCACAAATAGCGTTCTCTAAATACTGACGGACGGGTACTAGGAGCTTGTCATTTGAGGCCCGGAATAGTGTCTGACTAGCCTTTCGACCAAGCCAGAACAGGCTGCCAAACACTCAGATTGACAAGACGGAGCTCGACGAGGTACAGCCTCTCCATCGCAGAAGGGTGGTTTCCGCCAGATATATCCCATTTCATTGTTTGGGGATTCAGAAACCCAGAATCGATCAGCTTAGGAGGTTTCTGGTGCAGCACGGGGGCGGCGCGTGAGCGTGAGTCGACTGCCATGATGTGGAGACTTACGGTCAAAAATTTATGTACTTCATCGGCCACTAGCCGTGCCATCTTCCACAGCTCAAGATAGCCGGGCATTTCAATCGGGGCCCATTCCACATTGCTCGTATCGATCTTGGTCAACGACTGACGTCGGCCCGGCCACTATCAACAACATTGAGCGCAGTTGAGTCGATAAACCGAATGGGCTTACATTTATAACCAGAGACATGTCCTCAAAGGGAAATATATGGCGCGCAAAGTAGAGCACCTTAGGCTCGCATTGCCATTTTGAGGCCTCACTTAGCTGGAGGCCGAGCATCTTCACACCCCGGTTAACAGTCCAAAACTGTAACGCAGTTTGATCCTCAGGCTTATGGCATGGGTAGTATGTGGGTTGAGGGACAATCTGCCGGCCGCAGGGCAGGGAAGAGAATATGTCGTCCTTGAGGTAATCGTTCTGGTCATGCTCTTGGGCGTAGGGATGCACACAAGCCATCGGGTCAGACTGGACTTTTCAGTGAGCAAGTTGTACGATAGGAAACGGAATTTACGCACCGGTGTCATGGTGTGTACAGTGGTCGGGAAATTGAGAGGGAAAGTTTGGGTTGAAGTTTGAGTTTCATATGCTGTGACTCGCTGGATTTTATATCCCAATGGTCGCGAGGAAGATGCCTAGACCTGAGTGGTATGAGAACACAAAACAACAGACAAAGGCCACCCTGCTGCAAGACAAATGCCATCCATCTGCGAGACAAAGGCCATCCAGATACGATAGCGTGGCCATCCTTTGTCTCATCACATAGCTTGTCATGGCCTCCCGTGTCACTTTGAGTCGCTATAGAAGCCCTTGAAGTCATAAGCGACGCCTCACATCGACTCGGAACGTTTTTTCTTCCTGTGATGGACCACGGCTTGAGCGTATTTTAGAACGACAACGATGTATGGGAGGATGTAGAGTCCGGTATAAATACAGACCAAAAGGCAGTAATAAGCAACGAAGATACTGTAGGAAAAGACGCAATCAACCTAGGTATTTCCAGATCAAATAGAAACACACGAAAGTGAATATAGCCCCGGCGAAGAAGATATACATATCCTGGGTACTAAACTCATGGTGAGACCGCATAGTCAAATGGGATCTCATAAAGATCGTGCTCACCTTCTCCTCTCGATCCAGCCAATCACGTCCCGACTCAGCCCTAGCGTATTCGCTGCATCCAACAGCCGCTTCTGCGTCCCCTTCAACACGTTCCGCTGATCCTTCAGGTCGTCCAGTACCGCGCGTCCGTGCGCAATGAACTCATCGAGTCTTGAATCCGTGTTCTGTATGAAAGAATGCTCGTGGAGCGCATGCTGCTCGCGAAGATTTGAGCCAGATATCGGTGAGGGCCCCCGGAACGGCGACTCGGACACATCTGAAGTTGACCCTAGGGACGACGACTGGCCGGCGAAGAGGCGTCGCCGGGAGTCGCTTGTTGCCATGGGGGATATGGGTGTTGTAGACGATGATGCGCCAGAGAAGAGTTCTGAGCGTGCGGCAGCGTCGCGCTACGAAAGCGTAGATTTTGAGAGCTGTTGAGGAGGTTACGATAGGTAATCGCGCACCTCTGTTTTTACTTTCTCGAACTGTCCCCTCAGTTCTGCATAGTCCGCTCTGAATTTCTGTACCCGCCTATCGCATCCGACACCATGTGAGTAGGAGCGTATAATGATATTGATCAAACTATACATACATCATCGCCTTTTCCTGCTTCGCTTTGATAATTTCGCGCTTAGCCATAGAGTCATAGTCATCCACTGTGCGGCTCATTGCGGCAAGCGACGCCGATATCTGCCCTGCCAGACGTCAGAAAGCGTTCCTTCTCTCTCAGAAATGATAAATCGGGGAAGAATGCCGAGAGGGATTCATTCCGATATGTCTCAATGTACATAGTCGCAATGATAGAAATTGACATTCCGAAGTGGAAGATGCAGACCTAGTAACGCTGCCGACGTGTCCCCATTCTTCAGTCTTTCCAAGTCAGCCTGTATTGAGTTTGTTTGTCGTACGCCAAGCGTGTATAACGAGTTCATGGCCAGCCACAGTAATCAAAGGGTAGAAGAACAATGAAGTGCTAAAGGAACATTGACGACCTGCGGACGTGGTCCGCGCAGAACACGCTGCCGCCACAATCCAAATACAGGACAACAACGCCCGGAACCCAACGCGTCGTCCTCTTCCATCTCGATTCCCAACTCTTTTCTCCGAAAAACATACACGCGTTAACTCTCCATGAACGAGCTACAGGATTCGGCGCCGAGGATAGGACTTTGTCAATTGCCCCCAGGATCGGCACCCGTGCTTGACGCAGACGAGGAGGTCGGCTGCACATACCCCTCAACTTGCTGACCTCCTTTGCATTAATGTCCAAGCTTCGGGTACACAGGTCTTTATCCTATACACGTCAATGGCGGCCCATCCTTCTCAGACCACAGCGCCGACACCAAACAGCGCGTTTCGGGGTCTCGGCTACCTCGACTCGCGCCACGATGTCCTCACGCTCGAGTTCACTGTGCAGGTCGTGCATGACAATGTTGGCATAGGCGAGGATGAGTCTAAATCAGCCTTAGAAAGTGCAGGGGTTGCAGATACACCACATGCGAGGAGACATGCTAAGAGGGACCGTGCTAAGCATCGACATAAACTGCGACCACCAGAGGAGAAAACCATCACGGTTCAGCTCGCGCAGGACACGACGGCTTTACACAGCCGTAAAGGCGACACAGGGAGTGTCTTATGGCGTGCATGGTACGCAAACCCAAGTCGCTCAACCGCCCGAGACCATTGCTTATGCGCTGCAGTACCGACTTTGCCCAAATGGTACTTCGTCGGTGGTACGCGCGAGCAACCGACAGTTTATTTGACCGCGCACGACTTTCCCAGGCACGCGTGGTAGAACTGGGGTGAGGCACCTGTTCTGGTCTCCAGCAGCGTACAAGTCGTGCACCACCTAACCCTAGATTCGAACAGCGCGGGGACAGGTCTGCTCAGCATTCTCCTCTCGCCTATAGTTCGCCATTACACCGTCACCGATATTGCAGAGCTCGTCCCACTTCTCTCCAAGAATCTCACACTCAACAACATACCACACTCGAAACCACGTACCGCGCCCCACTCGCGTTCACAGGTAGCCCCAACACAAGACGAAGTCAGAGTGGATGCTCTAGATTGGCTGACCATCCACAACGCACCACCCGCCGCACGTCATACATTGCTGGACTCGTACGCCCCACTCGACCTGATTCTCGTCGTTGATTGCATCTATCACCCCTCGCTTCTGCCTCCACTCGTGACAACAATCGACGCGCTCGCCGAAAGGGGGCGTACGGTAGTGGTCGTTGTCGTGGAACTTAGAGCTGAGGACGTTATACGGGAGTTCCTTGAACTATGGCTTCGCGCTGGACATGAAGGCGAAGGGAGTGGCGACGAGACATGGGAAATCTGGCATGCAAATATAGACGAGCTGCTGGACGGCCCGTATGCCGTGTGGGTAGGATGGAAAAAGCCTCCGGATAAAGAGACTGCGTGGAGTATAAAAGTGTAGGGGATGCATAAAACGCACTGTACTGTACGAAGCAATATTGGGGTTAGCAGCAAAATTTTCAGGGGTGAAGGACGTACTGCAAGGTAATTTTGAAGCTTTATCATCGCCTGCCTTGAGTCCTTTTTCCTTTTCGCATCCCCTTTCCACCCGCCCGCTCTGCCTTCTCCTTTTTGCGTCGTATCTGTTTCGCTCTTTCGACCTTGCGTGCAGCATTTGTCTGGTACTTGACGTCCTTCGCTTTTGCCGTCGCTTTCGTCTTCGTCTGCTTCGCTTCTACAACCTTCGGCTTGTCCTGCGTCGGCATTACGGACGTCACATCCTCCATCTCTTCATCCTCGCCATCGTTAGCATCTTCATGTGGTCGACTAGGGCCGTGTAGTAGCTCCGCAGGGTCGAAATCTTCGACAACCGTCACGGTCGCAAGCTGTTCTTCGTCCTCGTACTCTTCTTCGATCGGATCAGCCCTTTCGTCTTCGTCTTTCCTAGAGCCAAGACCTCCCCACTCTTCGTCTAAGTTGTGAAGGTGAATCGACTGCATGCATTTCAGGAAGGCCGCTCGAACGACGAGACATACCGTCTTCTGCTACGTCCCCACCGTAGGCTTTTTCAACCTCTCTCACATTTTGTGCAGCCTTTTCCGCGAGCATTTGCCGTTTCTACAAGAGAGAGTTCAGGAGCCTCGAGTATCCAAGACAGAGGAGAACGCACCTCTCGCCTTGCTTCTAACCGCTCCTGCTTCTCCCTATCCTCCGCCTTCTTCTTCGCCGCCTCCTTCTTCTGCAGCTTTCGTTTATGGAACCCTGTCAAGAAATCCCTAAAACGGTAGGTCCGCGCAGTTCAGATCTCTGCAGATTTGCTTGGGCGACCAAACGTACCTGCGGGCTACTTCATCAAAGACGACTTCTTTGACCTGGTCTCTCTTTGCGCGGCGCTTGGCCGCCACAATCCTGTGCGAGTTGGTCAACGTTGAAAGGGTGGAGCTCATGATGGTTGGGTTGTCCTAGTCGATGTGTACCTTGGCTTTCGACCTCCTGCCAAAAAGTTGATGCTGTAGCGCTCATATTAAGTAGTAACTGATCCACGTGGTCTGATTGATTGCGGGGAATATAAAATAGCAACTCGCAAACGCATCGCTTTACGGTCTGATATGATGTTTGAATTATAGTAGTTACTAGTAGTAGATACTAAAAAACAATCAAAAGTTAGAATTTACAATAGGCCAAAAAAAAAAACAATACATACGCAGCGTCTCAGGGCCTGGCCGGGAATTGAACCCGGGACCTCCTCCAAATTGTAATCGTCTGATTAACCCTAAGAAGGAATCATACTACTAGACCACCAGGCCATGCGAAAAGACTTCTTTTGCGTATTGACATATGCTTCACTGTGCTTTCGCGCTTCGATGGCCCACGACTCGGACGCCACATTGCGTTTCCTCCCCTCGTATTGCTGTGACCTGTGACACGACGATGCCATAGTACTATTTACCCCCAAGTATCCTCTTTCACAAGCAACCTCTGGGTAATCACGCTAATACCATGCCCAGACCTGCTACAGTGCTAAGTCGTCGTATCGTATCGCTCTCGTCAGTAAATGCAAAATGTTCGCCATTAACATCATCTTGTTCATCTCACGACCCTTGCGTATGCTATATGCGGGTGTTTGGGGCTTTCAGCATTCTTTTTACACTGCCTAATCAAGTTTAGATGCTCATAGAAGCGTTCACGGCCACAACGCGCGGCAGTCAACGAAATAACGAAGAAACCCTATACGGTTTCAGGCTTTGATATTTGCTCAGATTGTCTAGCGTTTATTTCATGCTCGAAAATTCAACTCGATTAGAACGAGCAAGCTATTACTGTGGCATGCGCGGCCGATCTGCCCTTGTTCATGGGAACCGGTCAGTGTTCTGCGAACGCTTCAGCATGATTCTAACGAGATCTTTTGTGAGATAGGAAGACATGCTTGGTATGATTCGGGTCAGGTGGTCTCGATCTGATGCATACTGTCGACTCCCTTAGACGTAAAGGATGACGTTCGCATCCCTTCGGACCGATATAAGTCGGATAGGCCGTCGACATGGCTATCTTCTATCCTCCGCGTTATCCTGATGCGCTGCTTAGACACTGTCCGTATGCTCGACCCTGCAGTTTTTGTCGTTGCTACAAGCACGGTACGTCATGGGTCCTTGTTATTGCTGTCGGGGACCTACTCAGTGCATGACAGATAGTATACTTTATTTACAAACGATGTGAACCATCGGGAGTTGCAACATCTGCGCTGCTGCTGGTGCTGCTCCCTTGCATATTGGCCTTAGTGTTCTCGAATCATTCCGCCAGCTTGCTACGCGCTTTTGCCGCTACATATCTCGGCTACTGGTCGCTCTTGGTATCGCTCACTCTAGCTTATCGCATATCGCCGTTACATCCCCTCGCTCACTATCCGGGCCCGATGATGTGCAAACTGTCAAAAATATGGTTCACGTATCTGGCGGCGCGTCATGGCAAATCGTACCTCTACGTTCAACGGCTTCATGAACAGTACGGAGAGGTCGTTCGAATCGGTATGACTCCATTACTTCTTCTGTCATATCCCACCATTTATATTATTGTTCATCACTGTTAGGACCTAATGAACTGTCTATTACTCATAGGGATGCAGTTCAGAACACGCTTGGAGTAAAGGGATTACCTCGTGGCCCTTGTGCGCCCCTTCACCAAGCTGATTTCGCCTTGTGCTGACACTGTCTACACACAGATTACGAGACCAGAAGCCACGAGGCCGGTATGAGCCTAGACGGGATCCGCGACATGTCGGTTCATGCACAGCGCCGACGGACTTGGACAAGAGGTATGAACAGCTCAGCAATGAAGTACTACGAGGGTATCGTAAAAAATACGACGGATGATCTCTTGACTGCATTGCGCAAGCGGGAAGGTGAATCGCTTGATATATCTGCTTGGATGTCGTTTTTCGGGTGCGTCGCTGCTGTAGTAGTCTTCCAGATTAATGACAGTCTTAGCGATGGATTTTATAGGTACGACTTCATGGGTCACATGTGGTACGACTGCCACTTAACTTTTTACCAGATGATAACTGACTACGCGTAATCTTGTATCATATAGCTTCAGCGAGGATATGGGCATACTTAACAACGGTGGTGATTCAAAGGGTCTGATACGGCTCATTCAGATTGCCTTCATGTAAGTGACATTCATATGCCGCTGACGATAAACATGGTTCTGACCTCACATGGTTCAGAGAGGCTTCATGGCTCTCATATATACCCTGGACAGTCTCGTTTGCTAAATTCTTAGGCGGAAGCAAGACCCTCAAGCGGGTGCAGGATCTTGGAGAAGCCGCTGTTGAACATAGGATCGCGAAGGGGTCTGAAAATCCTGATCTCTTCCATTATTTGGTGTGCATCATACCCGTACAAATATGGTGAGGTAGACTAAGACGTTTGCAGCTCGGCGAGGGAGAAGACGAAGCTGATAGACCCTCGAAAATCACGGCCATGATTGACGGTCAATTGGCTACTCTAGTAAGTTGTGACTACACACTGACGCTTTGCTATATCTATCGATTTCGTTTAGGCTGGCTCGGATACAGCAGCCATTGCTCTCTCACACCTTTGGTGCTTCCTACTTACGCATCCTAAATGCTACGAGCGTCTTCGCCAGGAGATAGACGAGACCTTTCCGCTCAAAGAGGACATCAGCTCGGATTTGTCTTTGCAAAGCTCAATGCCTTATCTGAACGCTTGCATGTCAGTGGATCCATCCCCCCGTTTCTGCATATGCAAACCGCTGATTTGCACGGCGCCTAGCAACGAGAGTTTACGCCTTTACCCACCTGTCATCACCGGTCTACAGCGCGAGGTTCGCCGCGGAACAGGTGGAAGAATGCTTGGCCCACAGTGAGTACATCCGGTGCCCGTAACACGCGAAGTAATCATGCAGCTCCTAGCTTCATCCCCGAAGGAACGCAAGTCTCGCTTTGGGCATACTCCATGCACAGGGATCCCCGATATTTCGCGCCTCTGACCAACTCGTTCTGGCCGGACCGTTGGCTTGAACAAGACAAGTACACATTGATTTCAGGCGTCATCGTCCCGAAAGAGCAAGTGGTTGCGGAGCGTGAGGTGTTTATGCCGTTCTCCCATGGACCTATGGTCTGTGCAGGCAAAGCCGTTGCACTGGCTGAGATGCGCGCTGTAGTGTGCGCGATCGTCCGCGAGTTTGATTTGGCGGTCGCAGATCAGGCAACTGTAGATAACTGGGAGGATAGTCTGCGGGAGGCCTTCATAACATTGCGAGGCCCGCTGCTTGTGACGCTGAAATGCCGGGAATGATAGCGCTCCGAAAATTCATGTTCACAATCACTGCATCCACACACGACCACAATGATTCAAGTTTTGTTCAATCCGAATTTATCATGCAATAACTGGGGGAAACATCACCTTCTCCGACTCGGGACTTCCGACAACTTCGATCCGCATCCCGGTGCTCGCAGGCACGCAACCATCACCCAACGCCTGCTCCAGAGCGACCTTCACGGCGAAACCGGAGCAGTGCATGGGCAAGATGTATGTTGGCGACGGGCGTAGCTTGTTCGCGAAGAAGTCAACGGTGGGTTCGATTCGGTCTGCGAGCTCTGGCCCGCCAAGATGGAGACCACCTATGATCTGGAAATGCAGGCGTGGTGTTGATGGGGCAAAGATCAGTGAGGATAGAGACTGGCTGACCATATGGATAGGACGCTTGAATGTCTTGACTGCGTCTGTAACAACATTGACGATCCCGGCATGCGAGCAGCTAAAGCAAATCGTACATGAGCCAAAATATCACTCGTGGTTTGTACCTGATGGGATGCACTTACGACGAGAAAATGACAAGGCCTTTCCCTAGCACATCAATTGCCGCATACCGCTCGTCCATGATATGCTAAATGCGTCGAAGTGGATTTAGTTATACTTCTCTCCTGAAGTAACGATTAGGAATCAATCACCGGCTCAGACACCCACTCGCCCTTCCCTTGATTCACTCCCTGCACCCACCTCATCCCGCCTAACAGCCCCTTCTCATACTCCATCACTCGCGGAATCTCTCCACTCACCCAAACCGCGCGGTCGGCCACAGCGTGCCCGTCCGCCCTCGTCTCCACCTTCGCGCCCAGCGCCTCAATCTCCTCGAACGTCGGGTCAGGCGCTAGGCGTGCTGCAACCTTGCCCGTCCCAGGTGGCATGATCCCGCGACCGATAGGGCGGTCAGGATGTAAGTCTACGACGCATGGTTCTGGGACTTCAGACGAAGGATAGGGCCTCCGCGCCATGTTGCGCTGGCGGAGGACGGAGAGTATGCCGCCGCTGTGATCTGAGTGCCAGTGTGAGAGGACGATGCGCTCGATGCGCTCTGGGTTTATCTTGAGTGCAGCCATATTCCGCACAATGCTGCGTGACTCGGGGCCTGTGTCGAAGAGTGTTGTGTGCGTCTCGGACGAACCCTCTACTTGCGTTTCCTTCAGCGTTATAGGCCTAAGGTTAGACACCCAGACTCCGAGGACATCTCAAGAGGTCTTACGATCAGAGCAGAGAATCCGTGTGCACCTATCAAATTAGTCAAAATGTCAATGATACAGAGATGAGAAACTCGTGAAGTGTGTGTACTCACCACAGCAGTAGTTTTCGAGATCCAGAAACGGTACGCCCGTCAAAGGATCTATCGGCGGGTCCTGTGACAAATGAACACGCAACTCATGCGTGAAGCCGGGAGGAAGTTTTCCAAACCTACAAATCGCTATGAGAATGTCTCTGCCTTTCGGATAGTCAAATGCATACCATTCTATGCTATTATCCACCAAGAATGTGATGACGAGCTTGTCCACACGCTTGAGGGCACTTGGGCCTGATGATGACTCTACAGACATAAGTTTTCAGTTTTATCTGCAAGTCCTGTATAAAATTTTCGAAGTTTTGTAAACGAGGTGTGGAAAGGACGTGGTGGAGGAAGACTCCAGGTGCATCGCGCTCATGAGGGGGCCGCTCAATCTGACTCGGATCATCGGTCCGGTGTACCGGAGCGCATCGTGACGCGGCAATGTTGCTATGATATGTCGCGATCACAGGTTTGGGCGACACATGAGAGGTAACTCGTGGTAGTCTGCTGTCGCTCGACACCCGGTTCCTCTTTTCTGATGACGAACTGCTCTTCAATACCACACATGGATTGTGTACTAGCTGCCGTGGGTCTGGTAATATCCACGGCGCCGGCGAAAGCATTGTACTGCAGTACCAAACCTTGACGAATCAGATTGATGCAAACGCAGTAGAGAGTAGCACACGCCAAACGTGTTACAGAATAACAATACGACTAAGACGATCATATGGGCTGAACCTCTTTGACAAAGAGTGAGCGCCAGAGAGAGAGCGGGATGAAGGAATTTGAAAGCTGTCAGTCGGAAGTTGGTAGACTGCCATCCTTTCGATGCATGCTGAAGTGAGCCTTAAGTTGACAATGATCGATGATCCCCAGTGTCATATCCTACAGTCAAATGCTGTCTATGATGGTACGTTCTGGCGGCAGCGTCGAAGCGTGCACTGGTGTGTGCCATGCAGTCATGAGTGCGGGGCAACATATCGACCAGCAGGAAGAGGGCTGAACGACTTCAAAGGACGCCTGGAGTCTGCGTGAAAGCCCGAGCTGAAGAGAGTTGACAAGGGCGGACACGACATCAACCTAACCCAACCTAGCATTAAAGCCGACGCTGAGCTTGGGCTCAGGCAGGGCGCGGTCGCTGATCGTGGTCTTGACTGCGCTCAGCACGGCGCGTAAGCCAAAGCCAGTGATATCGAAGCCGACGCCGACACTCCACCACGACTCTCCAGACCGCCGGTGTTCCTCGGGATCCTGGCTACCGTAGGAAGCGGCCTTCACATGGGAATTCTTGCCGATATCAGTTCGGAATATTCCCGTACCACAGAGTCGAGATCCATGTGTGTGCGGAGGGCATCGAGCAAAGCGGATAAGGGGCCGTTTCTGTCACCATGGGTTACACACAGGACACCATCGATAGAGATTGCACCTTCAAACAATCTCCGCTCATTTGCGGGCTCATCGCCATCGACAGCAAAATCCGAGCGAAGCTCCGAGGGAGACCTTCAACGACTTGAGAGCAAGACGACTTTCGTACTCCGAGCCTCCGAAGTGATAAGTATTGTGGAATGTGGTGGTATATCCCCCACGAGCTTCACGATCCGTAATGTACTGGGGGGCCTGATAGAATGTGACTTGCATACAATGGAGCATGTCCAAACCAACACACTCCAGTGTAGGCGTGTCATCAGCTTGTCATATTGAATGGGAATGAAACACTACACCGAAAAGACATGTTCACGGAAGCACCTTCCCTGGTTAGCATATTCATCGTCGCCGTTATCGCTTCTATGTGTCGCTGACCACTGCGTGTCACCTTACTAAGATGTGAAATGTGTACGGTTATGAGTGCGGGCGTACGAAGTATAGTGAACTTACGGCGATCCGGCTTGGGGGCGAATGGTTTCATGTTGAGAGGCTACTTGTCGGGTCTTGGCAGAGTTTTGGGATTTCTGCATACTAATCAGTCTTTATATTTACGCAGCGCAATATTGCTCACTTAGATTATATGCCGTTACCCGGCTTGTGTCGCTTCGTTCCCACCGGACCCCTCGAAAAGTGCGCTTGGTGAGTGCTAGTAGTCCGTGGCGGTAGCGGTACTGCGAAAGTGTAGTTCGATTGGTCTCAATAAAGCAGTTCCATGATATCTACGTGAACACTGTAGTCACAATAGCTGTAGAGGAAGGAAGGGAGGGAGGCGGCGCGGGAGGATCGAGGAGCCACAAGCAAGAAACAAACAAAGGTGGTCCGGCCGGGCCGCGTTGTAGGCCAACCGGGGGTAATTTATTAGCGCTCAACCTTTCCAAAAAAGGCTATCGGTCAATAGGTCAAAACGGTTAGAGGAACCGTAACGTAGGCTCGCGCGGAATGGAAATACGAGTGACGTAGAGGAAAGATAACACGCAATTTATTGATTTTCGGATGCGCATGTGTCGAGTTTGACAGGCTGGGGCTTTCACACTGGCACCTTATGCTTGTGGGCAAGGCTCGGCTGGAATACCACAGATATACTAAATGCGTTATGCTCTTTTTTGTCATGCTGTATAATCTACTTTATCAGAAGAAAATACGACGCCAACTCAGGCCGACGATACCGCCGGTCAGGCGTGCCAGAACGAGCAAGGAACCAAAGGCGGGCTACCAATATTATACGGGCCTCAGGCTCATGCTCTGAATTATATATCTGGTCAACGACCAACGCTTAATGGCTGTGCGTACCCGCGTAATGAATAGGCGGCCGATTGAATCTTGCTAGCCACTGAGTATGACGCATTCCGACGTCGCTCGAACGTCCGTCTTTAAGTTCACGATTTTCGCGAGGGCTCGTCGCATCGACTAGAAGGACTGAAAGAAACTCAACATAGAGACACGATGGTAAAGAAATATACAGGGGAAACAGGTATCCGAGGGCAATTTTATGGGTCGCAGGAGAACTGTTTGAGGTTTGGTGAGCAGCCCCGACGCTCGGAGCTATGGGGACAGGCGTCGAAATCACAAAAAGTAGCAAATACAGCCATGTAGGGCGAGACAAGCACGAGAACGGAGTATGCATACACGATCTTCCGCTCCAAGTTGCAGGTGGGCGTGCTGTTGAGGATGTGTAGTAGCTGGGACCTTGTAGCTGTACTACTCACAGGCTGAGTACCGAGCAAGTTGTTTGGTACGGTACGGACAGGGCAGAAATAACTGATACATATATTGTGAGAAGCTAGACTTCGGATTGGGTATCGTCACAACCGAGACTCGTCACGGATAGACATCGAGCAAGCTTTCCTTCGGCTCGCCTGTGTCGTAGGGTCAGCATATTTTCGGAACATGCAGTCAACTGGAGACACACCTCGGAGCTCCTCCGAGTCTAACGAGGCCTGACACCAATACCGACGGTCCTTCTTGTACAATGAGACACTGTATTGCATGGTGTAATGGTCGGAAATCGACGGTCGTTCCCTAAGAAAATATTCAGCGTAGCGATCCATATCTGTTCGGTTTGTGAATCCAATCACGACTTGCGTGGATACCTCGAGCGACTCAGAATGAAGTCTGCCGAATATGCTATCGAAGTTTTTCCAGAGATCAAGATCATCTCTATAATAATATAGATCACCACCGTCGATGCCGACTTTGAATATAGTTGAATTTCGCTCGTTGTGTGCTGACGATACTTTAGAACGGAAAGATACTTGTGGATACTTCCCGGAGAAGAACTCTAGATGATATAGGATGTGTGAAACCGGGAATCAGAATGTGACTAATACAGGACGAGTAGATGAGGGAACGGGGACATACGAAGCTCGCGAGTATGTTCCTCTGAGTTGTAGGCGTGGTACAAAGCACGATCAACAACGCAATGTGCGGAGGAGAGTATAGCAAGGAAGGCGGTAACCTCGTCGTCGGAGAGGAAGGATGCCGCATCGTACGTACCCAGGAACAGGCTGAGCACCAGGATTTCCAACGGCCGCGTGGACTTCCCATCCGGTTCGACGGCCAACCGGACCTCTTTGAGCTTATTGCGGCTCTTTCGGGGTCGATGACGCGGGAGCTCGGACGGGAGCGAATCGAATGTCAAGTCTTCGCACTTCAGCGCTTCCAGATCGGGCAGCTCGCATGCCAAATGGATCAGATGCTCGATCCGGCGTAACTTCAGCCCAAACAGCTCCAGACTTCGAATTCCACATGAGAAGGATCGAGGGACTGATCGAGGCAAGGCATAGTGGATGGAGCGGACTCGGATCCTCTGGCTTCCGGTACTAAAATGAAGTTTGTGGAGCTCTGCATACTCGGGTTTCCAAGCAGCTTGGGTGGAGGCATAGATTTGGGCGAGGAGATGGAGCCACGGGAACTTCGAGTCCTCGCCATAGTTAGGGACCGCATGGATTCTCTTGACATGCGGCCTAAACGTCGGATGTGCCCGGATTCGCCAAAGTGCCCGAATGCGCTCAGGCATTGTTTTCATGTCAATCGTTTCAAAGACGCGCGAGGTGCACTGCTCATTCCAGTATCGGCACACCAGCCTGCATGATCGTAACCGGCTATCCGCAGCATTGCAGATGTGTTTAAAGAGCTCGGGTGGAAGTGATGACGCCGTGGCTAGGGCCGGAGGCTTGCACTTGAGCGACCGCACCGCTGGCGCTGAGTACTCGAGATTCTGCCGGGCTGTGTCATCGCCAAGTCGCAGCAGCTGTGAGTTCACATCCGTCAGTCCGGTGAGACGCTCAAGTTGGTGGCGCGCACCTTGGGACGCCATCCCTTACATTTACACTCCGTTTCTATACAATCTGATAACCTCGGACAGAATCTCTCTGCCCACCACTCCACTTCCTGGAACACCCACGCCCAGTACCAGCTAGGCAAGACATGCCAGTCTCCCTCCAACGAATACCACATCACGCCCTCTCTCAGCCACAGCTGGCTTCGTTCCGGGACTATAATCGGGAACTTTTTCGCCCAGTCGCGACACACCAGCCTGCACGTCCGATAGAACTTCCGATCGTTCATGTCACGGACATTCTCCAGGAAGCGAGGACCAATGCAGGGTTCAAGGTGAGAGCGACGTTGCTCGCTTGCGACAAACAACAGCGACATTATCGATTGTCTCTTGTCTTCCGATAGGACAGAATCGTCAATGGGCCTGCATGCTCGTGACTCGCTATCCGCAGCATTGCAGATGTATGTGGAGACCTCAGGTGGAAGTGACGACGCTGTGGTGGGGGCTAATGGCTTGCACTTGACTGACTCTGCCGTTGGCGGCAGGTACTCGAGAGTCTGTCGAACTGTGTCATCGCCAAGTCGCAGCAGCTGCGAGATCATACTCAGTCCGATGAGACCGCTCAAATTGGTGGCGCGCACCTTAGGACACCACCCTTTACATCGACATCCCATCCGTCTACAACCGAATAGCCGCGGGCAGAATCTCTCTGCCCACCACTCCACTTCCTGGAACACCCACGCCCAGTACCCGCTAGGCAAGACACGCCAGTCTCCTCTCATCGAATACCACATCACGCCCTCTCTCAACCACAGCTTGCCTCGTTCCGGGTCTGTAACCGGGAACCTTTTCGCCCAGTCGCGACACACCAACCTGCACGTCCGACAGAACTTCCGATCGTTCATGTCACGGACATGCTCCAGGAAGCGAGGACCAACCGACGGTTCCATGTGAGTGCGGTATTGCTCCCTTGTGACAGTCAACGACGACATCGTCGACGATATGTTACCTTCCGGTAGGATGTCGTCAATGGGCTGTACCAGCTATCGATTGTTGTATGTCAGTAATTAGAATGTCAGGCAGTTCCGATGACACTGACCCTCAGATACCATGCCTTGGCGTAATCTCTCCAATACGTTCCCATCCACCACTCAGTTTCTCGAAACTCCCATGCCCAGTGTCTCTTCGGGACAACCCACCACTTGTCTCCTATGCAATGCCAGACGACACCTTCCGCGACTCTCAGATTGGGGTCACCGAGTGGGAGTTGTTTCGCCCAGTCACGACAGACTAGCCTACACGTCCTTGTTAGACGCCGGTTGTCATAAGCATCGTACATGTCGCAGAAAGGCCACTCCGCTATATTCAGCTTGCCAGAATTGTAGCGTGTCTCAAACTCCCGGCTCGAGAGCGTGTCTGGTGAGGAAGCTATGTCGTGATGTTGAATGTGGCTGGGAGACAACGATAAACGTGATTGTTGCGTTAGTCCTTGCCCAGTTTTGTATTCGAAAAGCAGACACTTGTACATTGATCTCGTGAGTGGACGAGTCATTCTTAAATAAACATGAAAAAACTCACTTTAGCCTGCCAAAACGTCCACCGAATGCCGACCTTGTTCGTACTATCACGATGCGTGCTTTCCCAGTGTTCGATCGACCTAACCAGCCACAATCGGACGACATCGTGTTCTACCGTCACTGCGAGGCCGTGCCAGGAATGGAGCTCTTCGGAGGTGAATGGCCACGTCGGCCGAATGTAGATTTCCATGTAGATGAATGAGTGAGCGACGAGGGGAAGAAGGTCGCACAGGGATCCCGTCATCTGGATGGAGGGGAAGGCACATTTATAGGAGGACCGATAGCCCGGCTGTGTAGCATTACTTTGCCACAAACGTATGCAGCATGTCGGTGCGGCCCATAACACGGCCTAGAAAGCAGCCAGATTCTTCGGAAGTTCGTACACCGCGCAGCGGTATGACCAACGGTCTAATGCGCGGCTGTACTTGGGTCTCTCACGCGAAGCGCGTTATCGAACCGTATCGTGTAGTGCGCATTGCCTGCTAATGTTAGGGTGTTCTAACGATCGATACATACACATCAGTACAGAGCCACCAATGAAAGTTGGAAGCCGCATACACGAACCTCGGGCGTTCAGGACTATCCTCGGGCGATATGAAGTGTGCGTGTTATTACCCACTGGTTTGCTGTCCTCCCTCATCGAAGCCAGTACGAAGGCTGGTTGTGCGAGTCAAGGGTTCCGTGTACCAGAGAAGCGAGATGCACAGGATCCAAATGGAAGAACAGCGCCGAATGCTTCTGTGAGGTAGACAAGGGCGTAATAGCCATCCCAGGGAGTCGCAAGTGTTCGTTGTGCCACGTTTATGAACAATGGGGCGGCGCCATAGATAGCGCGTGTAAGGATATGGCGAGCTCATAAGGGATATGGCATAGGTCCTATTGGAGAATTAGGCCGCTGAAGAGTCTTGTTTGCATCACAGGTGTTAGGAATCAAATGGGCGGTGGAGGTGAAGAAGTGATCGCGGCTGCTTCGTCCTATCAAACTAGGGGCTGTACCGTACGAGTACGAAGATGGGCGTGTGCTGTAGCAGCCGTTTATGTGCGATTGGGGAGCCAAGGAGGATGGCGTGCGTTCCTAGTTTGATCGGTGGCGATGTCCAAGGAGTACAGTCAGATAGGTGGACAGGATCAGAAACTTGCGCGACATAGAAGCGTATCGTGGAGAGGCGAAGCTTAGTCGTCCAAAACGTGCCACGACGAGCCTCGCTTGCTGTGCTCGCAACCAGGGTGCTGAAAGGGTCCGGCTACGATAAAGCGCCTTCATAGGAAAGCTGTTCTCTGTATGTCGCTAGCTGTACAAAAATAATTGGTAAGGAAGCGATGCTAGTAGAAAATTAAGATGCCATGCGTACCTTAGCTCGCAAACGACACAAGATGGACAGATGAAGGTTTGCGCCTCCAACTTGATGGCGACTGTATCTTGCGGCATACATTTGTGAACTGCTAGTGCAGACCCGATACCAACGTGCAACGGAGTGGATAGTAGCAACCGTACCTACTCACCACGATATAGACCGCCCGCGGAACAAGCTTGGCATCCCAGCCAACTCGTAATCCGTGGTGTCGTTGCCGCAGCGGAGATTTTAGATTTTCCGTGGGTTTGCCGAGTGCAACGAGGCAAACCAACGAGACAGTCTGACCACAGATTATGTTTGACACAGATGGCAGTGTCTGTATATACCGTGAAGGGAACAACAGCTGGTGCAAAACGAGTACACGTACAGTAATGCAATGCAAACTGAACATTCTGTTCTCGTCCACCGGGAGCAGATTGTAATAGAGACCGAGCACGGATCGACCTTCACTGAACACGGCTTGCGGAGCAGGTGTTCCTCTGCCATGAGACGCTGTCCATTTCGACTACAGGCCGAGAGCGTGACAACAAACAAGATAAGACACAGCGTCGAGCGAAGGGAGACAGCGAAGATTTGAGTTGAGAAACATCGTATGCAGTATAGATTGAGGGTATGTTCGCAACGGACAGAAGCAGAGCAGGTCGTGGTGGGTGTCACGGTTTTTTTTTTTTTTTTTTTTTTTTTTTTTTTTTAATTCCAAGGGTTTATAGTGCGTACGACAAGGTACATGTACACCTAATAAATAGAGGCAAATACCGAGAAAGAGCAAACAAGGGAGGCAAACCGAGTGAAAGCGCCTATGCGGGCCGGAGCCCCGCGCTGCTACCACTATTATTATTACTACTCTTCGGGAGGCCGAACTCAGTGCACAGTGCGTCGAGGTCGGAATCCGGGAGGTCGAGACGCGCGACAGCAAGACGAGCCGCTGCGGTGGCGTAACGACGGGCGAACTCAGCCAACGGGGCGTCCGGGCGGCGTACAACCCATCGCTCGTACGCCCGTTTCCGCCAAGTCGTATGTAAGAAGGTCTTGAGGAGGGCAGAGGAATCTGCTTCGCCAGCGTCCTGATCAGCAACGGCCTGGTCGACCAGGTCCAACCACTGGAAGGTGCCCGCGACGGGGTTGAGCCGTAGGAACGTGACCACGTCGTCCAGAGCGGGTGGGGTCTGTCGCCATTCAGAGAGGAAGTGCTCGACAGGGTCGCCGCCTGTGGGAGGGGCCGGCCTGAGGTCCAGAGCACTTCGAGGTCCTGGACGTCGCAGCTCTTCCAGTTCACGAGGGGATGGACGGTGCGGCGCAATCCAGAGGTCGCACTCGAACCAGATGTGGTCCCGAGTCTCCGTCACCGCCTTTCCACAGAGACACCGACGGTTGCCGTCGAAATGGAACCGCTCGCGAAAATGGCCATGTGGAAAGTGTCCGCTGATGAAGCGAACGAGGCGGGCGAAGAGGGCATTGTTGCTCCCTGCCGTCCGTAGGAACCAGTTCGCGGAGGTGTGCTTGCAGCGGGCGAAGTCCTGGTCTCGGATAAGGCTGTTGTGGCCCCGGTAGGACTCGCGGGCCATGTCAGCGGTCCACGCCGCGTAGGCCTCTGCGGTGACGCACTGCCGAGCGTACGCGAACGAGAGGGCGGTAGACGGTTCCAGGGCACCCAGCCCCGCCTCGCGGTCAACAGCAACATTGCCGGCGACACCGCGGTGGCCAGGGCACCACCAGAGGTGGATACGTCGGTCAGAGGACCCTGCCAGCCACGGACGAACGGACTGGCACGCGGCGACGGAGATCATTTGCGACGGGCCAGGTTTCGCAGCCAGGATAGAGGAAAGGGCGGCACGGTTGTCCGCAAAGACGTGCAACTCCTTGACGCCATCAGGCACGTCACGGGTGGCCTCCCGCAGACCTCTAGCAAGGGCAGCCATCTCGGCGTCATACGGGGTCGCTTTTCCGCAACCGAAACGGCCCTGCCTAGTTCGCCCCGCGTGGGACACCATCCAAGCAGCACCAGCAGCCACACTACCACCGGAGGTCTTCTTCTGCGAGCCGTCCGTGTAAATCACAACACTCTGCGGGTCGTTGTTGAGGTGAGCGATAGTCGGGAGGAGCTTGGAATCCACCCAGTTCTGAAGATCGTCGCCATGGGCTTTCGTGGGTGCCGCGACACCGTCCACCGAGCTGAGATGAAAGACGAGCTGGTCGGCGAAGGCGTCGCCGAGCCGCTCCCCAGGCCGACACTCGTCGTGAAGCACGTCGAAGTCCTCAGTGCAGGCCGTGCCGAACGCGTGGATGTGGGTCATGGGTGTCGTGGCAGTCCGCGAGGTAGATCCAGGCAGGGGCGCAGGCATGGGGGCGGTAATGTTGAGAGGACCAGGGTGCCAAGCTGCCGCAGGGAGCTGCGCACGGGTGGGATGCCCCAGATGAAGGGTCCGTACACGCAGACACGCCTTCTTCATGTACTTGTCGACCTGGTGCCGAATGGGGAGCAAGCCCGCGGACATCTCGACAGCACCAGCGGGCGTGGTACGGAATGCGCCAGTGATCCAGCGACCAGCGCGAGTCTGCGCACGTTGCAGGGTGCGGGCAATCCACGTCTTGTTCTTCCACTGAGGGTGCCACCACAGTTGCGCGCCATAGGTCAGAATGGGCAGTACATTAGAGATGTAAAGACGCCGCTTGTCGGCAGGAGAGAAGCCGCGCACAGAGTTGCCGAGGAGCTGAAGAGCCGAGATAGTACTTGAGGCCTTGTTAGCGTAGTGCCGGATATGCTCGCGAAAAGACAGCTTAGGATCGAGGTAAAAGCCCAGATAGCGCATAGAAGCCTTAGGCGTAAGGGTGTATGATTGCCCCGAGACACACAGCTTGAGCTTGGGGCCAAGAGGGTCATTGGGGCGCCACGCCACCTCGCGCGCACGTCGGAAATGCATGAGCTCCAGTTTATCAACCTCAACGCCGAGACCGAGCCGGTGCAAGTTAGAGAGAACAGAGCTGAAAAGAGACTGCAGGAGCCAGGTGTTGTAAAGAAGGCCGTCGCCGCGATCATGATGCGGGCGAAGGCGGCCCGCGACATGAATCAGGCCGTCATCGACGTAGAACTGAAGGGACGCATTTCCTTCAAGGGTTTGTCCTGCAGGCGCGACAAGATGGAGGACCGGAGCAATATACAAACCAGTCAGGATCGGCGAGAGGGACGATCCTTGGCCAACACCAGTGGAAAAGTCGGTGGGAGGCGACTGGTGTCCATTAAATACGAACTCGGTTTGTCGGCCCATGAGATAGTCCGTGAAATACGCGCACAAAGAGGAGTGGAACCCTTGCTTCCGAAGAATGGCAGCCATGGTGCCGTGGTGAATAGAGGGAAAGAACTGGGAAACATCAAGGAGCAGTGCCGAAGAGTCAACGCCCTGTGCCCAAGCCTGCTGGATGTTGTGGACGAGTTGAATTCCGGCGTCCTGGGTGCCATGCTGGAGTGCGCCGCCGAACTGGCAAGGGTGCATCAGGCCGAACTTCTGCGCATCGAACTGCATGCGCCTGGCCAGGAGTTTTTCGAGCAACTTACCCAGACAATTTAGGAGGACGATAGGGCGGTAGGCCTTCACGCGCGAGTAGTCGTCCTTATAGGGCTTGGGGATGACCATCGTGCGGGACCGTTTGAAGATGGTGGGATGGATGCCAAGCCTCACACACGCATTGAAAAAGGCAGTGACGCGGGGCTCCGTGTTGGAATGATCGTGGTTGGGGACCTTACAGGTGCAGTCAGTCTGGTCGCGAATGATCAGCTTCAGCCAGAACCAGTTGGCGTGGTCGGGGCCAGGGGCGGAGAAGTTGCTGGTGCCTTCCAAGGCGTCGCGCAATTCGCGGCAGGTGAGAGGAGGAAAAGAGCGTTCCTCAGCCTGAGGGAGTTCGTCCAAGATGGTGGGATCGACCGGACGAGGGTTAGCGGGTGTAAACGTTTCCTGGAACAGATTGGCCAAGGCTTCAGGACTGTCAACAGGGTGGTCGCCGGGGCCGATGAGGCCAGTCGTCGCAGCCACCGGCCGGGGTTGAGTCCATCCTACCGTGTCCCAGATGCGGGAGGGGTGTGTTTTCTGCAGAACCTCGTCAAAGAAGGACCGCTTGGCGCGGCGCACAGCGCCGCGAAGCCGTTTGGTGGAGCGATCGATGAGGGCAGACGCAGCGGCGATGTTGTGTGAGAGCTGGGCAATACCGTGGTGCCAGGCGGCGTCGGTCAGGTCGGGGGCGCGCTGCGTCTGCAACGTCTTTCGTTGGGCGACGAGAGCCTTACGTTGCTCACGCAGCGAACGGGTTTCTTTGACGATGTCCGAGCACTCAGAAGACCACCAAGACCGCGAATGGCGTGTGGGCTTGGGAACGGTGGCATGCCGATTCCACAGATCGTCCAGCCGGGAGGCGAGCCAGTCGCCCGTGCGCTCGACCTGCTCCCGAGACTCGTATTCCAGGGGAATGGCGTTGAAGAGGGCTCGGCAGCTGCGAACGTACGCAGCGCCCTCCTCCGAGCCCCGTTTCAGGTTGGGAACGGCCGACGGGGTGACGGTGAGGGGCATCGACCACCGCAGGATGGCATGATCGCTGCGGTGCCGAGACATGTCGTCCACCTGCAGACCGCCGGCGCAGCCGGCGCCAGGGTCGACCCAAACCAGATCCAGCACGCCTTCGCGAACGCCAAGATTGTTGGACATCCAAGTTGGGGGACCATTAGGGTCGTTCAAGAGAGACAGCCCGAGGCGTTCCAAGGCAAGTTCCTTCAGCTGTTCGCGCTGCGCCAGATGCCGCTGTTCTGCACCAGGGACCCGCTGCTGCACATCCCAGAGAGGATCTCGTAAGTTGAAGTCGCCGACCAGCGCCGCAATACGCGGTAAGGAGTCCGCGCGATCCAGGAGGTGTGCGACGCCAGCGAATGTCCGGGAGTCGTTGTAAACATTGAGGAAGGTGAGCTCGCGCCCATTCGGTAGCCGCAGGGACACGCAAAGGACATCGTCGTGCTTAGTGTACGAGGAGCAAACGTGTGGGCTCGCCCGCCGCCATCGCGTATGGACATAGGTGAGAACACGTGTGGTCTCAGAGTAACCAAGACACAGGAAATTTCTGTGGGCCGCGGTGTGGCAATATTCATCGCCGTCAGGATCAGTGGTGGAGGCGACCGTCTTAATGAAGCCACGGAAAGGCTCTTGAACAAATAGTATATCAGCGTCGCGGTTATGCTCGAGAAACAGACCGTGGTTAATGCGGCTCTTCTGCACGTTGGCAGAACAGCATTGCAGAGCCGCGGGTGGGGAGGACGCTTCCGTGGCGTCGTCTTCGACGTGGGGAGGAGGAACGGGAGCGGCTGCACAGCGGCGCAACGCATCGCACCGGAGAGCCTCGAGATCGAGGGGAGGGGGCAAGTCAGAGCTGCGTCGACGGTGTGGCTCAGGAGAGCGGGGCGGTGTGGCCGCCGGATCGGAAGGAGAACACCCGCCGTTGGGACAGAGGTGCGGCGGGGTGGACGACCTGTCGCCGATCTCCCGGATCCCGTCCTCGGCGCGTTCGTCGACAGGCAGACGAGACGCTCCTCCGGGTCCCGGGAGGAGAGAGCCAACCTGGGCCTCACAAGGAGCCCGAACCGTGCACGAGTTAGAGGGTGTTATTCTGTCAGGTTATTAAAGAGGTGGTGGGCAATGCTACTGCAACGCGGGCCCCACAGGGCGCCGTGCTGCAGCAGCGAACAGGGCTGCTGACCGACGTGCCCGTCCTGAAAAGGATCGCCGTTGATAGCACGCCCGAGGGCATGCTCTTACGCCCAGCCGCTTTCCTGTCCCTACATGTAGGTCAGTAGATTCGGGCGGCTGGGGACCAACAAGAGAGAGAAGAGGAGGAGAGCCTCGCGCTGGCGAGCGAGGCATGTGGCAAGCCCAAGCGCGGACGCGAGGGCCCGAAATGAGAGAAGCAGCATAGGGGATATCATTAAGGGACACGCAAGGATCAGAGATACAGGAGGTAGCTACTACCCGAAGCGAGGAAACTTCCGACGGTCGTTGTAAGAGTCGTCGCCGCGGCGCTTAGAGCCGCGGTTAAACGGTCCGGGCCCTCCGGGCCCAGGCGGCGGCGGCGGCGGCGGTGGGTGGTTGTTGTCGGGTGCGGCGCCCGGTCCCTGCCAGCCCGGGACCGAGAGGAAGGGGCATAAACCACGAGGATGGTCAGAGCCATGACACAGGCCACACGTACTACCATGTACAATATTGAACCGGCCGACCCCGGCGAAGCTATCATGCCAAGGGCCACGTAAGAAAATATCACGAATAGCAGAGAAGGAAGCGTGGTTATCAACAGGGAGGTCAAGATAGATGCGGAAGTGGGGGTTGGGAACACCAAAGCGGCCGCGGACGTCGAGGAAACTGACGCGGAGGCTGGAAACAATGCGGTCCGCCAGGGGCTGAAGGACGATAGCCTGGGAGACCAGGGGGTTGTCGTTGACGATGTGCATGATTTCGGCGAGATGGCGGTCAAGGAAGGATCGTACAATGTTGTAGACCTCGGACTCGTCGCGAGTGGAGAATCCGGTCAAGAAGCCCATGAAGTGAGGGATGGAGAAGCCCCAGCGGTAGAAAGCGACAGAGATAGTGGCGGTGGATAGCACACCCTGGGTGATGAGGCGGTCGGTCTCGCCGTCAGTGAGACCGCGCAAGAGCATGGAGAGGGGCTCCGTGTTGAGGCGAGTGACCTGACCCTGTGGAATGGGCGGGCAGAGGCGGCAAGATGTGGTGCCCAGGAAGGCGTGTATCTCCTGACTAACGAGGTTGACGAGGTTGAGAAGGGGAGGGTGGATCTGGCCGTCGAGTGGGGCGTACCCGAAGATCTGTACGATGAGCTTGAACCCAGGGTGGTCCTCCCACGCGAGGACTTGCTCGAGCAGCTGCCCGAGGAACGGAGCTGCGACATCTGCCCAGTGCACGACGGGCCACCCGTCCTCCGGCGTTGCCGTGTAGTGCGGGCCGAGAGCGCCCCCGCCGACCTGCGTGCGGGGCGGGTTCGTTTGGTTGACGATCTGAAGCTGGGCAGCGACGCCGTTGCGGAAGAGGCGCGGCGGGAGCGCGAACGTCGCGTTACGCCACGGCGGCGGTTGCGGGGACATGGGCACGAAGTGTCCGGCTTCTTCAGCCGTGGTAGGGCCGGTGCGCGAGACAGTGTCAGCATCGGAATGAGGGTCAGAGGGAGCCGACTCAGCGTCCGACGGGATGTCGGGCGGGCTGGCATTTTGATGTGGCGCCGCAGACGCGGAGGAGGAGGGGATGGACGTGGAAGAGGCAGCGGACACGGTGGAGCTCGGCAGGGGGGACCCAAAGTGCAGGCGACCGACGCTGGTGAGGCCGGTCGTATTATAGCCTGCCGCCGCCAGGAAGTTGATCGCATCCTCCACAGACGAGTCGACATCGCCGTAAAGGTTGAGCGGGGAGATGCTTCGCCGGGAATTCATGTCTCTCGGAGCGAGAGGGACACGACTGGGGCCCGCAGTAGGAGATAGCGGGGCGTGGGGCCCCTCGAGCTCGTCCGCCGTGGGGAGCGGGGCCTCCTGGAAGCCGAGGCTCAGCGCGATAGCGCGCCGCACATCAGCAAGGTCCTCGTCCTCCGGTGCAGAGGGCTCTACGGTGGGAGGGTCAGGCGGAGGCGACGCCGCCTTGGCCTTGGCCTTTCCCTTGCCCTTGCGGGAGGGACGCCCCGCCTTCTTGCGAGTGCGGGGCTTCTTCGGAGTAGCAGGGGTGCGGTCGGGCTCCGTGTCGGAGGGCGCAGGAGTAGAGCTCGCATCGTGTTCCCCGCCGGACGGGTCGCCCGTCGCGGGTGCGACAGACTCGGCGGTAGCAGACGTGAGCGCAGCAGAGGCCTCTGCAGGAGCGCTGTCTGTCGCAGCGTTTGCGACGTCGTCCTCAGCGATCGCGGCAGGAGCCGTCGCCGTCCCAGTTGCGACAGTAGCCGTCGCCGCCCCAGGCGCGGGGTTGACCACACCCGGAGCATCGTCACGGAGTGCGACAGCGGCATAAGAGGCCCTCGGGCTCCCTGATCGGGGAAATGGTGAGTGAGTGTGCCAGGTCTGATCGAGAGATAACATACCGGGAGCCGGAGCCCGAGTAGGGGCGGAAAGCGTCGGAGCGACGCCGCCAGCAGCCGAGTTCGAAGCGACAGCAGCGCCGCGACGACCGCGCTGCCACACCCGAGGCGGCGGGAGAGAGATGCGAACGATGTTAGCAGAGGAGCGAGTTTCCATGGCTGGAGACGAAGACGAAGAGAACTTGGTGAGGAAAACAGACGAGAGGAGCGGGTTTTTATATGCATCGCGGAGCAGAGCTTCGCGGTCTTCAAGACAATGAGACATGGGACGTACGGCCCAGGGCTGGGAGGATTTCGAGCCAAGCGAGAGACGGGGACCTTCGAGGACATGGTGTGGCGTCGCAGTCGATGACAGCTCGGTTAACAAGGGCGCTCGCTGAAGTTCGGGCGGGGTGACCAGCGCAGCGCAGAGCGCCATCGCGCACGAGCTCGTGGTCGCGAGGAGAGGGAGCACGGACACCAAGTCTCACAGGCGACGTGGGCACCGAGGAGCAGCTCGCCGCACCGCGGGGCATGGGGCGTCGGGCGTCGGGAGAGCGCCGCCGCAGAGAGGGGGACAGCGATGCGCGGCGCGGCGAAGGCGAGCGAAGGTTCAGGTGGACAGGGAGCAGGCGTAGAGGGAGGAACGTACCACTGGATGCAGCTCAGGCCCTTTTAGCGGCTTCGGGCGGGGTTCTGACAGCTGTCGCGGGTCGCTTACCTGGTATCCTACCGACCGGTAAGCGAGCGTGCGAGCGCGGAAACGGTTTGCATTGCCTCGGCTATCTGTGAGCGATCACAACATCTGGGAAGACGACAGTCGCCGCCGTAGAAGATCCCCCCTCCTCACGACCAGCAGCTCTCAGGAGGCCGGGGCACGATCGCAAGGTGAGCACTTACACGCAGCCAGGATGGGTGAAAGGAGGGAGAGGGAGCGCGATGCCAGGGTGTTCGTCGGGGAGCCAGCGGGCAAACAGGAAGCGCAGGATGCGCACGAAGAGCGGCACAACCGCATCTTCCACAGGCACCGTTAGCGTGTGAACGGGCTTTACGAGGTCGTCCTCCGAGAGGAGGAATGTGATCCAATGCTTGTCGGTGCTAACCACATCCGTCACGGTGCGGGTGGGCCCGATGTATGTGCCCGAGAGTCCGCAGATCGCAACAGCGATCCCGCGCGCAATGCGCTGCGGTGGCTTGGCGAGGAGGCGCCATTCGATCTTCTCAGCATGCCCGGGGAATGCTCCTCTGGTGGTGGTCACGACGGCTACGGAGCCCGGCGGCTGAACCTTGGGGGCGTGGAGGCCCGCGATGGGGTCGAGGTCGAGCGTGGGACGCCACAGGAGATGCGGAGGTCGCGGGTAGTCCCGTTCGAGCTGCTCACGACGCTCGAGCCATGCCGTCTGGATTTCCGCAGGGCTGGGGCTCTCTGCGCGCGGCGGCGCCGTAGGGGGCGGGCGCGTGGCGGAAGTGGAATCGTTAGGCGCGGCGCTCATCGTGGGAACCAATGGGTATACTAGGGTTAGGTTCTAAAGGATTGTCAATCACAGAAAATGCACAATCAGACAAACATCGTTGACATAGGCTGTAGGGTGTGCAGGGCCTACCTGGTGGGTTAAGGGGAGGTCTGGAGGGAGGCGGTGTGGGGAAGGCAGGGTCAATAAATATGTATGTGAGGCGGCTAAAGGAGACGCGCACTGTTAATGCAAATGATCGCTTAAAGAAAACCCCCCTGATAGCCGTGCCCGATGACGTGAAGACAGACTTTGAGGCAGGTCTGAGGGCAAGGGGCCCGAAGAGTGGGGGAGGGGCCAGGGCCAGACAGCACAGCCCGAACAAGTGAAGGGACCGCCATCAAAGCGGGCTCGCCAAATTAGGCAGTCGCGCCCGAAGGTGAGTATACACGCGACGTGGCACAATGCCGGCCCGGTGAGGCCAAGCGCCCTCGCATATGGGAGACCGACCGTTAGCCGGGCAGCTCGGAAGCGCCGGTGGCCGCGGCGAAGACCGCGCGCGCGCGGGTCTGATGCTGTCGGGGCGCAGCGCCGCCCACCGAGCTCTGCACTGCACCGTTACTCTGAACTGTGAAGAATTGGTTGATGTACGTTGGCGATCATCACAAGCGCGCGCTGGCGCAGGAGGCCGCCCGGAGCGTATGACGCTCACACAGATAACCATCTACGCTGAAGCACACCAGACGGCAGCACACTGAGACTTCCGGAACACGCAACAGAGAGTATACACAACCAACAGTAACGAAGGAGTGGAATCAGCCCAGTACAGCGCCGTGCAAGCGGCTGGTCCTGGAAGAGCACAAGCAGGAAACAAACAAAAGGCGGTCCGCAAGCGGATAAGCGTGATTACGCGAAACGGGAGCACAGGACGAGACTGCTCCGTCCTGTGCCAAGCGCTCAGCTAATCATGCGTATGTAAGGCGCGCAGCGCTGACGGGGGTCGAGGCGCCCGGCGCGTCGCTGCGGTTGGGTCGCGCAGCGCCGAGGAAGAAGAGTAGGAGGAGCAGCGTCCTCCCGCACAGGGGGCAGAGCCCGCAGGTCAGAGCGGCACAATAACATGCTCACAATTTCCGAAGGCATGGCGGGTGCAAGCGATCGCGCAGGCAACTAGCAAGAGAGGAGGGCAGCGGGAGCTCCCTGCGCGCAGGACGGTCGCGCGCCGGGCGGAACACGCAGTGCCCCGAGGGCATAACATCCATAGCGTGCAGACAGATACATACAGCGGTGAACGGTCGCATACACACGGCGGGGTGTCGCCTCCTGCAGCGAGCAAATGCAGGGGGGGCAGCCCAAGGTCGTGGGAAAAACTCGACTTGATGGTGGTTCGAGTTCAACCTGCCCGGGTGTCACGGTTTGCGAGCTCGAGCAAAGCGTCGCGCGCTTCTGGCAGGCGTCCGTCGCCTAAATCGGGCCGGAAACCGGGAAGATGGTCCGCCGGCATACTCCGTCCCTCACAAATACAATGAACCCCAGACATTCACTCGTGGTAGTCTGCTGTCGCTCGACACCCGGTTCCTCTTTTCTGGTGGCAAACTGCTCATCACTATCGCACAGGGACTACTTACTAGCTCACGACAAAAGCACCATACTGTAGTACCAAACCTTGACAAATCAAATTGATGCAGACGTAGTAGAGAGCAGCATATGCCACTGAGACGTCTGCAGGCGTCCGTGTTACAAAATAATAACACGACTGATACGGACGTATAGGCTGAACTTCATTGATTGAAAGCACGCGCCGAAAAGGGAGCAGGATGAAGAAATTAAAAGTTGTCAGATGCGGATTTGGTACATTGTCGTCCTTTTGACACATGCTGAGAATGTGAGCTCGTGTCCTTGAAGTGAGCCTTGACGATGATCTCCAGTGTCATATCTTACAGTGAAATGCCGTCTATGAGAGTTCGCCCTATGATAGCGGCAGCGTCGAACCGTACACTAGCGTGCAGTCATGAGTGCAAGGCAGCATATCTATTCAACAGGAAGAGAGCTGAACGACTTCAAAG
This sequence comes from Pleurotus ostreatoroseus, assembly GCA_005298045.1. Lineage (NCBI taxonomy): Eukaryota > Fungi > Basidiomycota > Agaricomycetes > Agaricales > Pleurotaceae > Pleurotus > Pleurotus ostreatoroseus. Next base: position 86,813 of record SWBT01000441.1, on the reverse strand, counting down.
GATGCCTGGAGTCTGCATGAAAGCTCGAGTTGAAGAGAGCCAGTAAGTGCGGACGCGACATCAGCCTGGCCCGACTTAGCGATCAAGTTGACACTGAGGTTGAGCTCAGGCAGAGCATGGTCGCTGATCGCGGCGTTGTCCGCGCTCAGCACGGCGCGTACCGAACCTCCTTGGAATCCCGGCCAATGCGTACAAACTCAGCATAAGAAACCGCTTTCACGTTAGAACCCTGGTATGATGTTCGAAATATTCCTGTACCGCAAAGTCGAGATCCATGTGTGTGCGAAGGGCATCGAGCAGAGCGGATAAGAGGCCAGGTCCGTCACCATGGATCACGCGTAGGACGCCATTGACAGAGGTCGTGCCGTCGAACAATGGCCGCTCATCTGCGGGCTCATTGCCATCGACAGCAGAATCCGAGCGAGGCTCGGAGGAAGCCTGTTCGTTTAGTGTGATTAGCCCAATGTTCGCTGCCTCCTGCTCACGCTTTCGCCTCCGCGCCGCCTTAATTGTCCTGTCCTTTTCATCACAAAACAACGGAATCTCAGTGCCACCTTTTGGAGAGCAGAGCACACATGGGCGACAGTCGTGTATGTGGATTGTGAACGTTGTCATTCTGATGGAGAGCTCATCCAGGTACTGCCATAGTCGGTGCAGCACACTCGATACTCGAGGCGGCGACAGTTTCTGGCCTCTGGAATCCGTGTCGCAAACTTTGTCAGGACGAAGACCTCGAGCCTTTGTTTTGGCTTCTTGGACCTGTTGTCGGAGGCCTGACAAAAGCCCCAAGCTTGCTGCCTATATCGACAATGGCCCATTTGTGTTGCGTACCGTCCCAGAACACTATCCGCTGGAGTCCATTTGGGGGTCCACGCCTTGTGTTTACAGGTTGAGAACCAGATTGACGATGACGATGTTTCCTATCCACTCGCCAATGCCGAACAGGGGCGTTGAACGGCACGTGTGAAGATAGTGATACTATGTATGTGCCATTTGTCTACAGATGGTGATTCCGCGTCCACATGTGCTTGTATCCGTGCCGCTCAACGCGTATCCCTGAATGTGATTGCAGACATTTATCATAATTACACTCTAGTGTAGGCATGTCAGCTTGCCAAGATAAAATTGGAGATGAAACACTACACCGACAATACATGTTCACGGAGGCAGCTTCCCTGGCTGTACCAATAGCATATTAATGGTCGCTAGGATCACTTCTAATTGTCGACGAGCACTGTGTTTCGCCTTAATAAGATGGGAAGTGGGTACGGTTACGAGTGCGGGGTACGAGGTATAATGATCTTACGGCGATTAGGTTTGGGGGGGGGGATGGTTTCATGTCATGTTAAGAGGATGCTCGTTAGGTCTTGGTAGGGTCTTTGGGTGTCTGTATACTAATTAGTCTTCATATTCACGCAGCGCAATATCGCTCACTTGGATCTTCTGTTGTTACCTGGCTTGTGTCGCTTCGCTCCCAGCGAACTCCTCGAAAAATGTGCCAGGTGGATGTTGCCGGTGAGCGCTAGAAGTCTGCGTCGATGAAAGATGTGGTCGTGCTGCGAGAGTGTAATGATATCTACGTGAACACCGTAGTTGCAATAGCTTTAGACGAACGAACGAAGGAGGCGGCGCGCGGGAGGACCGAGGAATCACAAATAAGGAACAAACAAAGGTGGTCCGGCCGGGCCGCGTCGCAGGCCAACCGGGGGTAATTTATTAGCGCTCAGCCTCTCCAAAAAAGGCTATCGTTCAATAGGTCAAAACGGTTAGAGGAACCGTAAGAGTGAGACATAAGATCGGAAACGAGAAGATACCTTGACTCCAATCGTGCTCGAATCGACCATGCCCATGAGGAATAATAGCTCTGCAGGGTGCCATGCATGCAGCTCTACCATAGTACAGTCGCATTCGTACAGCAAGGCTATCGTCCTCTTCCATACCGACACACAGGCATAGCCGTGTTCTATATAGGATGCTTTTCCACGATACCACTGCCATTGACAATGCCACAAGATATAACTTAACTAATAAAGCACAATGAATAACGAAGATGAAAGTAAAAGGTTGACCCCCATACCCGCCGGAGGCCGACGCCGCGCGTCGATTTGTCTACATGCATAAGCTCTACGGGCACGTTTACGCCATTCCTCCGTAGCCCATGCTCGCGCCCGACTCTGCCAATTTCCTCTGGCGGAAGGCCTGTGAAAGAAACACCAGATCACCGACATGATATTGAACAAAGGCGGACCAAAACTCACCCGACGGTACTTCGTGCGCTCGTACGTCACCAGTCCGACGACAATCAGGGCGATGACGGAAATACCGGCGAAGACGGCAAGACCGATGGGCAGCACGCTGAGCGTCGTGCCGGGCAGCTTGAACGGCGCCGCGCTCGACGACGCAGAGTCGGCCGCGGACGTGCCGGACGCCGCGGTCCCATCGGTCGACGTCGACGTCGGCGTGTCGGCTGCGGACGATGCACCTGCGCCGTTGTTGGCTGGGTCGATTGCACTGGCGGAAGGCGAGACATTTGCTGCAGACGCGGATGAATCAGTGGCTGAAGCCGATGCTGAAGACACGTTGTCTGCAGCAGACGATGCTCCGCTCGGCGCACTGGCTGATGAGCTTGCACTGTCCGACGAAGAGGCGGAGGTGGCGGGAGAAGCAGAGGCAGAGGCAGAGTCTGTCGAGGACGCAGCCGCAGACGTAGGTACCGTGTCCGTTGCCGTGGGGGTAGGCAGCCCGGAGATAACACCAGTCTATTACAAGGACAAATTAGTAACAATTAGGAGAAACGGAACATTGTGCGTACACTTCCAGGGCTCGATGCAGATGAGGGGGCAGCAGTTGAGTCCGTCGAAGCAGTTGGGGCGGAGGTAGCTGTATCCGTAGTAGCAGGCGGGGCAGACGGGCTCGCCGAACTAACGGGTTCGACTACGCATGAGCTCACTTCCTGCACGAGAGGCTCGCCATTCGTGCCCGTCACTGGCGTGAAGGTCAATGTGCAGGTTTGCAGCATGGGTCCAGAGGCACTGTATCCATCCACACGCGTCAAGTAGCCGTTAGACAACACAAGCACTACACAACAATAATGCTACACACGTTTGTAGGGTAGACTGCGTCGTCACCGTCATCGGCCCACTGAACGTTCCATCGTTCTGACGAACCACCAACGACTCCGTGCGTCGCTCTTCTACAGGTCCTACGGCCGGGAGGGCAGACGCAAAGAGCGAAAGCAGGTGCAAAAGTACACAGAGCGATAGCGACTTTCTGAGCATTGTGATTTGTATCTTCGTGGCGTAGGTTGTGTGTGTGTTTCGAGGTGTGTGTTGGAGAGCAGCAGTATAGAGTACAGACGAGAAAATGCGAGGTAACAATTTCACGGAAATCGACTGGGGGTATGGAAGTGCGAGAGCCTGCTCCCGGTGGCCGACGACGAGCACGGCTACGACGACTGCAAAAAGGTAGAGAAAATGAATGGACAGGCCCACAGGGCGAAAGAGAAATAGGTGGCAGAGGACAGGGACAATGGAGACCGAGGGAAAGAGCGGCCTTGAGGTCGTAGCAGACTGTGCCCAGACTCAAATCAAAGCCATCAATTGGCTGTGTTATCATATGTTTATTAGCCCTTTGTAGCTCGATAACAAACCATTTGTAATGGGTAAGTAACTTTCTTACTCGGCTACGCGCGGCAAGTAAGCGTAACCTGGAGACAATCAATAGGCCATCACCCCCGTCATGTCGCACGCCCCTTCCTCTCTGACGACCACCGACTACAACACCTGTGGCCTCTGTCTCCAGTGTCTGCACGAGGCTAGCGGCTGAAACATACCTGTAGACTCGTCTCGAACAAAACATAGCGAAAGGCATTCGAATCCACGTAGTTCCACAATTTCCATACTGGCTCCTACATTGCCACATTTCGACTTATTTACAAATTGCAATGCGACGCTAGCTCTGCATACGTGTCTCCAAGGCTATGCCTGATCCTGCCTCAGAAATCCCGTTTCAGTCAACCGTCAAGCCGGCGGACCCTGCTGTATCGATGATGCCGGCAGGGCATGCTACAAATAACCCAGCGGAGGCGCACCTTATAAGACGTGATACAATACTCACCCGCTGGATACCACGATCAACGTACGAAGCTCGTGGGCACCGTTCGCAGGTGCCGGTCGCACGCATCGAGCCTATCTCATTCGCGATGTCGACATCCCTGCGTTGGGCTATTGTAAATGTAGCCACCTTGACAAATGCGACCCTGCGATGTGCGCACCGTGCAGCACAATCCGTCTCTTCGCGGAGAGATGATCACGGGCGGTGGAGACCTGAATGTATATGAATCAGATCCTGTTCTGTCATGCGCGAGATAAAGTAGTTACCAGCCAAGTGGAGAGTCTTCAGTGAATTTGTTTAGTGTTTCGGAGGCATGGACTGATCGTCGCGGACGAGCCTCATGCTACACGTTCTTGAAATTCTGTCTTGAGGATGCGATCCTGAGTGGACTCTATTTATTGAACTCCTCAAGATCGCATGGACGGCTCCCCGCACCTTCCACCGTGACCTCTCCCGTTGCGATGTCGAACACGATGTCCGCAGCAAGGCTCATCGAACCCCGCATCCGCGTGAAGTCGAGCCGCGTTGCCCGGGTGCGGTCCGCGCCACTCCGCTTCCGCTCATTTCTACATGCGACGTATTGGCACGCTTCCATGTACGATCGATGTCCACGATGAAGTCATCGCTCAGTGACTAGAGGTCAGTAGGATAGCATGACTGCGAACGGTTTGCTATTGAACGCGTCAATTTGACGGTTCGTGCGCCGTTTCACCGAAAATGATAATGGGCGTACCTAGACATTTGAGACTCGCCGTCGACACTCGACAAGCTAGACTTCTGATTCATGCTGGATAAACGACAAAGGCGCTAACGCGACGTAGGTAGTGCCAGCGTTGTAGAGTGTGTCCATCCAGGGCTCACCTTAATGTCAACCGTATCAGGTCCTGGGCTCAAGGGGTCTTAGCCGCCGTTATGCCCGCTTGTTGGCAATCGTCATTGGACCCGCCGCTTCTTCACAAATTTGGATGCTGTAGCGAGAGTAGCGGTCTTGAATGGTGGATGGTGGACCATTTTACGCCTGGATAGTCGGGCCGTCGACCAATGCGATACACTTGTCAAGTCGTGCATTGTCGTAGAGCGTCGTAGGTCTGCAAATTCATGGCGTTATACCGGACGACTCGAAAATGCTTGCAAATTTCGCGGACGATGTTTCGAAATCGTGGGGCACGGTAGTGAAGCTAGAAATCTCAAAGAGCTATACGCAGCGCAGCGGTCAGTGGCACACAGCGTCGATGCGCAACTGGTGACTGGTCAGCGCACGTGCGGATGACATGACGAGGCAGCGGCGATGCTTACAGTACAGTCGTTGCACCCTCCTGGGTCCACAGTTTACAATCGTCCTCTGCTGTGGAGTCGCGTTGCCTAGCGATCTGTAGAGCCTATACTGTAATAACGTTCGCGTTCAGCACCAGCCTTGCCCCGAAGTCCAAAGCCCAAAGTGCGAACGTCAGACTGTCCGCAAGCGAAGGCAGAGGACAAGTGCTAAGAACGACGCGAGGAGGGGACATGTGGCCAGGGGCCAAAAGGACTTTGTCCGGTGTCAGTAGGTGTCAGTCGACAGTGTGGCAAGCCCAAGAACGTGGCGCTGCCGCCTCATTGTCCGGGGCGTACTTAAGTGGCGCATGTGCCCGCCACGCAGCCTCTCCTAATACTCACTGTACTCACTTTGTCTACGCATCTACTCACCGACATTATGCCCGCGCGCAAGACCGCGTCGAAGGCGCACAACAAGGGAAGGAATTCGAAGGCGGGCTCTAAGATTCCGCAACCGCAGTCGTTTAAGCCAAAGCAGCAGCAGCAGCCACAGCCGGCGAAGACAAAGATAAAGGACGCGAAGCAGCCTGGGGCTGCGCGGGCAACACTGGGGGTCGTCGGGGTCGAGGTCGAGGAAGCCGAGCCGGCCATCGCGTCCTCAGTGGGCGCGAAGTCGAAGCAGAGGGACACCTGGGGCACGGGCAAGAACCTCCCCTCGATCCCGCCACAATCGCCGATAGAGATCTCGTTCACTACCAGCGCAGGCGCGAGGGCGACGGGGCTCGGCTGGGACGGGGACGGGGACGCACTGACGGGCAGGGACGCGTCAACGTCGACGTCGACGGAGCCGTCGGAGTATTCGGAGCAGGGGGAGGGGTCGTTGATGGATATATGCATTGAGGATATGCTTGCTGAGTTGAAGATGCCGGAGGGGAGGGAGGGGACTGGAGGGGAACCTCGGGGCGAGGACGAGGACGAAGATGAGTGGCCGGTCATCAACAGTGCGTACCCATGGACGACACCGCGGTGGGAGGAGAAAGAGCAGACCCCCACGGCACCCGTGCATCCTATCAACGGCGGGGTCCCAAGTACTGCCGAACCCCGCACAGCGCCCCGCCGCGGCGAGATCAAGGGCCCTACAGCCGACGTCGAAGAATCGCAGCACGCCGTGATCTTTTTCGAGGACCACCTCGAGCTCCTCGCCTCGAGCTCCGCCTCGGGCCTCGTCGCGCTCCCGCGCCCGCCCGGGCTCGAGGACACGCCCGTCGGCGTGCGCGATCCGCTCGACAGCGAGGACGTCCTCGGCGCGATACTCGGCTACTTGGATCCAGGGGACCTCGCCCGCGCGGCGCGGGTGAACAGCACGTGGAACGTGGTCGCGACAAGGGTGATGTGGCGGGAGGTGGGCGAGCAGGCGGTGAGGCGGATTTTGTCGACGTCGCCGGGGTTCCGGGACGATGGGGTACGTTCTGTCTTTCACAGTTCGATGTAATGTGTCTGACCGTGTTTGCGCGCAGGACTCTATCTCCCTGGACCCGCAGGCAGACTGGGGGCGCTTCCGCCTCGTCATCGCGCCCTGCATCGAGTCGCTCACGCTCGACCTCCGGCCCCTGCTCTTCCACCCGCTCCTCCGCACGCTCCTCGAGACCCTCGGCAAGCTGCGCCTCCCGCGCCTGCGCACGCTGAACCTCCAGCTGCACGCATACGACCGGAACCAGGTCGAGCTCGCGATGCGCTTTGCGCTGGGGGGCGCGTGCGTGAGCGTGTGTGCGATGACGGTGTGGTGGCGGAGCCGGTATGTGGTGGCGCAGGCGGCGGTGGTGTTGACGGGGATCAGTGAGCGGATGAGGGCGCGGATGCCGTTGTTGGACGAGTTTAGGTTTAATGTCGAGTGGGAGGGTCCCTATGAAGATGAGCTAGACGTTGTGGGGTGCTGATATATTTATTCCTATATGCTTAATATATTTATCTCTTTAAGGAGACTCGTACCATGATCAACCTAGCCAGACTTTCTGTGAGTACCAAACAAAGACAAAATCACGTACCTGGGGAGACACAAGTACGAAACCATAGCTGGTCCAAAACTTGATTTAACAGAATCTAAAGAGTAGAGTGCAGCTCCTGGTATTAAAACATGGTCTACGAAATATCTGGTCCAAAGAATGGTACTTTTGATACGGATGGCGGCTATGCTGGTGACGGCGTGCTCTCTGAAGTATGCTTGCGCTGTACAGCTGGAGGAGGGGTAGCTGGAGACTCGTCCTGCCCAGAGACCTGGGCAGCGGGAGCAGGCGCAGAAGCTCCGGGCGCCGACATGGCCTCTTCATCTTCGTCGTCGTCATCGTCCATGATCTCTGCAGAACATGAATGCATATGGTATATTCAGACCCAAAGAGAAACTCACCATCTCCATATACATCAGGGTGCTCCCTGAAGCAGTCCTGCATCGCCTTGAACTTCTCCACACAGTCGATGCCCTTGGGCTCCTTCTCCGAGAACACGAAGCAGGAGAACGCCTCCCGGAACTGTGCACCACAGATGCCGTGGGCCATGCCGCCGAGGCAGGGGCAGTCCCAGTTGATCTCGCCGGTGACAGGGTTGAACGCACCTCCAGCGCCCTCGGCGTCGTCTTGTTCCCCCGCGGCGCCTTCCGCAGCCTCGGCAGGCTTGGGCTGCGGCGAGTCCGATTGCGGGGTCTCATCCGATGGGGTATCTTCGTGATGTAGGGAGGGCTCGGGGGTCAGGACGGTGGAATTTGTGGCGGAGAGCGGGTCGGCAGACACGGACGCTTGAGGCGAAAGCGGGGCCGACTTCTCTCTCGGAGCTTTCACATTGTGAGGTCCTCGGACATGAGCAGGAACGCATAGGAGTCACTTACGATGCGTAGCTGAGTCCAAGGCAATCTGGTTCTCGCTTCGGAGGGCCCTCCAGGCGGCGTAGGATGTGAGCACGGCGGACGCTCCCACCGCGAGACCGACGCGACCGTTGAGGAACGCGTTCGCTGGACGCGTCGTCGAGGTGTGTACACATCGCCTGAGAGGCAGTCTTTGCAGTGAGCGGAACATGGTGCGGGCGAGATGGTCGTTCGAGAGAGAGGATGGGAGGAAAGATGCGAGCCGAAAGCTGACGAACGTCTCGCACTCCGGGGATTACTAAACTCGTCCGCCCCGGCAAAAAGCCACATTTTGGGTGATTAAATTCTGATTTCTGCTCATTTTCGACGTTCGTGAACACGAACGGCCTCCTTCGCACTTTATTCTCGCACTCGTTCCCTCTCAACCCCACAACTTTTGGTTATGAAGGCAATAACACAGAGTTTAGTGTCGCGGCAATTGCCGAAGAACAAGAAAAGCACGCGCCAAATGCTTTGAACCAGGAAATTCACTTTAACACCTCGACGGTCCTTCACCCATCTACAGGCTGCCTTCTACCCCGCATTTTGAACCCTCGAGGTCGACGGAAAGTGTCGTGGGCACCCATCAGCACAGCCTGCAAGCACACACCCAGCACGGGCACCACGAGGTCGGTCCCTTGTCTCCTAAAGCGCCGCCACGGGCTGCGATCACCACTCGACTCGGCGACAATCCGTGTTCTTTCTTACCGTCTCCGCGTTAACAGCATGTGAGGATGTTTGTATTTTTGTAAGATTTTCGTCGCTGACAACCGCACACAGATACATTGTAGTCCGTTGGAGGTACGATCTGCAGCGTTCATAGGGTTTCGCTGCTCATTGACAGTGTTTGATAGCCTTCCAGCGGTACTCGCGTACCATGGAACCTCCACCGTCAGTTGCTGAACAGCGGGCCACGGCTGTCGCAAAACTGAAACGCGCCGCCTCCCTTCCACGGATGAAAGATGGGCGGCGACCCCCGATGCACGTCGAGGCCGTCAGCGAGGGCGAGCGAGGCGACAAGCAGGATGACGAGAGCGCGCAGGAATCAGACAGCGGGAAAGCGGAAGGCGCTAGCGTAGACGTGTTCAATCCAGCGCATACAGAGGGCACAGAGGCAGGGGGCGGGCAGGACAACGAGCCTGAGGGGCCGGACGACAAGGCTGACGACGTCCAGCCATCCGAGGACCTGTCGCCCTCGCCAGAACGACCGACGACCCCGGCCAGGAAGCGCCGCTCCCGCTCACGAGCACGCTCGCGGGGCTCGAGGGACATGCGCAACAAGACCAAGACGCCCCCGCCCGCCGTCGTCAACGCCGCGAACGAGTCGTCCGCAGACGAGTTCGGGCCTGACGACGCATCGCCATCGCCACCCGTCATCTCCCCCATCCCGTCGCACTTCGCCATCCTCCAGGCCTCCCACCTCCTCCGCTCCCCGATCTCGCCTGGGTCCCCGCTCCCCATGTTCTACCCCGGCACCACCCCACCGACACCCATGCTGCCCACGCTCGATGATATCCAGAAAGGCATCGGCCTCTTCCGGTCCAACAGCGTCGGCGCGGCACGCATGATGGCAATGCAGAAGCTCACGGGGGGCACCGAGCCGCTCGACATGACCCTCGGCTCGCCCTCATCTACACCGCTTGGCCGCAACAACACAGTCGCGGGCGGGGAACGCATTGCCGCGCGGCGCAACTTGCTACGGCGCCTCGGCGAGAGGGTCAAAGAGGCGGACACTGATGTTACAAGCGGCGGGGAAGAGCTCACGAGGCCTGCCACGCCTGGGTCAGGCGCGGCTGCAGCAAAGCGGAGACGGCGGCGGTCGAAACGGAGTGAGTCTCGTGCGTCGACGGTGCTGGACGATAGAGAAGACGGCGGGCAGCCCTCGACGACGCCTCTCCCGCCTCCCTCGCCGTCCCCTCTGCTCGCGCATGCCACACGACGGATGGAGTCGCCGTTCCCGGGAGTGTCAGGCCGGCGGACACCCGCACAAAACCTAGACGAGCTGCACTCACCGATGGGCGGACGCGGCGTCGTCGTCGAGGAAGAGGACGATGACGCGCTCGATCAACGGCTGCGGACCCCCGCGCGCCGCGTCGGCCAGCAGCTTCCCTCCACCGTCTCCATGGACTCCGCGCCCAACGGCAGCGGCGTCTCCGTGCCGTTCTTCGTGTCCTCGAAGCTCGCGGAGGCGTACAAGCCGGACGCGTTCCCCGCGAGCCCCTTTGCGACGCCCCTGCGCGAGAAGCTGGGCGACGAGGACGAGGAGTCGGACGCGTACCGGGAGCTGCGCCTGCGTGCGCCCTCGCGCGCGCGGACGCAGGAGCCGAGCTGGGTGCCTGATCCAGGTGTGTATATGCGCGGTGATATGTTATCCGGGGACGTGGGCTGACGGTTTGTTTGTTGTAGTGCCGATGCGCATGCCCGTCGATGAGGACGAGCTGGACGACCCAGACGAGCTTGACGAGCCTGACGAGCCCGATACCGAGAATAACGATACGGGGGCCGAGAGCCAGGACCAGGACCAAGACCTGGATCTGGACCGCGAGCAAGAGCAAGAGCAGGACGAGACACTGCAGGACGACGGCCTCCCGCAGCCGTCCGACAGCCGGTCCTCTCGCAGCTCGTACCCCTCGTCGCTCAGACATTCCGCACCACCGAAAAACCTGGTCATCGAAGTCGAAACATCCCCCGAGCTCCCTGCAGCCCACGTCCCGCCCTCGCCGCTGTCCCCCTTCGCACTCGCATCCCCCTCGCAGCCGGACACGCAATCCGAGCAGCCACCCTCTTCCCCTGCCCAGTACCCACGCCGCCTCGAAGTCGCGACCCCCATTCAACCCGAACGCGCCCCCTCCACCACCGAGTTCATCGAATACGACGACAGCCGCCCCGAGACGACGCCCAAGCGCGGCGGGGACAACCCGACGACGTGGGAGCGCCTCAAGAACTCGCTGTCGCGCAGCAACTCGGGCACGGGCCGCCGCTCGCGCACGAACAGCATCACCGCGCGGGATAGAAGGTACAACACCGACTCGAGCGTGAGCCGCGAGAGCGGGATGAGCCAGAATAGCACGGGCGGGAAGGAGAAGGAGAAGAGCGAGCAGCCGGGCGCGGGGCCGCCCCAGCCGAGCCCGTCGCTCGTCCAGTCGCCGTCCGCGTCGGGCTCCATCCTCTCGCTCGCGCCACACAGCGCGCCGCCCGGGGGGTCGTCTCCCATCCCGCCGCCGGCGACCGCCGACCTGCCGCGGTACGCCGACCCGAAGCTGTTCCCGTTTCCGGGGATGTACCAGCTCGAAGAGCAGCTCAACAAGTCGCGGGGCATCGTCGCGTCGGTCTCGTCGCCCGACGTCATGGCGCCGGGCAGCATCGAGGCGGCGCCGAGCTCGAGCTCGTCGAGCAGCGCGACGACGAAGAGCCCGCAGGCGGCGCGGGACCGCAAGCTGTCGCACCAGGCGTCGGACAGCCGGCTGCTGTCGAGGTTCAAGGTGCACAACACGGTACCTCCGAACTCGCCGAGCTCGTCTGGTGACTACTTCAGCTTGAACAGCCCCGTGTCCCCGTCCCCGAGCTCCGGCGCGAACGCGAGCAATACGGGCTCGCTGAAGCTGCCTATGAACCGTGAGGGCGTGAAGAAGTGGCTGAAGAAGTTCTCGTCGCAAACGTCCACGCCTGCCACGCCCTCCACCCCGCTCACGCCGTCCGCCGACTCACGCATGCGTCTGGGGCAGAGGAGGCCGTCGCTGTCGGACCTGCGCACGCTCATGCCCGGGCGCAGGGACGACCTCTCGAGCGACTGGGAAGAGATTGGCACGAGCGCGGCGACGACGAGCAACCCGTTCCTCGAAGAGGCCGCCGACGATCGCAGGTTGCCCCTGCCTAACGTGCCCGAAGTCTCGCTCTCGCCGCCTGCCTCGCCTCCTGCCTCTCCGCCTCAGCCCCAGACCCGCCAGCCGCCACCCAAATCTCTGCCACAGCCGCCTGTAATCTCGACTCCGCCGATAGTCCGCGAATTTGATCGCCCCCCAAATGGGGCAGTCGACTTCCCTGTCTTTCCGTCGCCGCCTGAGCCGCCGTCGTCGACTACGCCTGATCCCCAGTCGTCGTTAGATGAATATACGATCAGATCGACGTCAGAGTCCATGTCATCGCGGGTGTCGTCTTCGCCCAACTCGCCCGAAATCGCAACGTCTGAACCATCGCGGGCAGAGATCATGCTCGAACGCCTGGACGAGGCCCTGGGACGCGGGTCGCGGAGCTCAGTGTGGCCCATCAACCTGGACGATCCCCCGCGGAAGCTGCTCCTCTCATCGCCAGTCCTGCAGGTGGCGAACGCCAACACCGTGAAGGACCGCTTCCTTTTCCTCTTCAACGACCTCCTCATCATCGCTAAGCCCACCGTGCAAGATCAAGACGTCCTCCTCGACACGGCAAGACCGACCCCGATCGACCGGAAGTTCATCGTCAAAAGCGTCGTGCTTCTCCGCGAGCTCAAGTTCAGCGCCGACCGCGACGAGCCCCGGACGAAGGCCTCGGCGTGCGTCAGTCCCACCAGACACCCCATCATCCGCAACTTTGTACACCAGTTTGCGAAGGACCCCGACTATGCGATCCACAACCTCTTCCAAAAGAGCAACTGCCAGGTGGATGGCCTTGCGCTCGGGCAGCTGCTGTTCCGCACCACTGACCTTGATCGTGTCCGTCTTGGGGAATACCTTTCCAAACGAACGTCCAAGACCATCCTGAAGGCGTATCTGGACAGCTTCGGCTTCGCCGCCCTCCGCATCGACAAGGCCCTCCGTGTCTTCCTGCTGTCGATCTGGATCCCCCCAAAGGCTGCCCTGGATTATCTGGTGGACTCGTTCGCAAGTCGATGGTATGAAGCAAACACGAGTATGATTGCGTGGGACAGGGACCTCGCCATGAGGCTCGCGCGTGCCATTGTGCAGCTCAACGATGCGATGCACGGAGGCATTGCGCAGACGCCGGGCATGACTGGGTATCCTAAGCGCAACATCATCAGCCGGGACTTCATCGATGCGTTCCGCAGATACGACACCCGCAATGCCGTGTCGGACGAGTATCTCGACAAAATATACGCTGCTATACGTCGCGAAAGGCTGTCTCAAGCTCGTAACCCTTCTACCGACCCGAATCCAAATGCTGTGCTCTCCGGAACGCTTCCTATATCCATCAAGCGACCCCTACCAGCGAGGTTGACATATCGTGTTCAGTCCGAGCCGATCGTTCTCCGCATTACTGCTTCAGATCCACACCTGACCATCCAGCTCTTCGGTCAGGATCTTGTATTCGATCCACCATTCCTCACTTTTGCCAAGAGCTCAGAGGCGTCTTTCAGGGTAACGGGTACTTCCCTTGGTGCTAAGACGATCGTCATGTGGAGGTCAGGCGCAAACGCGCTATCCTATACGGGCTTGCCTCTGAGCAGTCCTGTTATGGTAGAGCGCGCATTCATGCGGAATACTTTCCAGCTTGCATTCGCCGACCACACCGCCACCAAGAGGAGGTACATGTTCAGTGTCGACGACCCTCTGATCCGTCACCAATGGACTGTCTCTCTCAAGCAACAGATCGAGAAGGCATCTGCATCACCCGCAACCTCGGTCGCGGACTCTGCTGGTCCCAGCAACAGATTGCCGCACGCTGTGGACAACATGGCATTCCATATCCTCCAAGACACGCTCATTCACCCACACGACTATCAGCGTCAATCTGGCGTGTCGGCATCAGCGGTGGACAACGCGTTGGCACGACTCACTGGCTCATACCAGAACAGCCCTAACGGACGGGCCGATCGCACCCGGACTCGCCCCGATGGTCCACATACACGGTCAAAGTCCCGTAGCAAGATGTACCACAAACATGGCGCGGGTAGGATGGAGCCCGAAGTCGATGATCGGGAGTTCAGTGGCGACGAGTATCTACGCGACGACGCTCTCGCTTCGCAACGTCCAGAAGAGCGCATATGGAGCGGTCGTGATCTCGAGGTGGTCTGTCGGCAGAACAGCATATTGCCCTCTGTGCTGATGTACCTCCGCGTGGAGAAGGCGGACAATGTGGATGGAGTTCGAGCTGAATCGTCACTACGCCCGTGACCGCAGCATGCACCAAAGTCTCGGATTATGCCATTCGTGAGTACGCGTTTTATTGGCGATGCAACCAGCGACTAACGATACTCTAACCAGCTTGTATCATACACCTGTCATTGCTATCATCTGTCTATGCTGCTCTGTACAATTTCCTGTCGTATATGTGGCAATCATCTCGCATCTTTTTTTCCATACTCAATGCCCTCATTGTCGCATCATAGAATATGGCAGCGCTCCTTAATGCACTCGGTACTCCAGTCGCCGTTATTAGCCTCTCACTTCCTTCATTCTCTTTCATTCCATATGTGCGATACCATTCTTTGCCACGGAATACCTAATGTATTGTATTCTGGTCCACTGCCACGAAATATCACGAACTACTATTATTATTGTTTACAGGCTTCATGACACCGTATGATGGCAGCGCGACTACATCCTCTTGATGCGCTCCTTGAGATCTTTCCAGGATGGTCTCTCCAAGTCGAAGCCCTCCCCAAGCCTTGCGAACGTAGAGTCACCCAAGCGAGCAACTGGGCGTAGCTTTGCTGGGTCTACTGTCTGCCCATCTTCTGTTAGAACGGCATTTCGAACGTGTATATGTTTGATGAGCCCAAAGACCAAAGTCGTAGTTATCTCTTGTAGTTTGGGTGAAACGATGTCCATGATGTTGTAGAGCTGCGAAACATGACTGAGATCGTGGTTTGAACCCAACGATAGCGCTTACTTCGCATTCTAAGCCGACCGCACTTTCCTTCACTCGTGGTGGTTTCACATGTGTCTGTGAATAGAATGGATGAAGTTTCCGTTTATTGATCGAAGATCACACTAGTCACGCTTACGCTGGGCTCTGGAGTTAGTCCACTGACAATCCACTCATCTACGTGAGCAGGGGCCTCTACCGCGCAGGCGTTTGCGGCTTCCACAAATGGTTCGCTGATAACATTCACTGTGAACTCCTTGGTGTCCTTGATGTTTTCTCTCGTATCTTTTGGCCGTCGTTTGCTCAACGTCAGGGAGACTGTAAGTAGCGGGGGATCATGGGAAATCTGCAGTTCATCCAACCTTGTGTCAGAACCGTAGAGAAAACTTGGATTGACATAGGCATAGCAGATACACTGACCAGCGAAAAGTAGCTGGAGGGTTTGCGATCATCAATACATGTTACTTCCGAGAAGCTGTAGACGAAGGCCGTACCTCATTGGAGCTAGGTTTCGTGCGCCATCCGCGGACAGTGTAGATACAAATGCGATGGGACGGGGAATCACTGCGCTTGTCAAAAGGCGATACAGGTCTCTAGGTGATGCATGAGTGAAAGCTACTATCCACACAGTTCCAGCCGACAATGCTGGATCATTGCAGTCTGCCTCACCTTCCCGGAACGTCTGACGCATGCCAGCTCTTCCAGCCCTTTTCTTCTTCTTTTGTCCATTCGTCAAATGTATTTCCTTTGTTCACGCCATGACCCAAATCCCATTCGGGATTTGGCGGCCGTGTGAGTCGAAAGGATGCCTTCGGGCTGAAGTCGGGTAACCCCGCAGTTGAACTTGATAGTCTCAAGAGCGAAGAGGTTCGGATCTTGGACAGTCCCTGCATTGATCTGAGAGACATCGGACTCATGCCTCTAAGTAAGCGAACAGTGGCTCTTTGCGTATCAAGGTTTCAAAGGTAGGTTAGGTCCAGGCGTAAGTACCGTGTAAAGCGCGGAATCCGGTTTACCGGCCGGTTCGTGTGGTGAGCGGGAGATGCCGAACGCCACAAAGGCAGATGCTCACCAAAATCGGACAACGCACGTGGATTAGACAAACCCTGGAGAGCCTCAGCTCGAGGTGATAGTTACTCGGCTTACAGTTGATAGGTCTTAACAATGACGACATGCGAAGCAAAGCAAATAGCAAGATAGCATCTTTACGGTGGACTCGGCAGGCGAGCTACCGCGGATCGATCTTATTCTCGATACCTAATAGCTGACAGAATGCAGCGGTCTGTGGATTGGGGAAGTGCGGGGCTAGTGAAATTAACATTGAGTATGCATCAAGAGAGCAGAAGTAAATGTCTTTACGTTGCATATTGTCAGGGCCAGTGCATTGTTCTGGCGGAGGAGCAGTGACAGCGAAATGTTGACAACTGTCGATCGTCTTGATCAAGGGCGTGTCTCCAGAAGTGCCTGCGGGAATGTTGTAGACGTTCGATCGTACCCATTCTAGTTCGCGTTGTACGGCGGCACGAGCCTCGGCCTCGTCCGGATACGCCATTTGCTTGGTATCGAGTGACATGTATGGATTGAAAGCGCGTGTTATGGCGAGCCACTCAGGATCGAACGTTAGCACCGGTTTAGGGGCTCCCGACTCCTCGAGAGATGAAGAGCGCGAAGAGGTAGATGCCACAAAATTTGGAGGCTCTGGAACATCTACGACCTAGTTAGTTGCCCAGACATGACGTAGCGATCAGAAGCATGGACCAAGCGACATGGCGTGCTGTACTCACTTCAAGGAACCTACGCCTGGGAAGACACTTGTCCAGCGCTAGAAATCTCGTCTCCCTCGGTTTTGAGGGTGGTGGTAGAGGCGCTACGACTTCCTCTTCCTCATCGTCCAACTTAATTTCATCTGGGTTCGCAGGTAGAACTGCAGCATTGCCACTAGCTTCTGCTTGCGGCGGAACAGCTGACGCACTTTCATCAGCGTCGATATCATCGATACGAATCTCATCTGGATTTTCGTGCACCATTTTCGATGCCTCTTGGATCAGGTTATCGGGCTCGTGGATAACTTTTGCCTCGAACCGTGTGTGCAAATGCGCGGCAAACCACCACTGGGGTTTCAAGTTTCGTAGGAGACCCATCATCGGAGGTGAGCCAAGGGCACCTTTGTTGATATCGTTACGAAAGAATGGCTTGTGTCGAAGAAGACCTCGGAGGTCCCCATGGTGCTCGATGGACTGGGGCCAGTCATGAGAGAGGAAGATGTTTGGGGAGCTCAACTACGACAAGGAGTTTTAGCGTATATATGCACAATATGAGGATGATGACGTACCAGGGACAGGCGGAGAATGTTGTATTCTCGGACGTGATAGATACTCCGCATAGTACCTCGGTCATACGGTACGCGCTCGAAGTGTCCTGAACAGTATCATGAATGAGCCCTGGCTTCGCATGTGATTGAAAGTTTCGTACCCTTTCTAAAGTCGTAATCTTGGAATATACCTGACGCTCCTGCTATCCGAATTCCGTTGACTTGTACACATCCTGCATGGCCAAGGAAATACATGTTCGGGGCCAACCAGCCACCGTGGTACCTATGCCAGAGTTACATCGATGCAAGGATCTATTAGCGCATGCGAGACGACATACAGCTCCCAGAAGTAGTTTGACGCTTCGTGGTTCCCCCCAATGACAATTGTCAATATTGGCGCGGTTTTCTCTCCAGTGTAGTATCTGTTAGATAGCGCTATTGGTTATTCTATACCTCCTATGATGACTAGGAACGCATACCTACTTATAGAACTCCCCCAATTTCTTGTATTTGTCTGGCACCGCCATGCACTGTAGGTCCTGCTTGTTCCTGATGGCTTGAAAGTCTCCGCAGATGATGAGAAGAGAGACCT
Organism: Pleurotus ostreatoroseus; assembly: GCA_005298045.1. Taxonomy (NCBI): domain Eukaryota; kingdom Fungi; phylum Basidiomycota; class Agaricomycetes; order Agaricales; family Pleurotaceae; genus Pleurotus; species Pleurotus ostreatoroseus. The sequence continues at coordinate 68,846 of SWBT01000441.1, read as the reverse complement.
TGTAGTTATTCTGAGCTTCTAGTTGAGCAATGTGTGTATATATCGCGTCCAGTTCTCCATGGCAGCAACCTTCTACAGCGATCTAGGACATAATGTCAGATAGATACGGTTCCTAGAATATTTACAGACCTTCATTTTGTGTTTTCTCGGTTTGCTGCGACGTGTGCCGGTGAATGACCTGACTCCCGAGGAGTGTCTAAGGCAGAACTTTCGTAGTGAAAGAAGCAGTTTGGCTAGAAGCAGGTTGAAGACACCTCGGAGAGCGTGTACTCCCTCCAGACTCCTTCCGCGCCTGAAAGATCGAGCATTATATTACGTCAGCTGCTTTCTTATTGGCGCTAATTATTTTGACCGAAACTTGCTTGAGGTCATCTACCACTGACTACGATGTTGCGCACAATGTAAGCCATTCGAATCCATGTGATACGATTACGGTTCATCAGCCTTTTAGAAAGCCAAAGAATGCACGATCGAAAAGAGCACTTCAAGCTCGCGAGCCGAAGGAAATCGAGGATCCTCGGACTGTGATATTTGTGAGGGGAACCCATGCCGGAGAGAAGGTCCTGAATGTGATGAAGGAGCTGGTGCGTGATCTGTATGGGTCTGCTGTATATCGGATACTGATCTATGCACAGATGGCACTCAAGCGACCGAATGCAATCTCGTTCTCAAAAAAGAACGCAGTACGACCTTTCGAAGACGCATCGTCTCTGGAGTTCTGGGCGCAGAAGAACGACGCAAGCTTCTTCGTTGTTGGGCAGAGTACGAAAAAGCGACCAGATGGCATGGTATTTGTGCGCATGTTTGATAACAGGGTGCTGGACATGTGCGAGGTGGGAGTGGACGGTTTCGCCGCTATGAACAGTTTTAAGGTGCGCTTAAACAAGATCTCGTGAAGATACCAATAATCACCTCAATATCTTAGACACCAAAAGCGACTCCTGGGCATAAGCCATTGTTGCATTTTGCATCCGAACTCTTTGATACCCATCCCCGCTTCCAACAACTAAAATCCATCCTCCTCGACTTTTTCAACGGCGAAATAATTGAGAGCATATGCTTGACAGGCATCGAGCACGTCATCAGTATCAGCCTCTCCCCCACACCCGCAACCCTCAACAACGCTACCACTACGCTTTCCATCGCAGGCACCTCCACCGACGACACAGCTTCGCTACCAAAAGTACACATTCGGGCGTACACAACCCGATTCCTTGCTTCCGGGACCCGTATACCCAGAGTCGAACTCACACCAATGGGTCCTTCGCTAGATCTCACCCTGCGCCGCCACACAGACCCAGACCCAGAGATTTTAAAGCAAGCGTTGAAACGTCCCAAGCTGAAGAAGCAGGACGTGGAGAAGGGGCTGGGCAAGCGGAAGAAGAACATGGAGGTCGACGAGATGGGAGACTTGAGGGGCAGGATACATGTTGCGAAACAGGATTTAGGGAAGCTGCAGACGAGAAAGATGAAGGGTCTGAAGAAGGGTTTGGACCAGCAAGAGGACGAGAGCGAGGACGAGAGCGAAGAGGAGGGTACTGGCCAGAGGAAACGAAGGAGAGTAGACTGATGGTATACTCTCAGCTGTTTTTCCTATTCGTACGTTGTCTGTGTCTTGTCATGTTGCAGCCAGACTTCCACTATCGGTTTGGGATTGTGTTATGTGCTCAGTCCAAACAGTAATAAGCGAAAGCCGTGTCAGATTTTGTTACGCTATTGGTACACGGGGACATGTCAAAGCATCTATAGTACATCAAGCAGCTGACGTTTTTGCAGTGAGCTTTTCATGATCAGAACCTCTCGCGGACAGGATCGAAACCGGAGAGACGTCCACTAGTCGGAGTCTCCAAGAGCTCGAATTCTCCATAGTGCACGAACTCGTCGTCTGCAGTCGGCAGAGTCGCAGTGGCTACAGCAACGGAAACTTTGAGCGTAGGGATATTGTGAATGTCCAGTTCGTGGTGTCCGAGCTATCACTAAGTTAGAGTCTCGTCTTATGTGGATGATGGTCCGGAAGACATACCGTGGAAACTCGCCAGTGCAAGTGTTTCTTCAAATACTTCCCGACTTCGTCCTTGTCCAGGGACTGCAGCGTCTCACCCTCGACCTCCCTCTTCTCGACGATGGCGTCAATAAGGGACGATGTGATGGAGATCTGTCCGGTGACGAGACGGGTCTCTTCGTGTTCGGCCTGCGAGGCACAGTTCGAGCACTTGCCGCGCTTGAACTGGCTGCCTCCGAAGAACGAGATAATGCCAAGCTTCTCGGCGGACTCCCAGCTCCTGACTTCTGAAGGGACGCCACCGAGGAAGAAGTTGATAACGAAAGTTTGGCCTTCGTTGGCAAAGCTGTGGTTCGGAACATATCAGTTCATGCTCAACTAAATAATGGGTTGCGAAGGCATACATACCGATCGACACGAACGTTAATAACGTATTCGTTGTATTGGCGCTCCTGGATAGGCAAAGTGCTCGGTTCGGCTTTCGGTAGATGCTGGGGAGCACCGCGGGCGATACGACGAACCGCGTCGAGGGACGGAAGAGCCCAGCCATACTTCTCTTTGAGAGCCTTGCGAATATCCGCGCAGAACAACGGCTCGTTGAACTTGCCACGGGTGTGGTACTTCGGGAGCCAGTCCTGCAGCTCCTCGAACGCATAGCCGAAGTGGTTGATGTAGCGGCAGCCGTCCGAGTCATAGACCGTGCCGTCCGTGTCCTTGTGGAACGGCGTCAAGAGATCGGTGGTGGTCTCTTGGCTGCCGTACGGCCTTGTGTATGTGCCGGAAGAATCCTCTTGGGAGACTCCGGTGAACCATGGCTCGACCGTGCCACTGATCCATTTGTCGTGAGGCCAGTCCTTGTGGTCTTGAGGGTTCAGGGCTTGGAAGATGGACAACAGCCGTTCGACGTTTCTATTTGGAGAGTTAACTAGGGATGTCTAGATTGCGCTGGATCAACGTACCCATGGTGCATCCAGAAAGCGGGGTCGAACGCAGCAACCTCGTTCTCAGACATATGTCCGTAGGTCATACCTCCAATGAAGACATGCACGTTGTTGTGCACACCTTCCAATGACTTGTAATCCTTGACGTTTCCAGAACCAGTCCAGCTCGTGTTTGAGAACGGAGGGTAGCTACGCATCATGGAGAAGAGGTCGTACACCTCTTGCACGAGCTGCTGGCCTCCGGGACGCGTACCTACACCATTGTTGATAGACTGCTCGACTGCATTATTGTCACTGATGCCTTGCGCCCATGTTTTTTGAACTTCAAACGGCCTTTCCTCGTCGTACATCTCAGGATGGCGGACGGTATACGGCGCCCTGGAAAACTAAGGGCGACGTCAATGAGAATCAATACTTCAAAGAAGTTAAGCCAACTTACCGGCACTGTCTGATCACCCGTTTCGATTACATCAGATATTCCGTCGATGGTCCCTTGGGAGTTGAGTGGGAAGGCATAACGGTACATAGGGTTGTCGATCTCCTCCACGAGACCATTGGGACGCTGGACGGGCCACTTGGGCGAGCGCATCAATTCAGGCACCACCATTCGATTCGGGATAGCATTTGGTGCCCTGAGAGCCCAGTCCCAGTACGGGTACCGCCAGTGGTCCACGGCAGGCTTCAATCTGGCCTGTTCCTCCGGAGAAAATTCACTGGCAACCTCCTTCATACACTCGTGCACCGCTTGCTATAGGCCAGAGATAAGTGGGCTGATAATAACATTCATCTGGCCAGTACATACCTCAACAAGTGTGACGTAGAGCCGGTGCCACGTCGGGAACAGGATGCTTGCATGGGTACAGTAGCCAAGCCACTGCTGGTCGCTGGGTTTAACGGCACCCTTAGAGCTATCCCACTCAGCATACGGTTCACCGTGAATACCTGTGATGTACAGAAGAACTCAGATTTAGAGCCTGACTTCATAAGGGGAATACCTACCGCTGATCTGGAACCACGAAAGACGTTCCTCGCGGGGCTTGCGTTGAATACGCTCCAGAGCGAGTATGAACAAGTTGAGTTGATCTTTGGCGTATGGGTTGTACTCCGGGTTGGCGAATTTGTTGATTTCGTAGCGGAGAGGACGAGGACCGTGCGGCACAACGCCATCATGAATACCGACGATGGGATATGTTTGAGTCGACATCGTGGGGCGAAGCAGCTGGTATGATGGAGTCCGACGAGAAAGAGCTACTGGAAGCTGAAGCCAGTTAACTCTGCCAAGGTTGCTTTTATATGTGTTCGGTCGGCCATCTCACCATAAACTTGCACAAATACCGTGCCAGACCTAAGGACAGCCTTTCCCATTCTTGAAAACACCGTTGCTGTACAAGACAGCGGCAATTCTGACATACGGCCAGATCATCGACAACGCTTGGCTATCGATTGAGGTGCAGTTGAGAGTGCGAGCCACTTAGAGCGACTAACATCTTCCACTCGTGACCGGGTATTTGGAAAGATGAGGTTCACGAGAGTGATTCGCGGGCCCATTTGACTGCATAGAAAGCCTAAAGCGTTGATGCATGGAGGGAAGCTCGCTTTAACAGATGAAGAGGTACGGCGATAGAAACTGACCGTACTGATTGACTACTCGATTCCGATGCATGGTTTAATTTTGATGTCGCAGCCCCGAGGCAATTATGCTGGCCGAAGACAAACGTGCCTTGCATTACGTAGACTGGTGAGCACCTGCACCCTCTTCCAGCGGTTCGCAGACTGTTGGCATGATGAAAGGGTCGACTTTAACGTCATGTGGTCCTCCACAGCAGAGGCTAGGCAATGAAGCGACTTCAGTCAGAGTTCCAAAGGATATCTGGGTATTGATGAATGCTTGAGACTGAGTCGGTACTTGCGGTAACCTGATGCATGCGACTCAATGCACGGAGACGCTGTGATTTACAAGCCATCGCGGTTATACGCCACTGAGTAATCCAATCTGTAAGCAATTGTCTATAAAGCATCATATTGGCCTCATTCATCTTGACGCACACCATGAAATGGTCCCTGTAGAGTCTCGGCTAGCTCGAGGGCTAGGTAGGTATCCGACGAGGCTCAAGGTGCAGCAGAAGTGCCGTTCGGCGCCAAAGTACATGAATGATATGATGACTAAGCAGTCTGGATATATAAGCGCCTTGATCATTAGAACCGGAGCTAAGTATCTAGAGTAAATATATTGTGATATTTTCAAGTTCATCAAGAATACAGCAAAGCCAGATATATCTTCTCATTTTTTTCTTCTTCTGTGTTTCTGTCGTTCTATCAAGAACCAGCTAGTACTCCGTATTGCCAAGCCAATGCTTCGGCGCTTCGAAATGACGACCTGAAGCTTCGAGCGCTAATGTGTTCCTGGCTCGGTTTGTTTTGGTCGGGCGAGCGCGATCCGTTCTTTGCTGTCTACCGCCATGGCGTCCTCCTCCGCGCCTCGGACCTATGACTATACGGAAGGAGCCTCTGCAATTGACATAGAAAACGCTATCGTCAATAACCGTCGTTCCAGGAGGGACTCGCAGTACGATGGCGAAGGTTACATGTTCGACGGACCGGGACATGTGGTGAACCCCAGCAGCGTATCACGCATGTCTCTCTCGGAGCATGGTCGGAGGAGTAGCGAAACCTGGCGCAGGTCTTCACAAGGCCGCCGGAAGAGCGAGGACCGTGGTCGTCGGTCGTTGAGTCGGCACGCAAGTCAATCTAGCCAGGTATCCTTAGCCACGGACGGAGAACAGCGATCTCTCGTAACAAGCGAGTACGAAAGCGAAGATGAAGCGCAGTCTCGCGGGGCGAGACGACCAAGGCGTAAGTCTACGACGTCGCCGCAGAGGTCAACAGTTTTCGAAAATATCGCATCGATGTTCGGGCGCGCCGCACCCACAACCGAGTCACCTCCGCGGAGTCGCCGCCCATCAATATCAAGTCGAGGGTCGAGGATATCGCGGAGAACGTCGAGCCGAGGATCCGACTATGCAGTGGATACCGCCGATGAGGATGAGGAGCGCTGGGGCTACTCTTCTGGCGAGGAAGATACGGAGTCGGAGGCCGGAGACAATCTTGCGCGACATGCATCGGACAACGAATCCGCATATCGAGAGGAGTCCTACCCGCCTTCTCCGAGCCTCGCGCTGCATATTATGTCGGGCGACCCAATCTTCGGCGATGAAGCGCGTATAGACATGGGCGAACTGGATCTCCTTGAGCCTCCGCCGCCGGGTCCTCCCAGCCGACAGACCATATATATTGCGGATGAGGATATACACATACGCTTCGTCGGATACGAAACAGTAGCTGTCCGTCAGTTTCTATGGCGGTGTTGCTGTGTCCTATCGTTCGGGATACTCGGCTTACTGGGTCATTGGTTTCCTCGGCTTTGGCTGCGCTGGGTCGCCCAAGAAAAAGCATTCAAGAACATGAGCCACGGCTTCATGGTCATCGAGGTCAGTGCGTTTTGTAAATATGATGCACTCAGAAATTGTCCGTGACGGTGCGAAAGACTGCCTACAGGGATATAGCCATATTTCCAACGCGGAAGATAACCTATCCATATCCTATAACTACGGTCTTCCCCGCACAGGTTGATGTCACGGTATCCAGAGTTCCTTCTAGAACTGGGGACATCGACCCCATAAACGGCGATGTATCTGCCGGCACTATGATGCTCCAAGAACTCCTAATAGTAGACTATCGCTATGCTCGATTTGCGATGGATCCTAGAACCGGCTTGTTCAGCATGGTCAAGTGTGTTACATACAAATCTTCGTTGGTCAACTGGCTGATATCAAATCTAGGGATTGGCGTGACTTATCATGGACAGGTATCCAGTCCGTAAAGGACGGTCTCGACCAGAATGTACAGGAACAGCGGTTAACGCTTTTCGGGCTAAATGTCATCGATATTGAAGGAAAGTCAACAATATCACTCCTTATTGATGAAGTGAGTCCCCAATGGTGCAAGAATGTAGACCACTGACATAGGGAATTGTAGGTCATCCACCCCTTCTACGTTTTCCAAATTGCCAGTATCGTGCTCTGGTCACTAGACGACTATTACTATTATGCGTTCTGTATAGCACTCATTTCTGCTATCAGTATCATTACGACGCTGGTTGAGACGAAAAAGGTCAGTAAATATAGGACTGGTTGCTCCATCAGTGACCTGATGCACCGTATAGACCATTACGCGTATGCGCGAAATGTCAAGATTTTCATGTCCGGTCAGCGTGTATACAAACGGGGCATGTGCGTTTCGTGTCCGATCTTCGTCTGTAACCGAAACTTACCGTACGAAACCTTAGGGAAACAGTGCGAATCTACGGATCTGGTACCTGGAGACATCGTCAATCTCATGGACCCGCCGCTCTCAGTCTTCCCGGCCGACATGTTCCTTCTGTCAGGAGACACGATTGTGAACGAGAGTATGCTCACTGGCGAAAGTGTCCCTGTTAGCAAAATACCGATCAAGGATGAAGATCTCGCCCGGTGGAAGGATCTGAAAGACGTTTCGGGCGACATCTCCAAAGGTTTCCTCTATGCAGGTACGCGGATAATTCGTGTACGAGGCGGGTTGACGACCGACGGGACCTCTGGGCCGCCCGCAATCGGTCTTGTGGTTAGGACAGGTGAACTGTGACCTGTACCCTCGATTCACTGCGCTAATTTGTCTTCAAGCTTTCAATACTACCAAGGGTGCTTTAGTCCGATCCATGCTCTTTCCCAAACCGATTGGTTTCAAATTTTACCGGGATTCCATTCGGTTCATCCTCGTTCTTGCGGGCTTGGCCGGTCTTGGCTTTTGTGCCAGTGCAGTACAATTTGTCCGACTTGGGGTAAGAAGATTTTTGTATTTCATCGATTCGGGACTTAGACCTTCTGCAGGTCAAGTGGCATACAATCATGCTTCGCGCACTGGATCTCATCACAGTCGTCGTCCCGCCCGCTCTGCCAGCTACACTCTCTATAGGAACGAGCTTTGCCATTGGACGACTCCGGAAACTTGGTATCTTCTGCATCTCTCCAAGTAGAGTGAACGTCGGCGGTCGCATCAACGTCTGTTGTTTCGACAAAACAGGGACTTTGACCGAAGACGGCCTCGATATTCTTGGCGTCCGTGCGCTCGAACGAAACGTGCAGCGGTTCGGCGAGCTCATCGAAGATGTCCACGACCTGCCGTCGGGCAAGGACAAGGACAAGGCGAACTTTCTTCACGCGCTCGCTACGTGTCATTCGCTCAAGATGGTTAGCGGTGATGTCATTGGCGACCCCCTTGACGTGAAGATGTTTGAGTTTACGAAGTGGACACTGGAGGAAGGCCAGGTTGGCGGAACTGGTGTGGTGAAAAGTCGGACGGGAGGGGATCGTCCGGCTGCGCTGGTGCAGACTGTGGTACGTCCCCCGGGATCGGCCAGATTCCGTGTCGAAGATGCGCTCAGAGGGTCTGCCCGTGTAAGTTCCAACCTGCTTCATCTTTGGCCTGTCTCGATCTCATTTGTTTAACAGCATGCACACTTTCTCGAGCTGGGAGTCATCCGAACGTTTGAGTTCGTCTCGTCTCTACGGCGTATGAGCGTCATCGTGAAGAAGCTCAAGAGCACTAGTATGGAAATTTACGTGAAAGGTGCACCGGAAGTCATGGGCGAAATTTGCGATAAAGATTCGTGTAAGTCTCTGTCCTCCTTGGTTAACCTCGTATTGACAGTGATATAGTCCCAGATGACTATGATGATCTGCTCTCTTACTATACAAAGCGGGGCTATCGTGTCATCGCTATGGCCGGGAAGAGCATTGACGGTCTCACATGGCTGAAAGCTCAGAAGATGAAAAGGTGTTCATTCACAGGGTAACAGTCGTCGGCATCGGCACTAACATTCGAGTATTGATAGGGAGCAAGCCGAATCCGGACTTAAATTCTTAGGCCTTATTATCTTCGAGAATAAGCTAAAGCCAGGGACGACACCCGCAATTCAAGCACTACGGGCGGCACATCTTGTGTGCAGAATGATCACAGGTGACAACCCTTTGACGGCGGTCAGTGTAGCCCGCGAGTGCAGCTTAGTTGGTCAAGCGGCCAATATTTTTGCGCCGACGTTTATTATAGGTGAGCTATTCTGGACATCGATCTCGGGATTTGTCTGACATTTTTCAAGGCGATGCGGCGACCCCCGCTTCGAAATTGGAATGGTCTTGTATGGACGAGCCCTCATGGAAACTAGACGACTACAGCCTAAAACCCCTCCTACCACCCGCACACAGAACATTCGAGTCGGATACTTCTGAGCTCCAAGATTACACACTGGCCATCACAGGAGATGTCTTCCGATGGATCCTCAACCATGCACCATTAGAGACCGTCCAACGCGTATGCACTACCATACTTATCACTCGCCTCCGGGTTGCTGACAAAGTCTCTCCAGATGCTGGTCAAGACACAGATCTTCGCCCGTATGTCTCCTGATGAAAAGAACGAGGTGGTAGAGAGACTGCAGGGTCTCGGATACACCGTGCTGATGTGCGGCGACGGTGCAAACGACTGCGCAGCCCTGAAAGCAGCCGATGTCGGTCTTTCGTTGTCGGAGGCTGAAGCCTCCGTAGCCGCGCCGTTCACCAGCCGGACCCCTGATATCAGCTGCGTCCTTGAAGTGATCAAGGAAGGTCGTGCCGCATTGGTCACGAGCTTCAGTTGCTTCAAGTACATGTGCGTATACATTTGACTCGAAACCAAGCCTTGACTGATTTGCTTTCAGGGCTTTATACTCTCTCATCCAGTTCACCACTATCACTCTACTATATTCTTTTGCCTCATCTCTTGGAGACTTCCAGTTCTTGTATATAGATCTCTTTATCATTATTCCTATCGCAGTCACTAGTGAGTTTTCTCATTACTATCGTCATGTTGGGGAGCTCATCAATCATTAACAGTGGGACGGACACTTCCCTACCCGCGTATATTCCCCAAGGGCCCTACCGCCAGCCTAGTCTCCAAGAAAGTACTCTCCAGCATCATCGGCCAAGTCTTGATTACAAGCGGCATCCAGTTCTGGGCCTATTTCTGGGTTAGATCACAAAGCTGGTATGCTGAATGTTAGATCGTCCGTTTATATGAAGTTGATTAATTTGGGTTCTAGGTACACACCGCCTATTGCCAAAGACCCGAGCGAAGACGATGGGAAACTGGAAGCACGGAACTTCGAAAACTCTGCTTTGTTTTTGGTGTCGTGTTTCCAATACATCCTCGTTGCCGCAGTCTTCAGCATCGGCCCTCCTTACCGAAAACCAATGTGGACCAACGGTTTGTCTGTCACCACTCATTTTCTTAGAAGATACTCACACGTTTCGTGCAGCCCTTCTCATGATCTCGATCATCTCCCTTGCGGCATTCAACATTATAGTTCTGCTGGCTCCGTCGGGCTTCATCAACTCAATATTGGAGCTCATGGTGCTTCCCGCCGCTGGAAGGGTCACGCTGCTGTTCATGGTCGTTGTCAACGTCGTACTCTCCATGGTCTTCGAAAAGTGGGGCGCACCAGCAGCGTCAGAGTTCGTAGGTTACATCCTCGACCTACGCCGGCGTCGCATCCGAGATGGAAAGACCTACAAGGCGATCGAAAATGGGATTCGTTAGCTTATTAGGCTGGCTTGTCGTGAATAAGACAATCTGATCTGGACTGAGTACTTAGCAGATTGTTTGCTCTTGAGAACAGGCGACCTGCACAAACACCTGGAAGCTCAGTGCTGGGCCATAGCCGGCCGTCGCGATGTGGCAACAAGGTGCGTGATAGTATGCCATGATGGGCGCTCCGCGGTGGCCCTCGGGAGCTTGAGTCCTTCCATACTCGTCCGATACAAACACGGGAGGTGTGACATGCATTACCGTTAATCTCTACATCATATACTGCAAGGCATGGACGAGCTCGAATTACTGGCTATGTGGCAGTTACAATACAATTACAGGGTCAACCATGCGTGGAGGTCACAGTTGATCGAAAGCATGATCAAGCCTGAGCCTGGGGGTTTTGCAGACGAGCCAGTACCTAAACGGCCTTTTTTACCGCCGTTGCGACTACGGCTTCATCCACGTAAGCATCTATGTCCTCGTTGGAAAGACCGAGGCTGTCGGCCATTCGCAAAGTACTAGTTGCAGTGGTTTTACGTTTCTTGTCGTCACTGTGGACGACATAGACACCGTGCTATTATTCGAGGAGCTATGAGAATCGATACTAGGAGCCGATTTTAATAAACTAACCGTGAAATTTCCCATAACACTAGTTTCACGTCTTCTGAAAGATGGGCCATAAGTTCTGTCTGCGTCCATAACAGTTTCCACCTGTGAATGGGTTAAGGATTTACTATGGCCTTCTGTAGATACAAAGCGGCCCACTTACAAGCGGAACTTCTGGGAGAGCCTTGTTATTTGCAGAAAGTAGGTTTGTTTGGGAAACCGTTGAAGTAGGTAGAGGGTTAGACATTGTAAAGGAATGCCGACGAGGAGTAGAAGCGAGGATACCAACGAGGAGAATTCGAGCATTATAGCCATCGATTTATACATTTCGTGCTGGGGGACAGTATCTCAGGACAGCTGTAGTAAATTAATGTCCAGGATTGAGGCCGGTGGCGTCAGTATACATGGCCAGGAACCTTTGGCCACACCCTTGACACATTTCGTGGATATCGTCAAGGAGGTTTGGCATATGAACCCTGTCCGTACACAAGCGAAGAGAGATGCCAAGGGGTATCAACGCATGTTGTTGATGTAACTTTTCCGGCCTGGCGGCCTTCATGAGGATCTGCAAACGAAACTGGAGAAATCAGCAATGCGGTGCAACCCAAGCAATTCAGAACAGAGACGGCCCCTACCTTAGTCATAAGCGAAATTTAACATTCAGAGTCACCCTCGGAAGTCTCAAACTGAACCCCCGGTGTAGTTGAATAGATACGGGGGCAAGGCTCGTCTTCATAATTTTGAGTATTATTTTCGAGATAACGCATAGATAGATAAACATAAATAAGTTATTTAATCTAAATTTAGATAGCTCTGCTCGTAAGTCCCCACTTAAAGCCCGAAAATGGCTGAAAGCTTCCCGCTCCGCCCGGAGTCCCCTGATCATCGTCGACTGTGACCTTGACTACGACCATCTTCTCCTCCGCCATCCTCAACGTTCAGCACCCAACGTTCGAGCGCGGCAGGTGCGAGCTGGCGAGGACCGGGACTCCTCTTCCTCTTACAACGCATTCGGACGTAAGCAGAAACCTCCACCGCGCAGTTTCGCAATTTCGGAGGAACGCTCGTACGGCTCGCTCTGCCAAGCTAAAACGTTTGCCCTCGTCGCCACCACCATCACCATCTTTGTAGTCTCTTCCTGTCTTTTGTACGTCCATCCCGACGCTTTCCATCTGTGGCAGCCATGTCGGTGAGCGCGGTGGCATCGGCTGTCTTGGAGTCGATGACAGCCGTGGCGTCGGCGACCATACCCTCGGATATGCCCAGCTCAATACCTACGGACCTACCACCTCCTGGCCCGCCCCCTGGTCCACCTCGGCGACACCTGAATGCAGTAGTCGGCTTCATGATTGGACTGGGGATTGTCACGCTTGCGTCTATTATGAATGCGGCTGGACTCAACATCACGAAATTAGACCATGTAAGTACAGGTTTTACAACAGTCGTCGTCCTTTGGCTCATTGTTTTCAATAGGTTCGAACAAGTGCAATACCTAAAGCTTCCCGACGGAAAGACTGGTTACGGCCGTTATGGTTGCTTGGTATGATACTGTACATGTGAGTGATTGTGTAGAGTTGGCTACAAGCGGTTCTCTGACGGTGTCACCTCAGTCTGTCGCAGTTAATTGGGAGCACGCTTGCGTTAGAGTACATGAGAGCAGGTGTGTCACACAATGGTAAAGGCGAGTGTATACTGACCTACCTGCAGAATACGTTGCTCCGCTGGGTTCGACATCCCTCATCTTTAACTTCCTGTTCGCAAAATTCCTTGTTAATACACCTGTCACGAATCACGACATATATGTACGCCTATATGTCTCACCTGTTCTCGCTCTATGCTGATTTATCTGTTAATGTGACCAGGGCACGATCATCGTAATCATTGGCGTCATCGGCATTGTCGCCTTCGGTTCCATCAACAGTGGACTTGCCTCTGAGACTTCCGCTCACCATTTGACATATCTCTGGACAAGGGGGAACTGGCTGGGTTACTTCTTCTTCATGGCTTTTGCTCTCATCCTACTTTCCGTGTTCACTTCGCAGCTCGACGCGGTGCTGGCGGCTCGAGCTGACCTAAGCGCCGTACCCTTCAGCAGCATGAGCGCGCCTCCACCTCCATCCGGGAGGGTCACTCCACGGAATATCCTTCGTCGGATAGCGGGTCTGTGGAAAATCGCAATGTTCCGTGTCCGCTACTACCTGGAGATGTGGACCGCTGCGCATGACGACAAGCGCATTGCGTGGACGCTTGGCATTGGGTGGGCATGTTGTGGTGGCGGTCTCGCTGGCGGAACTTTGGTCTTCGCAAAAGCATCGTAAGTAAAAGAAGCGCTTCTTTTTCTTTCGTCACGGTCTATGTGGAGTGGCCTCTGATGTCGACGTTTTCTCCATAGCGTTAAGCTTATTTCCGGAAGCCTGTCACGCGAGAACACTGGCAATCAGTTCGGACAAGCGTCGTCGATCTTTACGTTCATTCTCCTTGCGGTGACGGCCGTCTTCCAGATCATTTGTCTAAACCGCGGCCTTAAGGTGTACGATTCCACGCTGGTCGTTCCGGTCTTCTATGGAGTCTACACTGCAGTAGGGTAAGCATGCTTTGATCCATCCTATTTCCGCCAGCAGCCTCTGAATGGACTACTTTTACTACGCACAGCTTCCTCAACTCGCTGGTAAGGGCTTGCCAAAAATACTTATTGCATCGAATTGTGCTTATCATGAGCTGTAGATCTTTAATGACGAAGTGGACGCGTACGAGTCATGGGACCTATTCCTCATCTTCTGTTCTATCCTTGTTCTCGTATCCGGTGTCGTTCTTCTCACCAACAAGAAGCCCGACCAACCTGCGCATCAACCGACCAACGCGACAGCGCTTGCACGCATCAAGCATCGCCGCCTGCGCAAAGCGGCTAAGACAGGAGACGAGGAGGAGGCCGAAGGTCTGCACCCGGAAGGCGAGGACGTACCGGAGGGCGCCGAGACGCTGTGGGAGCTGGGTGACGCGAGTGACGATGAAGACGATCCCAACGCACCAGGGTATCGTTCACCGCGACCGGAAGGCACCGGACTCGGTGTGGCAGGCGGCGAAGGCGAGCGCGCACGGATGATCGAGGACCAGGGAGAGGATGACGACGAGGAGAACCGCGCGTCGGTATCGTCGGACGCGACATTGGCACATCCGAACTATACGGACGACTTCGAGGACTGGGGTGCGGGCAAGGGCAAGCCTGCGGAGCCATCATCCCCGAGCTAGGCCGCGCGTGGTGGATGGGTATCTTATTGCTTAATCACATACTTTAATGCGGGTGCTACACAAAGGAATTCTGGATCTAGGATATCAGTATACGATATCTGTAGCGTTGCTAATACACATCATTATGACACAAACTTTGTTCAGTAAACAGATTGACGGATTGAGGTGGAAGTGAGACGAAATGAGCGCGTCTTCGGGAGGACGCGATCATAAACGCGTGCACGCGTCCAGTTCTACGCGTCACCGTGACTGTTGTTGCTTGCTACTGCCATCTCGACTCGTTGTTTTGTTCAACCACTTTAAATTCAGGCCTATAAGATACAAAACATACTCACTCCGCTTGCAAGGTCGCACATGCCAGATTTCAATCTGAAGTTCACCAGTTCGCCAGCGACGGACACAGAAACCTTCAAGCTATTGGAACTCCCTCCTGACCTATACAAGCTCATAGAGTCATCTCTTGACAATACACTAAGGTGATTCAATTGTTCAGAACGAATTCATACGCTCCGAAGTCGTGTTGATACGCGTTTTCGTATTTCTATAGCTTCTCCATCAAAGGAGAACCGAATGAGGATGCCGTCCTTTGTACAGCGGAGAAGACATACACAGTTCGATCCGTAGTCCTATCGAACTCCGTCTTGGTCGTGACACCTCCTAACGACGCGGAACTAGACGGTGGCAGCACCGACGACCTGGTCATACGAGACCAACTACATGAGGTGCTGGAGCTCGTCCCCAGCCTGCCCAAGCTGCAGAAGTTGGGGGGACTACTGCGTGGCAGAGAGTATGACGAGGGCAAGGATGACGAGGAGATGGATCTAGAGGCCGACGATGATAGACCAGTACGTTCTAGCGTCGCAGGGGTTGTGGTTTCGCACTCACTAGAATACGACTCAGACCAAACGACGCAAACTAACATACGAGGAGGCTCGAGAGATGCTTCAAGCAAGCGATAATGAGCTCGAGAGAGGGCTGAGAACACGAAGAGTGCTCACTCTTGGAAGTATGTAATGCATCGCTCATGTGTGCGAACTTCGATGCTCACGTCTCCACAGACGAACTACGGCCAATCGCTCCATCGCATCTGACCACAATACTGGAGCTCCTACTCAACAGCCTCGTCTCTCTTTCGCTCTCTCACGAAGCAGCACCCGTCGAAGATCTAGCCGCTGAATTAGAACAAGATCACGAAGTCCGCCGCGACGTTACACGGCAAGTCATGGCTTGGTTCGGCGAAATCAAAGCTGGTCTTTGGACAATGGACGTGGACGCCATGGTTAAGGAAGTTGGTGTCGGAATCTTGAGAGCGTACAAGGCAAGCTATGCGCGATGGACTTTTGTATGCTAGGACTCACTGTTCCTAGGATGACCCAATCGCCGAAGACGAGTTCCTGAACAAATGGCGCACTACCGTTGGCGACAAGTTCGAGGGAGTTGTTGACCTAAACCTCCTATCTGTTCGTTCACTATGTCTCATAATATTAGCATATCGTATTGATGTTCTTTGTGCAACAGGGAAACTATTTAACCGTACCATCGCCGTTCAGCGATCCACCAATGTCTCTGTTGGCCTACTTCCCAGCGGCCGAACTCCCAGTAGATCCGGCGCAACGCTTCACCGATCTCTTCCTGACACGGCAACGCTGGAAAGCAGAGGAGATCGCCCCGTTCCTTTCGGACATTGTTCTTGACCATAAGGAGCGCGACAAGCTGCTGCTCAAATACGCACGAGCAGTGACAGACTCTGAAGGGGTGTGGTATACTGCAAGAGCGAAATACAGCGGCTAGTAAATACAATAATGGCAAACGTATCACCAAACAGGACATGATGGATTTGTACACAAGCTACAGATATATGAAGGACGAGATACTCCAACTCGAGGACTACAGTCGTGATATAACCTACTGGACAAAGTTCGATCGGGATCTATCACGATCACTATCACTGGGACTTTTTGGGACGACCGCGCGCAGCTTTCTTTGGAGCATATTCCGCTTCGTCTCCATCGACAGCTCGCGCACGTTTCTTCGTTGGAGATTTCTTGGTCTTGATAGGAGCAGCGTCGTCCAAGTAGAACCCGGTGTCGAATTTCTCGGCTTGCTCGCTGATGAATTCCCAGAGGTGTCTTTGGATGTCCTCCCTCAATCGAATATCCGGGAACTGCTCACGAACCGATCTGCGCATCTCCGCCACAGCTTTCGCACGCTGTTTCTCCGTACATTCTCGCAGCATGTACAGCAGAATGCCTTGAAAGGATGAGCTTAGCATCACAACTTATAGAAATCAATATGACGTACCGATGAAGACGAATTCTACAGGAGCGACGCGCTTTTTGATGCTTGTGAACGCTGCGTTCAACTCGGGCCGATCGGCAATGTGCCAGAACGTCGTCAACACATCCTCTATCCGCTTTTTGAACTCAGCCCGAGGCTCGTCCATCCTTGACAGGAACGCTTCGAGCTTGCTGGAGTTTGCAAGGGCCCTGGAAGGTATAGACTCGCAGCAGTATATGAGACTGGCAAGCACTTGAAAGTCTCGACCGCGTCCGAACTCGACTTCCACCTTGCTTTGTAGGCCGCCTTCACTCGTAAGCATTCTTCTACTGAGGTCGGATATCCACCCTGACCATGGCGATGCAATCGCCTGCAGTTTCTCTGTGGCAATCGTCAGTATCGTCCCAATGCTGCTCGAAGATCGCCACACACCTGCCGCGCTGAGCGGCATGCCCAGCTGTACACGCTGAAAGATATCACGCTCGAGGCTGCTTGAGAGGTTCTCATATTTGACTGGCAGCTGATAATTCAGTAGAAGCCCAAGTTTTGTAGAAAAATACATACTACATGTAATCCTCTTGCCTGAGAAGTCTTCTTTCCAGTAGTCTGGGACCTCCATTCTGTTCGGGAAACTATCAGAGTGCGTGTACCAGTAGGACTTTCCAGATCTGGGATCCTTGACTAGATGACTTGAGTATGCTACCAGACCACTCATTGTCTACTTCACTCACATGGAATCTAAAATAGCTGTCAGAGGGGTTGGAAAAATGCGCGTTCAAGGACGTACATAACCAGTAAAGAAGTTCTGGATGGACGTTAACCTCTGCTTTCCGTCAACGCATCTGAAGACAGGGTGTCCGTCCTCCGTGACTTGTGCGAATACGACGGGTGGAACATAATAGTTGCGGTATATAGAATCGATAAGTCGGCTTTGTTTTGCATAAGGCCAGACGACCTCTGGAAGACGGAAATGAGCCACTGGCACCTCGTGTTAGAGTGACAAAACTCACCTCGCTGATATGGAGGCGTCAAGTCGATGATTCCATCGGCAATAAGTTGGTGTAGCTCGCGCGTTGTGTATTGCAAAGCTACGGGAGCTGGGAGACGATCGCGGACGCAGAAGTCACCCATGTTCTGCACTTCGTCCTCGTCTTCGTCCAGTTCATCGTAAAAGTCTTTATCATCGTCGCTGTCTGCCATATTTATATGTAAACTCAGAGTGCAACAAGAGATGTATGTCAACGTTGGTGGTGGCAGCGGCGAGCAAGACACGCACACCACGGGAGGTCGCCGTTTACACCAACGCGTCTAAGCGCGCGTACCATGAGCAGCGGCCCGGCATCTTAATGTACGAGTTCAACCATAGGTACTCTGTTGCGCTCTCATTCTATTTTCTATCTATTGCACACGTGTCATCTTTAGGCACTATACATTCTTGGATATTGAAGAAAAGCTGACGATGACCAAAGATTCCACTTGAGGATCCCGCTATGATTTTACATATATAAGTACTTATCTTATATGTGATATCGATACTTATTGCTCTGATAACCGACCTAGCTGGTGACTGAAGTACGGACATACACTGGGATACGCCCGAACCATGGTTGACGCTAGTCGCCTGGATTTTGCTTTTGGGGGACCCTATATCAGGGGTAACCGTGGTGCAGCGTCGCGTCCGGCGAAATCCGTCTGATCATGGTCAACCACAGTATAGCCGCCCTTGTATTATAGTAGCATACGACCGTGCGTCCACCGTGGTTTTCCACAATCCCAGTCCCTGTATATCACGATCCTATGTTAGTGTCATGCCAGAGCCCTCCTGGCATCTTCACGACCATTGGGGCACCTCTTATGTTTGTCTTTCAACGGTAGCTGTCCACTTCTTCCGAGCCGCGCTTGCAGCATCCAACGCAAGCGACCTCACGTCCTTAGAGCTCCTGTCTCGATGTGAGGATGAATAGTATATGTTGCAAAAGCTTAGCAGACGGACGCCTTGTCCTTACAGTGTCCTCAACAATGTTTTACTCATACGATCCCGCAAGTGGGAAGCCGATGTCATCAACCTGACAACTCGAGAGTCATACATAGAGTTCCGAGAAGGCAGCACAAGTGTCGTGACTATCGATCACCATGGGATTGACGTCTTCCAGCAAAATATCTGACGGCAATGTAACAGGCAATGAGCCTGGAAAAACTTCCCTCAGGATTCGCAGAAGCGCCAGTACTGTTCGCGTATTGATAAAGAAATAATGTCGTATTACAAACCCTGACTTAAGCATCCTTTTATATGTGAGAGCGTAGTAGACGAAGGGTGCAGAGTCAATTTTAGTGCATCGGCGTGGACGCGAATCGAACGCCGGCACTCGAGGAGACCGTGCGCTGTATTCTGGTTGACTGTGATCAGCTGGATTTTGCGAAATTATGATGCATCTCACGGCTAACCGAAAGCCGCGCGACCACGATTATTCATGGTCTGCCGTATGGCAGTGTAAAGCCGCCACAACCAACTGCCTTTTTGGGAGATCACGTGAAGCGCCAAAAGAAGAAACTCATCAAAACATCTAAACTCCGCCAAGCGACAAAGCGACACCAGCGACCGCCCTCTCGCAAAGTCTCGCGCGACGCGCGTCGCTCACCGTTGCGAACGTCGAGCTCGTCGGCGCGCTGTGACAAGAGATAAAGTAATGGAACTGTCTGCATATGTTGAAACTTTGAAATGATATCCCGGGACTAGGCATATACTTCACTGTTGCACTCGTGCTTACTTAGGAGAGCTAATCTGCCCTTAGGTATGTGTCAAACACGCCGCGGGCAGCTCCAACGATACTCGAATGATGCCTAACCCGCGCTATGAGCTACATCGGACATGTTCATCCAGGCATTTGACCTCACCAGCGGTAGATAGCCTAAGTAGAAGTGTATATATATCTACTATCGATACATCTCTGAGGACCGTCGCCCATAATTAATTTTATAAGGCGCCGACGAGCTCGACGTTCGCAACGGTGAGCGACGCGCGTCGCGCGAGACTTTGCGAGAGGGCGGTCGCTGGTGTCGCTTTGTCGCTTGGCGGAGTTTAGATGTTTTGATGAGTTTCTTCTTTTGGCGCTTCACGTGATCTCCCAAAAAGGCAGTTGGTTGTGGCGGCTTTATGTCCCTGAAGTACTGACTTTCGACCTGCCTCCATCCCTGTGGACAGTACCATCCAAAATACAGCCTCTGAGCGACATCTTAATGCCTTGAATACGCCCAATGGACATAACATACAACGTCTTCTTACTGAATACGATGTCGTATACTGAGTAAGCACAGATCTCGAATGGCTGTCATACGGGTTTGAACCTATAGGAAGAGCCTACGTCGGTCGTACCATTCTATCTATACTATACTAACAGGTCACCCCATACAAAGGAATAGCCTGCAAACTTTTGAGTGCATCCGTGTGGCTGAGCTATAAGATACCGCAGCACCCAGTAAACCACTGCACCTCCCCGAGACACCACCACCCATATGACATGGACCGCTCGCACCCCGTGGTTCCACCCGCTGCAAACGCACGTCTCCTAGTCCGCGGCACGTTACATTCATCGGTACATACGAATGGGTATCCCGCAGCGACTGATCACAGTATCATTTGCTAATGATAGCTCTCAGGAAGGCGTTAGGTAACTCTAAGAAGCCAAACACCTCTTAGTCCCGGAACGCCAGGATCTTTGTGCAGTGCCTCGTCACATGTGTTCACTCTCATTGAGCTCCGGACAGGATAATTGACAGCGTTTACCGGTTAAGTTGGTCGTGTGGTCACTTAAGCCGGGATGTACTTCCTGACTTGACATCCTAGGGCCACGGGGATTGCGATGAACAGCCTCTGGATCTTAATATATTAGCCCCCATTTCCAGGTCAGTGTCTTTCTTAATGTCTTTCCCCGCCCCCACTCCCGGCTGCGACTCACACTGTATAGGATGTCTGCTGGCAGCAAGTAAATATAGTCACATCATCCACATAGACTCTCCACCCTTTCTACGCTCTCTGTTCCTGGATCTGAAACAGACATGGTTATGTCCGGCTCGGAACGGTTCGATATCGCAACAGGTATTCTAAGTGTACTTGTTCTGTTCTTCGCGCTCCTCGAGCGTGCACTCCCCCGTACACGACTATTATCCCTGGAGAAATCTCTCAAGCACACCGAAGCTGATCTCGACGCACTCTTCGAAGATGGTCTCCTTGGCAAAGACACCACTCATATTGTTGAACGCCTCGACGAGTAAGTTATTATCTCATGCCACTTGAAGTCTACAGGTTGCTGAAACCATATTCCAGACTCCGTCAACAATCCCATCAGCTCGCGGCCCGCGTTCATGCCGCTTCCTCTGTCCATCTTCAACTCCGTGAGATGGGCAAAGGACTATCTTGTCGCGTGTCAGCGTTGCACAGACGTATTCTGTGCATACAAGCAGAAATAGCTGTAAGCTTGCTTCCGTCACTCAAAGAGACCAAAGTAGATTAATCATAGTCGATCACAGTCGCGGAAACTAGCGCCTCTTGTAGAAAAACAACCAGACCAGTTCTCTCGTGCTGAAACTGTTATACATGACCCTGTGTCTGTCGCCCGTCTTCGAGATGACCCAACGAGCGGGTCTCGTTCGAGAAGGTCCTCAGGCGGTACATCAAGTCGCCCACACATCTCTCGATCAAATAGCAAAGGTATGGTGTATGCCGAGACATATTCTAAGACATCGCTGACCGCTCTTCTTCTTCCAGTGTTTATGATGTCGGTCTTGTCCCGACAGTCTTCCTCCTCGTCTAGCTTGGGTGCCGTGAATAACCGCTCGTCACTCAATGCAGCTGGAACCCCGCGTCCTCTCAGTGCGTGGTTTCTTAAGTTTCGTTGCTCATCGATGCCGATATCTTATGTCAGATAATCATTCGGGTTCCCATCGCTCAACATCTGTGCCTGGTCCGCGGCCGAGGGGCAACGCACCCGATGGCGCTCTGCCCAGAGTCGGCTCCTCGCGCATTCCGTCGGGTACTGCCTTGGATTTATCCATCATACAGGAAGATGATCAGACGAAACAAGGAGGACGCCATGCCGTTCTTACCAGCTCTAGAGGCAGACGGCTGTCACGCTCTGGCATGTTCTTTGTTGCCACCTGAGTGGAAGACCCGCCTTCGTTTTGACGTGACGCTGTGACTAGGACACCTTACCCGGTTACACGCTTTAGACTTGTTAAGTGCTACGAATCTGTAACACAATAGAGAAACACGGTCCATATAAAGTGTACTATATTACTCCTAACATGGCTTTTCTGCTGTGCATCCTATTACCGTGTGCAGACGATTGGTAGACGAAGTTATAGACTTCGGCGGATGAAGACTGAATCTAGGGTTAGGCGTAGCAAGCGAAGCGCCTTGCCCATTGCTGACAAAGAGCCGCCGTTCTCATTCGACAGTCGACCTTCGTCATCCTGCTCAGCCATTCGAGAAACTTTCGACCGAGGTGGCGATGAAGGATTCTGTGGTATTTGGTTAGTCTTGTCGTCTACCACCATCCGTGAGATACCCCTTAGCTGACTGCACAGCGCATTTGTCGTCATGAACTCCCTCATACAGAAACTGCAAGCGAAACTTGCACAAGAGCCGGGTAATCATAGCCTAGAGGAGACCTTGGGACTTCTGAAAACCGCACAGGGGAAGGATGACAAGAATATCGCACACGATCCTGACGAACTCCTCGAATCCAAATTACGAGACTTAGAAAATAACGGTATAATCGATGCACACGACGTCTCGACCGCCCTCGCATATTTGGGAAAAGAACATGTGCAAGACGATTTCCGTTCCGACCGCATTCCCGACGGAACTAAGCATCTTCACTCGGATACCATGCGATATGTTGAAGCTAACCTCGCGGACTCGACCGTCCCTCGTCTTGCCATGCCCAACGATTCGGTGGCAATGCTCCCCGTAGAACTCATCGAGTCCCTCAAACAGGTGTATTTCCTGCACATGCTGGCCACAAATCCTTCCAAAGTCCTTCTGCCAGGCAAGTCTTTGATATCTGTGCTCTCCCGTCCTCATGTGGCGGCACAGCAAGAGTCGTCTGCTTTGCAAAAGCAAGTGGAAAATATGGTACATAAGGCATTCTGGGAAGAAGTATGTCTTTCTCCATCTGTCTGTCTGTCTCATCGTAATTCACATCGACATATTCAGGCGTACGAATCGCTTTCAAATCCAGTCCCCTCTGTACAGATAACTCGTTTGAAGCGTCTGTACGAGGATCTGCACTCGGTATTATCACCGCTTCTTCCATCCAACCATCCAGTCATCATCACTTTATCCCTACCTCTCTCACCGACATCTTCTCCGCTACGTACGATGGTCACGCACCTACGTGAAGTTATTCACAGTCTAAGAGAACGTTGTGCGCCGTCGCGCGATACGCAAGTGGACGTCCTCATGCTCGAGCTTGACAATGCGTCGAACCCCGCAACCGACCTGGCACGCGTAGTCGTCGATGTCGTCAAGGCGATCATGCAGCTCGCGGAAGACATGAAGGATGATCTTTCCCAGTTCGTACTTGGTACCATGGGCGAGCAACAGCTGCACGAGATTGTTGCAGCCCAGGCGGCCGCGAGTGAGCGAGAGCTCATATTGCAACTATGGCGTCCTTCGCGTCTTCAGCAAGTTTGGAGGCGATGGATCGACGAAGTCCCTATCGAGTCGAGCACTCTACATCCTTCATCATTGAAGGGTCGTTTTATTCACCAGCTTATGCAAGCTCTGGGGAAGAACGAGGCCGTGTATTGTAATCTCCCTACAGTGACGCTTGAGACACCTTCCAGGCATGGATATCCTTCATCGCCCCCACCTCAGAAAGATACACCTAGCGGCAACAGTCTTCCTCCACCTCTCTTCTTTGACACCTCCGCGTTCCTGCTTCTCCAGAACTACCTTCAAGCGCTGGTCATTGCCGCTTCTCTTCGATCCCTTGTTCGGCTGCCGACTCGACCTATATCATCAGAAGTAGCTGCTACAACACAAAGCTCGGGGGACTTCCTGAATCGGATCTGGACGTTGTTGAAGTCAGAGGTTGAAGGCGAGCAAGACAAAGACAACATCAAAGTCGTCAATCTCGCCGACGAGGTCATTCGCGTCCGTCGAAGCTGCAGTGATTCTATCGATAAGGACGAGGAGGCGAAACTACGGGCCGCAGTAGACCGTACACTGCATTTCCAGGACCCTGTCTTCCAGCTCCTTCAAAGGCGTCTCATTCGCGGCATCGCTGAAGCTCTTTCACACCCTCATGCCGCAGCTGAACATCTGGCCCCTGTGCGCATCCGTGCAGGGCGCTCAGCTGATAGCGCGAAGAAGCTCTTGAGACCTGTCATGTTCTTGGAGCTTCCAGGCTCCGAAAGCAAAGCCCACATCCAGGACGATGGCGTCGTACAGCCAATCATGGTCAAAGGCTTCGAGGACCCTGTTCTTGTATCCGCGGTCGGGGAGATCGCAGCGCGATTACGCGCTTGCGTAGACTGGACAGAATATGTTTGGAGTGATCTTTTCGAGGAAGAGAACAGGCAAACCACGCATTGATTATGGCTTAGAAGTCGCATACGAAGGTATGTTGCAACAATCAGCCATGATGAACAGTAGCTGATTGGTCTATCTTAGTATTACTAGACATTGTGAAGTATAATCCACCCGTAATAATGCAGTCAATTACCAACAAAGACTTCGTACGCAGTTTTACTTGATTCGTGCTATCCCGGGTATTGATCACCATAAACGGTCCACAAACGTTCGAAATAACACGCGTTACGAAGAGTTCTGACCGTATGCGTATGCTGATGTAGGTTATTTCCAACGAACCGACGTATTCCGACCTCTTGATGCAATGAGTCGACTGGACGTGTTGATGCGATACACAGCCTACGTTGAAGGCAGGCGGTACGTGCACTCTGATATGCAAGCAGACTCATATGCATGGAATAACATCTCAATTAGGCATGAAGCTACAGTCCATACGGAACTCCCGAGAGCACAGCCCAATAAACCCAATCGAAAGCACCGACTAATGGCGGAAATTGTCATCAGTTGCTACCTCCTCGAACCATAGGAAAGTACATACGTCGATGACAGATTTGATGATTTACAACTTAAAGCTCGATGGGGACGCAACCAATGGAGATCAAACTCCCCTGAAGGATCATATTAGGCTTTGAACTCGTGATAGGGTGAAAAACTTACGAAAGAATTGTTCTCGCAACAGACAGGTTTGGCGCTGCACGCGTTGCCGGAGCCAACGCCGACGACGTTGATGGGCGAGCACCCCGAGCCGAGCAGAACACTCACGCCCTCAAGTACAATGCCCAACAGGCCGAGGAGAGCGCTGCCCTCAGCCGAGTCAGACTGCAGTGTGATCAGCATCGTCATTCTCTTGTGAAAGACAGAATAGGCTTACTTGCGCCGTCTTGTTGCAGCACTGAATGGGGCCAGTGTTACACGAGCCGCCGGTGCCGGTAGGGCTGGGCGTCGCCGTCACCACGACAGTCGTGGTGGTCGTGGTCGGGGGAGGCGCACCCCACCGCTTGGCGTTTTCGGGGTTGGGGGTGGCGGCCGCAAAGACAGCGAGGGCAGAGACACCAACGAGCAGAGCACGGTTGAACATGTTGGAGAACTGTGTAGAGAGGTACGAGTACTTCTGAAACTCTGCTGGGAGGCTGGAGCTGGGATTCTACAGCCCTTCGGAGGGCCCTTTTATATGTGTGTGACGCCTCTAATTCCTCCAAGTCCCCGTCGAATGCGCCGATACCCCGAATTCTGATTCGCTTCTCATTCTAGGCTCATGTGTACAGCAAGTAGTTGGGCAGCTGGGTTTCATGAAATGGTACGCGTCGCAGCGTGCTGTTACGTAGATTTGACTTGCCTAACACGATTGACTTCTCCAGCTTTGACAGTTCCGCTTGGAAAAGAAGCCTACTTGACGCTCATTCAAGCTCCCATAGCGGAGTTGTTTTTCGCCTTTATTGGTCAATGTTCACGGTGGGTTTGAAATTGGCTGTTCGCTTTGACCATGCACCACGTAAATCAAGCGCTAGCGTTCGACATGTGTATGAACATCAGTTCGGCCCCGGCGAGGAGAGTTGCGAGGGGTTGAGGGTCAGAAACCCATGAACGTACGTCAGACATAGCGTCATTGTTTCAACCATCCACACTCAACCTTTGGTAGGCAGGATTGTCCGTATGACACCGCATACACCAAAAATATCCTTCGCTATGTGGCAAAGTTCGGCCTATTGCATGGAACCTCCCCTCGTCCTAGCAACGGATCGATTCTGATGTAGGCGCGCAAGAGACCTCAACCCTACTCTTCTGACGCCTGATGTGGCCGTACTTCGTCCGCAAAGACGCAGGCTGGGTCCCCTCGAACTGCTCGCCGATGCACACTTCGTCAGTAAAAGAGGTCACTTCTATTCTCTTTCCTTGGCCGTCCTCGCTTATCGTACCCTAACCTGTGACATCTAGCTTGTACGCGTCCCCTCGCGGTTTACTAGGACCACCAGGGACGAGCATTCTTGCTGCTTTAGCGGCGGCAAACATGATAGTCCATCGTCGCTGGTCTCGGGTTTTTGCGACCATACGTCGAAGTGGCTATTGTTATATCACACTCCAGGGTCGTATTGATGCAAGCAACAATTTGCGAAGCATCTTATGCACAAAAAGTATATTCCAGACGATTTATGAATAAAGTACGACGGCAAATGGTATACAAGTTGACGATAGGTAAGCGGGATGGGCTGTCTAGCCTTGATGTTCGCAGACCTCTGTTTGGAGATCATGATTGAGTACAAACGGTATGTACATATGGTATAGAAATACACACCCTTACAGCGCCGTTTGCCAGGACAGGATCAGAGGAAGATCGGGATGCAGCCGATGGAAATCAGACCACCCTATTCGCAACAATAGTAAGAATTTCTCATGTGGAAGGTACAGGCTAATGAAATCTTACGACGCTGTTGTTCTCGCAGCATACGGGGTGGGCACTGCAAGCACCTCCGCCTACGCCGATCACAGTGATCGGGGAGCATTGGATGCCAACCAAGGCAGTAACATCGGACAAGACGATGCCAAGCAGACCCAGAAGCGATGTTGCCTCTTTGGAGTCCGCCTGTACCAACGTTCTGTGAGCGATCACTTCATCTTCTCCTTTTGTGGTCACTCACGCTGGTAACGATGTTGCAGCATTGGATGGGACCAGTGTTGCAGCTACCGGCATCGGTGACGGTGGGACCAGGCGCCGTCACTGTGACTGTCGCCGTAGGCTGGTTGTTACGTCGCTCAACCGGGTTGGGGGTGGCGACCGCAAGGAGAGCGAGAGCGAGCACGGGGAGAGTAGAGACGCGAGAGAACATCTTTGCTGTCAGCCAGGGTCTGCGGAGAAGGTTGGTTCTGCAGTGAGGCAACTAGCCGCGCTGTCCGATGCTTTTATAACCACGATATTCGCATTTGATCATTCACACACGCCCCGTGACTATTTAGACATATAGGTACACATCGTCAGAGTGGAGCTTCTCGTCGGTGCTTGATGTGCACAACCAGGTTGCAGCATAGGAAGGGACCGGACTGAATGGCGGCCGTGGGTACTCCAAGCCACGCTGTCCTGACATGCTCAGCCGTACGTATAGTGTTCCGGTCGTTGTGAAATTGCAGAGTTTCGAAAATTACTTCTCCTGCCGGATGTTGCTGCGTGACACCGTCGGATATGATCAGGGTTCTGGGATAGTTCTTTGACTAGTTTTGGGCATACGACAGAACTTATGCTGGCGTAGAATTGAAGCTCGATGAGGGGATGACAGCGGGAGGATTAGGCCAAATTATTCCCCGGTATGTTTTGATCATCTGCTTACGGCTAAGACAATGCTCTCTGGCGGCCAAACATGCTTCAAAAACTAACAGAAGGAACGAAATCATGTTTGACAACTCCGACCTGACCAAAACAGGTAACTAGGAACACCAGACGCTCTAGCGCCACATCACTTGCACCGTCTCTCGCTACCGATGACCTTATGTGTGGGCTCAACTTCTGTCAGAAAACCACATAAGTAAGGTTT
Source organism: Pleurotus ostreatoroseus (assembly GCA_005298045.1). Taxonomy (NCBI): domain Eukaryota; kingdom Fungi; phylum Basidiomycota; class Agaricomycetes; order Agaricales; family Pleurotaceae; genus Pleurotus; species Pleurotus ostreatoroseus. Next base: position 40,994 of record SWBT01000441.1, on the reverse strand, counting down.
CGATCTTTTCTGAAGCGTTTAAAATGGAATTAGCTCATTATCAAGCTCACCACATTCATTAAGACTTACCAGACACGGTCTTTCTCCTCCACTGTATGACGGCAGTCTTCAGATGGTAGGACAATATACTCCACCGACACACGATCAGCTGGTCGCTCAACATGCGTAAAGTTCCGCATTCGTTCCCTGATTTGACGTGGGCGTTGGCCTGATCGAATATGTTGCGAGAGCTCGCCAAGATGTCCAATCAGGTTGAACAATCGCGGCCTCACCGCTATGATAGGTTAGTTCTGTATGTCAGGATAACCCGTACGCTGATATTCCGAGTCCACTATTGAAACAATACTATTGGTTAGTCAAATGTTACGCCCCTGCCGTACACGCTCAATGACTCACGCTTGCGCAAGTTCTGTTGTCATATACCATCCTGACATCGGCTGCGTCAAAAACTACCGTACGTGCATGCAGTACCGTACGTACCGAGAGGTTGGGCCTCCTCAATTAACTCCTATTTGGCAGGTTTACTGGTATGTAGCTCGTCCCATTGGCCGCAGGCGGCGTCGGGGACATCATCGTTAGATGATGCAGTTTCAATTGACCTGAAGAAGCGGCGTGTAACGTATACAGGCTCCACAACACGATTTCTTGGCCTGGTCAATGCATCCAGGATTACCATTGTGTCTTGACCAGTCGTATCGTCCGTATATTCAACCAATGGGGCTTGGGTGTGCCACTCGGTAGCGGAGCATGTGCGAACCCCAAGAGCGTCCCATAGACAGACTCCTCCGCTGGTCTTCGTGATAAACGTGAACAAGGCAACCGTTCTCAGCGTCCTCGCGCCGTATTTGCGCTCGTGCTTCGCCTCGTGGCGATAGACGATCGTGGCGAGCGTGATATTGCATATTCCCCTGGGCGATATAACAAGCTTCGTGGTTCCTACAGTTCATTTTCAAGATGGAAGGGGGAGATCAAAGCGGTGCGTCGTGTTCTGTGTTCAGCGACCTGGGATCTCCTGCTTACCGTCTCTTTCCTTCCGGGGGGCACGCCTGTCCGCCCACATGCGTATGACATATCTCAAATTCCCGCGGGTGCTTCTGTTGGAACTACCGCAAGAGGCGTAAGCGCAAACCATACGGCCCCTACGCCTCGAATAGTCAACTTTTAATCTGGTGTGCTCCCGCGAGTTGGCTCACCGGAGTCCTTCCATGCTTGAAAGGACCGCTTGACGTGGGTAGTTCAAAGATGTGCTCTTCCCAGCTGTCTTGGCCGTCAACCGAGTTTCCGACAATTCTTCAACAAGTGCTCCGGAGAATCTGCAAGTCGCATTTCCAGGACGCGTAAGACTCTCAGACGATCCCCTGGATGCTGCGCAATCAACGTTGGTCATTACTGTCATGTCTAAAAGGAGGATACAAAACAGCGTCATGATAGCAGTGAGTGGAAACAAAAACTCACACCACCATGTGTAACTACGAATAACAAAAGGTATAAACAATAGATCGTGCTGATAACAAACAACAAAACAACCTGAAGTAAGGTCCGTTTGTGTGGCAATGCTACAGTATGTGAGTCCGGTGATCCGACAACGACAGGCGAGCGACGAAGGGGAATGTAGTGTACATTAGGCAAGCAATATCACTCGAATGGGTTTGTGCGGCCAGCCTATCAGATGCAAGTTAGCGGAAGCAGTGAAACCTCATACTCAGAAGATATGTCACGGAAAGGAAGCTTACCTGGGAGTCCCCGCGTTCGCTACAGCCACATATCCAGTCTGTCCACCACCTTCTCTTTGGCTCTTCAACTTCCTGTTCCTGCGGCGAGACGCTAGGAGGGTTTATAGGCTCCGGTGGCCTACTGGCGTGCGGTGTTACCGTTCGTGGTGGAGGCGTGCGCGGGCTCGGAAGGTCGAGGGGCTTAGGGGGCGGCTGTGGGCGCGAGAGCGACGGTGTGCGGTCCAGCGCGGGTCTTTTGTCGGCATCTACGGTCTCGGGCTGTGTCCCGTCGAACGGAGGCAGTTGCGAGGACTCTGCCATGACAGCTGAGTGGTGCGGATCATTCAGCGAGGTGGTTGATCCCGCGGGCGTCGTGAAGGGGTTTGCGGTCTCAGGTTCGGGTTCAGGGTCGGTAAAGGCGGGAGGGGCGGGCGAGGGGCCGTCAATGTCATCCAGTGGGACGGAATAGTCGGCGTTGCGTAGGACCTGGTGAGCCCCGCTACCCTGGGAAGCATGTCTGGAGCGCCTGCTCGACCAGAGGAGGCTTGCTCGCCGAGTAACGTCGCTAACCAGCGATGATGTCGCGGCGGATGATGCTGAATCTCGTGCAGAACGCCGCCGCTCTCGCTCGACCTCTTCCCAGCGTCGTAGGTTCTGTCGGGGAGGAGATGCATCGCCGTGAGCAACCGCAGCGCCCGCGAGAACGGGTAGCATACCTCTTCGATTCTCCGGGACTCAGCTACATTCTCCTTCTGTGGTGGGTAGCTTTCAGCACCAGCCTCGTCCTCTTCAGACGAGCTTGCACTGCCGTCGTCGTTAAAGGGGTCCTGAGCCCGCTGTTTCTGCTTTCCTCTTCGTTTAGACAGGCGTTCCGGGCTATTAGGCGCGGTCTCCTCGTGGATAACACCAGCCCGGCTGATATCCTCCTCTTCGAGCGGCGATGCCATGAGTGCTGTGGGCGAGTGCATGCTCACCGTCGCTGTCTTGCAGCGTGGACGGTGGCCAGCGGCGGTAGGGGATGAGAGTAGAGTCGTGAGCGACTAGCGGTGGTGGAAGTTCTTGCAGAAACCCGTATTTGGCAACGACGCCGAATCAAATGCACCGCCAGGCGGAAAATCCATGAAAATATCCAGATTCGTCTCGGACACCGTAAGGCATCCAAATCAACTAAGTACAGACCGTAGAAAGCAGGTATATTAGAAAAAAGATCGTAGAGCTAGTCCATAACGCTAGTGTGCAGGTGTGCGGACATAGACTGCAAAGTCCGCTCTTACAGGGAATGGCAAGTCAATGTCCTCAAACCCATCCGCAAGCAGTCCAAAAATACAGTTCGATTCCTCTAGAACCGGTTCATGTCCTTCCTGTCTACCTGCTGGATCATGATATCCTCCTCGCTCCCGTCAAACCCGTCGTCCGAGAATTGGTTCCGCAACGCGCTTCCCTTTTGCGCGGTGAGCATCGGCAACTGCGAGTCTTCTGAGTTCACACCGTCACGGCTGTACATCGTGCTTCGTGGACTCACGCCGCCGCCCTGAGGCATTGTCATGATAGAGTGTCGCGCAGTTTCTTGCATTTGCAAAATATTCTGGCGGAAGGCGTTTTGCTCGCGCCAGTACTGGACGCGCTTCTCACGCTCAATCGCGCGATGTCTTCTGTGAATGAAGTACATGCTGATGAGCGTGGCAAACATGCCTAGAAATAGGACTTAGCCGCATGACGGGGAATGCATTGTAGATAAAACTTACCTCCAAAGATACAGATGCCTACAATGATGTATACCCAGAAGGGGACGTGGTCGGGGCGGTTGGCACTCTTCCCACACACGCCCGACGCCATGCAGTTGAATGTGGTACATCTAGTAGTTTTAATGAGTACTGCGGTGGCAGATCCATTTATGCTTGCTACTCACTCTTTGTCTGCATCGCAACTTTCACCAACGTCTTTCTGCTGGATGCATTGTAAAGAGGTTGCGTCGCAATACAACCCTAACTTGCAGTTACCACTGGGGAATGTCAGCGGATACGTCGACGATAGCAGTATCATGACATACCGAGACACAATGTCTACGTATTCACCACTGCCAGAGTAAACGATATATCCAGTGTTCTCTAAGACGCATGTCTGCCCAGCAGTTACGTTTGCCCACCTGTTACAGCCGACTTAGTTGTTACATCGTATAAAACGCAGAAGTGCTCACATGCAAACGTTATTAAGGCAGACGGAACCGTTGACGTTCAGCCCGTAGCCGCTGTTGTCTGCAAGGTCCTTCCAGTTCGACGGACCTTCGCACTCATCTAGTGACCACATCAACTTTCGTACTCTTCATCCACCCATCAAATAGAACTCACCGTCTCTGTTCAGCTGGCAAGGGCTGTCCACCGCAAGCACAGGCTGGCAAGCGTCCTCTTCGTCCGGACAAAACGAGCCTATGTCGCACCGAGGTGGCAGTGCCCTTTTCGTCTCGTCATATCCCAGCGGGAATTCATCTCTTCTGCACCCCCTCCAGTCGCAGAGGCCAGACGAGTTGCAGAAGGTCATCGAGTCGCAGTCTGTCATGAACTGGTAGGTGCCGACCTGCAGCCGTTGGTGGTCGACGGAGCACGCCTGGCCATAGTTGACGCTTCCGGCACGGACGAGCGAGGTCAGGGAGAAGGTAAGGAGCGTAAGTGGCAGTAAAATCATGGCTGCCGGCAAAGTAAGGAAGGCAAGGGAGGAGGGAGAGGTGAAGTCGTTGCGCAGCGCAACCAAGTGGGAGGACAAGCTAAGTTAGACGCGACCAATACAGACCTTTCTTACCGGGATCACTTACGTAATGTATTGCGAGCACAAATGTTTGTTATCGGGTAATAAAACATCTTTAATTGGATAAGCAGTCAATAGTAACCGGACTGCTTCCGACTGCCATGAGATCTTTTGCCAGTATGATACGGCTTACGCTCTCTCGACTCTGCGCTTTTTCACCTCCTAAGATTAGTTCGAAACATATCTTGCGACTAGGAGGCTAGGTTCATAGCCCTCGGCGAGCTCAGGCCTCCCGCGTTGTTTTTAGCGGACAATCCTCCCCGGATCCATGAACTAGCCAAGCCAATACGACGGTATTAAGGCTTTGAGATCTACATTATCTGTACTATCCATTAGTATAGTAGGTCTTCTAGTGAGGGTATCCGCTGTCACGGTCCATCGACAGATGTAGTCTGATCTGTATTATCGCCTTCTTTACTCGCCACTTCCTCACCTCCAAGCTCCTCTCCGTTCAAAGTCTCCTCGTCGAAAGGCACATCCAAGGGAAACACTCTGAAATCTGGTGCAGAGAAGCTAGAGAAGTTCGCGAGACGACTTGAGCCTACATCTATCCCGTTGACCTGCCGGAGGTTCATAATAAATCGCGAGACAAGGAGAGGCTGCAGCCTGTCCTTCATGTCAATCTTAGCGAACCACGATACATTTAGGAGGCTTACACTGCGGCAAGGAGACATATAGGGTTCGAATAATTGAGAATGGGCTGCAAAGGTAGGACATAGCGTCAGAGCGACTGGTATGAGAATTTCATTTTGAGAAAAGACTGACCACGACGTCGAAAATGAGCTGAGACATGTTGAGGATCAGGAGTGCCCTGGAGTATAATTAGACGAACAAGGCTCGCTTGTTTGGCTGCCACTTGAACGACGTACAGAAAATAAACCGTACCTGGGCAGGGTTGCCGTGAGCTTTTATTAGCAATTTGCGCTGTGAATGTAAACTCACCATCTCGTAATAGTGCCATGCTGAGACTACGACGGATTCTCAGTGCGCTGACCTCCTTGGCATCACGGCGTAGCTTAACCCAGGTTACCACCATCACTGCGATGTCTACGATGATAACAGGGATGCGAGCCCCGAAGCTCACTGAAACTTGACAGTCAGTACGCAGCATGCTTCTTGATCGATGAGCATGATACCGTGCTTACGCCTAAGACACATGACCGATCAGTGGACCTGCCATTAGAGACTATTCGTAACTCACAATAGGTTGGCTTTTGAAGAAACTGAGTTCTTTCCGAAGCATGATGGGCCAAATATCGGATCGACGACATATGTCCAGGAAGTAATCCATGCGAGATACTGGACGATGAAGTGATGAATGATAGATACCTGTAAGTGTTTGATAGCATCTCAGAAACTTACTACGTTGATAAATACTGGGGTTAAACCTAGGCCGAGAAAGATACTAGCGGGAAGCCAATGATGGTTGAAGACGGAGAGCATTCTCATGAACGCAAAAACTACAAAATAGTGGGTAATCTCATGCCATGAGCGGCAGTCTGTGGAAAGACTTACTTGAGGCAATGACTAGGGGCAGAAGGGTTGCAACCATGTCGTAGGCCTGAAATGCGTTGGAGCAGCTATATCATTTCGTTAACATCACGAGGGCCATAGATGAGGAAGTGTAGTCACGTCTAGATTAAGAGAGTTCGTCAACAGATGCTGCGATCTATCCGGCAAAATCAGCACTACCTTGGGGGTGGTAGGAAGGACTGATGATATCGCCGTCGCCAACATGATGTAACGACAAGCAAAAAATAGCCAAGCCGTCCTGGCCCTTCTAAGCTGCGCAAGTAGTCGCACTTCGTGTCCGAGAGTGATCACATATTCATAGCAAGCGAGAGCTGTGATATATCGTAATCAGCACGACACTCAATCACTCAATCTACAAGAAGACAGCTGCTCACACAGGCTTGCATAGGCAAAGTAAGATATTATACTTCTGCGGAAAACTTGCTTTCAGCATTCTCAACACAGAAACGACCCATTGAACGAATGGGCTCACCCTATGTAGAATTGAGAGATGATTTCTGCCCTTGATGTCGAGACACTCATTGAGATATTGGATATTCCACTGCGGATTCCGTCAAGGATAGAGAACCAGGGGGTTGAGGCCAGGGAAAAACTTGAGGCAGCACAATGGTACCTTTCATATACCTAGCTGTCACATAAAGAATCAATGCGCGCTCTTCAGTGAATTTCAGTCGAATAGGCCTACATCCGTAAACTTTGTACACCAACACCGGATCTACTCAACCCAGTATAGTAATCAGTCATCGGTATGTTCGTATTTCGAGTTTTCGGATAGCAATAGAGTACCCGAAACCCATGATGGTTTCGGGGAAGCTAATCCCGGTAAGAACAGGTGTAACGACTCGGACTCGGAGTAATTTAACAGTTAACTGCTTCCGAGTCCCTACATCGCAAAACCTTGGTTGAGCTATGCAGAATGTGGACTCACGAGGTGAGAGTGTACTCACCATCGTTTACGATAGCTCGCGGCTGGCTTCGTCTTAAACTTAGCTTGAGAGTACACGATTGCACAGATGAATCGAGGTGTTAAACTCTGTCTCGGGATTTGCCGTGTTTAGTTTGGCCACGTACATGTAGACGCTCATCATGCCAGCCATCTTCCCTGTAGCTGAGAGGATCATGTTCTCGATAATTCTCGATAGAAGATAACAGAAGGTGTACTACATATAACGGCTCAACATGAGGGCTAATTAGTCAGCTAGCGATTCGAGCAATCATTCCAGTCTCTAATAAAGCTACAGATGAAAATTGCCGAGGGGAACGGAGTAGTTCTTCAAATTCAAGAGACCGGTGCGACAAACATCTGCGAAGTCGAGGAAGTCTTTGTAGGGAGACTTCCCGCTGAGCAACGAATCTATCATGTGCTGCAGTTGGGTACGTCCAGGAGACTTCTTGTTAGGATCAAGGCATGGGATAACCTTTTTCATGAAGTTGCTTGCTGCGAGGGGACCACATGCTTGTAGCAAAGCGAGCTGAGAGTCAAGCATCTGTTCGCGATCGTAGTATTTGCCGCAGAGTTCTTTGTGCTCCGACCACATCGCAGATTGGCATTCACGACTGCAATACGCCCTCTAGATACACAGCATAGTCAGTGATATATTTCTAGCTTGGGTCTAGACAAGATGACGTACCATTTTGCATTTCGAACAGGTACGTAGTGTGGGGCATTCCTCGCCTTCGCGCTTTGCACATGCCGGGTTCTCACAAACGCGATGTAGTGCGCCTAGCGACTGGCCAATCTTTGCGACACGTTCTATCTCAATCGCTGGGCGCTCGTCCGTTCCGAGGGCGATGTATTCATCTACCAAGGAGTTCCATGCGGTCTGCCTCATCTTGAGGAAGCGTTTGTCGAGAGTTCTTCCCTGAGGTCTGGGCGCGATTGTAAGTTGCATTGCCTTTCGAGCGATTAAGGTACTCACCTAGGATGAAAATCGCTGCGTGACAGAGCATATGCATAGGCGACATCAACTTCACCCTGGAAGGTTAGGTTCAGTGCAAGCTGGCGAGCCTCTTCCCTGTAAGCTATAAACCTCTCCTCGCACTCTCCCGTGGTTGGACGTTCTACGTCCATCAAGAAGCACAAAACACCCATGGCGTCCAAAAGGCTCGCGTCCACCGAGTTCGCATACATGTCAGGATAGAGTAAAGTTGGATGGAACGGGACGTCTCGGTTGAAGCGGGCTACAATCCTTCTTTCGGTCTCGTGCCAACGCTCCATGATTTGATTGTTGCGATGACTGCAGCTGCACTGCCCGTAAGACCTGCCAGATCCACAGAGACACCTGAAGTGCGAAGGATAAATGGTCTCTTGCATACCTCCGTGGCAAACCACCAGCGCTTTCCCCGACCAACAAGGACATTTGCGCGCAGGTCGATCTCCTCGGATGTGTCGTCGCGCAAGCGTTCGGAAACGTGGCAGATCGCTAGCAGGTAGAAAAGATGAAGGGCTTGGGGTGCCGTTCTTATCATTCTGTGATGGATACGGTTCTGCGCCATGCTGAAGTAACTTGTTTATCAGCCCGAAGTCGCCCATTCGGCATGCTTGATGCAAGTAAGATAACCCATCGAATGACCTATTAACATCGGCATGTTGGTCTATCAAAGCATATACGATTTGCCGAAGGCGGTCGCAGAATGCGTCTGGGTGGTCTCTGTACTTCTGAGGAATACCTCGCATCAAGGCGTCTTTCCATAAGGCTATGGCCAACGATAACGCTGTTTGTCCTTTGGTGTCCTGTCTGTCGATGGACACACCCAGTCTATGACGGCAAGTCTATTAGCATGTAACATTTGTCGCAAGAGATAGTTGGCTTACCGGATAGCCTCATATACGAGAAGATGGTCAGACTTGACAGCGGCAAAGTGAAGCAGCGTACGGTCCTGGGTTGCGTCCATGCCTGGTGGCACAATCGAGTCCGGGCTCAAAGAGTTGTCGCTATGCGACTTGACTATATCCAATCTCACTTGCCGCATGTAACTTGTGAACACCGTTGAACTGAGGCCTTCAATCGCCCTTTCCTTCATACGCTCCTCAAGGAACTTCTCCGGCAAGTGTGGGACGCTCATCTTACACTTGCGCTTGGTCTTCTTCTTCGTACTATCAGGGCTTCCCATGGTGTTTGCAGCGTTCATAGCGGTGGGGAGTAAAGTCTTCTGTGTGTACACAAGTACTGAGTGATGATGTTGGGAGAGGACCTTCTAAGGATAGGTGAGGGGTATATATACACGTCCACCGGGAGACTGAGCCACATAGTAGGACACGCACGTACACAAAGGCTGGCCAAACTTTGTCTTGTCGCCTTTGATGACGCGTGTTCGTTATGGTGCGTCGGATGCGGCCTAATTGTGTGGCCTTTGTTGCACCGCTTCGCGCTTACGGTAACGCCCGTTTACTGGCGTTGTCTCCAAAACGGTATTGATGCTCCATTGTAATTCTAGTCGAAAGATAGAATGAATCGTCGAGAAGAAACCAACGATAAAGGTGGGAAAGAGCGGCGGCATACGCATCGTGGTAGTGTTCTTCTCTGTGAGTCCATTAGGGTAACTAAGGAAGGAATTTGATGTGAACGCCGACCACAATGGCCCTGGTTTGTTCTGTATTCAAATCCGGCCAATGTATGCGGTGCAATATGCCATGGCCAGAGGCTAAGGCCCTGATGAAATATTTGTGAAGTCGTCAAAGGCTTGGTCGTGGTGCATGCAACACGCACCGATACAGCTGCTACTTGATCTGATCTAACCCAACTGTGTTGCCACTCCGTGTCGCACCAACTCTCAATGTCATCAAGTTCTTATTATGAGCAAAGGACACGGCACAATAGATAAGAGAGGCGAGAGGGAGTGGTTTCTGTTGCTCTGGTTGATACTGAGGCTTGCCACGATTGTCAGCAATCATGTCCATTTACCATTTAGGAGGATCTTACGTACCAGTGTTGAAACCAGCTCAAGAGGTCTATTTTCTCTCCGGAGCGATCAATGTAGGAGTAACAGACGAGATTCGCGAAGGACTTACTTACATCCACAAGAAACCCATGCCTCTCCCCTCCACACGAAACCTCGACCAACTCCTTTATATTGTGACCTAGAAGGCTTGTTTCATCGTATGTATGTCGCACGCGTGAGTCCGGCCAGAATGATGAGCAGTAAAAGGATAGACTAGCACGTATATATGAGTCTATATGGACACATTACGAAGATATTGATACTGTAGCTTGCGTCCTAAGCTGAAAGTAAGCTCTAGTATCTATACCGTCGTCTGTGCACATCCTTTGACATGTCCGTAGACTTTGCTCCTGTCTAGAGGGTATAATGTATTATCATGAGCCAAAATGATGTTTGGAGGGTATCGATCTGACGAAAATCGAAGTCGAAGATGATAGAGATATTGGCTAGACGTGGTCGCTTCGCATGCGTCCATCCCCGCTGCGCGCTAGTCTCCCCGGCTATTGCCGTTGCTTGGTCTTGTTAGGATTGCAAGCTGGGCCTTTACCTTTTCCACTCATCATCAGCCCAGAACTTGCGCTAACTATACGTATAAAATCGAATGATCCCGTACAGAATATCATGGAACTAACGTAAACGGATATTGCAACCTTGTTTATCTACTCTAACCTGGTAATTTCCGTCGGACCCTCACAGCACTGGTAGAGTTTATCACCGAAATGGATGTTAGCAGTGGTGTCCTCCGGCAGCTTACAACAATGCAACAAGAGGCCTCAATTTCCAGTACGCGAAGATGCCGGAGGACAGATGCCAACAGTCCAAGGCGCATCAGAGTGACATTGTTTTGTGGGTCCAACAATGTAACTAAGGGACAAATGCACGGGTCCTTGTTCTCGATACAGTCCTACCTTCAGGCATATATTGCGCGCCGATCTGAGAGAAGTCCGAGCGAGGAACTGGACGCAGAAATCGTGGAGATAACGAATCCCAAACCCGGAGGACGACGACCCTTACGCCTGAGGGACTGATGATTGCACCCAATATTTGCAGTACCAAGATAACAAGTCTATTACGAAAAGGAGATAACCGTCAAATGTTCCCAGTATAACGCAGCGCTTCCAAACGAGCAATTTAAAGGTGGTGAAGATTCACCTACGTAAACACACCCCGTCAACCGGCTTGCGGAAATGCCACAAATCTTATGAGCTTCGCTGTGGATTCTGAGCGCTTTCACATGACAACACAACCTTCATCGGGCTGTTCGATCCCTCTTGCAAGGTCGTCTGGCTGCACGACGCGGCCTGCGCCGCGTTCTTGACCGTCGAGGCTGACAATAAGCACTCCCGCGTTGCTGGGATCTACCTCTGCCACAAGGTTGTACCTATTGTATTGTGTTGACCAAGGAAACACAAACACGACGACGATGGTACTACTTACTTCTGCATGAGCTCCTCGATGGCGGGTTTGATTTTGGCACCGTTGCGTGAATGCAAGCCTTTGCCTATGTGGGGTGTAGTGTTCAGCAGACCATCGAGGGAATACGGTAGTAGACATACCAACGATGAAGTTGATCTGGGTATCGCCGCGACCTTGGGCTTCTTGAATCGACCGTTCAGTGTACGAGATGGCTTCCTTCACGTAAAGTCCATGGAGATCTATTTCGCCCGCTTTGCTGTCCTGTATGTATGTGGTCCATTAACATCTTCAAAACGCTGGCCTAGGCTTCTCCATACCTTGTTGTTCTCTGCAATACAGCGGGGACTTCATGTTCGAGACGTTCTCAACAGCAGTGTAAGGGAAGACTCACCAATAAAGATCCACTCGCTCGCCTCCTTGTTCAATCTCTCCATCTCCGCTTGGTGCCGCTTTCCTTCATTCGAGAGTTCCTTCGCTCGTGCCCCATCACCGCCCGCATATGCTTCGTGGCTTTCCTGGAAACACCTCGCCATCGCGTCGCCCTCCTCATTGGCACGGTCGCGCAGCGAGCGGTAGTGTTCATTCTGCTGATTCACCTGGTTCTGGTCCTGATTATATGGAATGCATATGTATAATGTCCAGACACAGTGTGGAAATCAGCTGTAGAAGTACAAAGATGCAGGACATGTACGCACAACGCGATGCGGATGCGACGGGTGCTCGTAGTGAGGCTTGGCTGGTGGTGGAACAGAGATGGGGGGCGACTCCGCGGGTTGGTCAGTCTGCCATTGAGGTTGCTGCTGAGGTTGTTGTGGCTGGTATGGCGCGGCCGGCGGACGTAACTCTTGTTCAGTAGGCTGCTCTTGCTGATTAGAAGGGCCGCAGAGCAGGCGCACTATGGCACTCAAGAAGCTCTCGAGTAATCCCATAGTCGACGAGGGGCTAAGCTATCTAGTGCGGGTCGTCTGGGTCGTCGTCGTGTACGATGGTGGCACAGAGAGAGAGAGAGCCGAGTACTGAGACAGGCAGTGCGATGAAACAGGGCCTCGTGCTGGACTGCCATTGTCGACGGGCACAAGAGCTCGGCAGACGCTGAAATGGTCTTGACGCATAACAATGTTACTGTTCACACAGCTTTAGGAAGTAGTAAGAAGCATCATATTTCGGCACTGATCAACAGGATAAAGGGTGGAAGTAAAGATGTCAAGGAAGCGGGAACAAGATTTGACCATCACTATGGAAAAGACACTACGGAACGTTCGAGACAGAGATCAACTTCAGAGATTCCACCGTATCAAACCAAACCACACTGCCTAGATGTCCTCGGACTACAGCTCTAACCCGACGAGAATATACGCGGGATCGACAGGGAACGGAGGGGTCGTAACTACGGTCCCTCCGACATACATGAGCGAGTGAAGAAGCTCGCCAAGGACAGGAGATGCCTTCTCAAGTGCAAGTACCAAGGCGGTGCACTCGAGGCTCTCGTCTGCAAGATCGAGAAGCGCAACGATGCTGAGAATGATCTGTCAACACGATACCGAAAAAGTATGGGGATCAAACTTACCTCTCGCGGAGGTTAACGTGAGCAGCGCTCTTGCCGTCCACGTAGAACGTCTTAGGCCTTCCAGGGAGTTCAAGTAACACCCCGTCAAACGTTGCGCCCATACTCTCGGAAGTGATGCTCACGCGCTTTGCGTAGGGAAGAGCATCAAGCGCATTCTGAGGGAACAACGAATAGAGGAAGCTGAGCGCATCGTTCTGCTGAGACTTGATGTCCGATCTTGCAATACTGGCCTCGTTCTCACCGAAGTCGTCGTCGGGAGTCAAGGGCGGCGTGGCTATCTCGGGAGGAGGGGCATGGCTGTTATTGTGTCGGCCAGGGATGGGGACACCACGCAGAGCCGACGAGGCAATGGGTAGTCCGTGGAGCGTGTCCGCGGGGCACTCAGGGGGAGGAGTGGGTGGATAAACAATGGAATCTGTGAAAGCTTCTGAACCGAATGAAGATAGCGTGGAGGAACGGTCTGAGGGAGTAGAAATAGGGATCGGCGCCAGACTGTCTGTCACCCAGTCTGACGACCCTCGGTCGGGAGGGCATTTCGCGGTAGGGATGTCAAAACCGCCACTGGAAAGGTAGATATATAGACGTGAGTAAAGTTTTCGCTACACCAGGAGTCTGCTTACTCACCCCAGGCCCGCCAGAGAACGTAGTAGAGTAATAGTACATCGAGTCGTTGCCCTCGATGTGGCAAACCGCAAGCACGCTAGGAGTCATGTCGGAAGAGAAAGCCCCATCTCCAACGGTTTGACGACCGTTGCTGTAGGAAAAGAGGGAATGAGCGTCGGGCATCGGAAAACGACTCGGAGATGCGTACGTGGGGCGAATACTAGATGACTGTTTCAAAGAATTTATCATTGTAAAATTCGACATGAGGTGCCAACTTGATACTGAAAAAGTCGTTAGAGGGCTGCAAAATGGCGACAAGCAAGTTTCTTACGACTACTGAGGTGTAACACTTGAGTGAGGGGTTCGGAGCGCTGTGCACGATGGTGGAAGACGAAAAGGAGCAGGGGCTCTTATGCTGCCGAAGCAGGACCCCGGCCAGCAAGGCACAAACACGTGGTACACACGTGGAGTTACATCAGCATTCTAGCGCCCTTCAGCGGTTGCTCGAAGGCTCCGCGATCCTTTCCTCAGCCTTTGCTTTGCTCTTTCTTCTTTCTCGCTCACTCAGGCTCCCAGCATGAGCTATGCAACATGCTTGTAAGCTCAAACCAATTATTTCAACGATTTTAGAAATATTTAATCGTATTGTTTTCGCTTGCACAGCCGTGGAGCTTTGCTGAAAGCTAGACCTTCGCAGTCATTCTCACCGACCAATTGGCATATCTAAAGGTCATCGGACTAACTTTATGGGAAGCACAGCGCCTCTTCAGTGTCCAGCTGGCCCACTAATGGGCATTCCTGTCGTCACTGCGGCCTCGCTGGCTCGCCAAAGCCATCCCAAGTTCACGCGGTAGCCTGGCACACAACGCACGGCTTCCCACACGAGGCTGGATAAGACGGACTGCCTTTGTTTCATCCGACGCTGCGGTGTCTCAGCCGTCGGCGTACTTCCTAGACCTGCCAAACGTCGTTGCGAACTTCGAAGTTCTTGCGGCCGAACAACATTTCGGGTGCAGTGAACCGATCTAGGCTCCCGATTGCGGAAAGCGCTATCTCGTCTTGCTTCTGCTCACCGAAACACCACGTTCGTATGTTATCGTTCTATTTATTGCTTTATGCCACGTTCGTGTTCTAATCGTTATTTTGGTGATATAGAGCTGCGGAGCACGGTCTCAGCCACAGCGAGTCTCGCGAGTAAGTGCATCTGTTACGTGTCGTCAGTTCTGTACATTGTTGTGTTATCAATGCTAATTATTCTTGAGTATGATGAGCGGTCTAATGTCGCTTTCCCAATATCTGCCACGAAGGTTGTCGAAAGATGCTAGTTTATATCCGCCTAAGTCCGCGTAGAATTGAAACCATCTTCTTTTCGCCTTCACCCGACAAATCTACGAGGACAGACGAAGCAATACACACGTTTAATAGGCGATTGGTCCAGGCACAGACAGCCTATCTTGCCCTCTCGAATACGGACCGTCTCCCCTATACGTAAACATGCGCTCCTGGATCGACTGGCTAACGTCCTCCGCAAACGCTGTCGGGGACATCATTATCGGACCGAGCATGGGTGGGGGCGATGGGAAGGCCGAGATCGTCGACGTGCTTGCATTCGTGTCCACCAGTGTCACTCCCGGGCTTGAGCTGACTTGAGGTGAAGTTAGAAGCGGTGCAGAGCGAGATGCGGGTGGGGAGATGAAGACCGCGCTGGTAGTGTGCACGGAGATCAATATGGGCCGTTTGAACTCCATACTGCGGGCGCGTCCTGCACGGATGACGACGGCACTTTTGAGCTCGTGTTCTTCCAAGGATGAATCACTGCTGTGGATGGAAGCATTATCGTCCTCATTGGCTAGTAGTGCGCTGGGTGTAGGTGGCATGCCAGGCGAAGCAGTTGAGGCAGGGCTATCCATCGAGGCCATGGAGAGGCGGACGATCTCCCCGTTTGAATCAACATCAAACAACTCGTTGAGGGTCATCGCGGGCGGGCTCGATGCCGATCTCCCATACCCGCAAAGCGCAGATCTGGGGGACTCTACCTCCTCAACTTCGTGTACGATGCCTAGGCCGTGCGGCATGGATCGACGGTGCGCAGCCAGGAGCGAGTTTCTCTGAAGAGCATGCAGCTGTGCGTCGTGCCGCGTGGGTTCGTGGCCTATGATCCGCATACGCATCATTTGTGCGATCTCCTTCGCTTTCTGCCGTTGGATGTACTGCCGATCATTTGGTACGAGGGGCGGCAAGGAGAGCGGTCTTGTGGGCTCGGATGTGGATGCGCTGAGCCACTGTTCAGCGTCGAAGTCCTCCAGAATCGCGGGAGAAGAGTGGCGGCGCATAGTCGCGTCGGACACGAAGGCCGACCCAATTCGCTTTAGGACTGCAAGTGGCGGCGTGCCTTCTTCGTCGTGCTTCTCGTTTTTTGCGACGTCTTCCTCCGAGGTGCTAACGAACACGAATTGCCCGCCTTCGTTCGCAGCTGATCGGGGTCGCGCGTTGCCCCATGTAGAATCCGTCTTTTGGGATATCGCCGACAATCTCGGGTTGGGGAGAAACATGGAGAATCTTGGATGTGCTGCCCTAAGTTTGCAGGCTTTGCGTCTAAGTGTATACCAAACCAATATCCCAACCAACAAGAGGAGGGCGGAGCAGGCTACCACGGCACCGACCAGTAATCCGATGTTCGCCCCATGAAGAGTTTGCGGGGCCCCTCCGGGCGCTGGACCTGAGTTTCCGGGAGCAATTGCAGTGGATGATGGCAAGTCTGTGTAAGGGACGATACTAGCATGGAGAGGGATAGTTGGTGTATAGACTGGAGGCGGGCCGGGAAGAACTTGGTCCGTAGGGCCTTGTCGTTTGTGGATGCGCATTCGGTCAGGGGCTAGTACAGCGTATCGCGCTGTATCTTCCGTGGGTGGTGGCATGGCGGCAGAGGCTTACGATGCACGGTCGGCGTGGAGAGTGGTGGGCAGTGCCCTTCCTTGCTGGTATGCATTTCAATCTTGGCGGCTGACCGGTGGCTTCCATCATCTTCGTGCCAGTCACACGATCACTCTCAGCCTAGTTGCATTTATAAATGGCCCAACTCGTCCAACTCATCACATACGCTTATTATCCCTGCGTCCTGCCATTCGTGGCATGATCTAACCACATCTTTTGACGCGACGCGACGCGTGTCGCCAACACGATCGAACCGCGACCTAATTAGGATCACGTCGCGTCAGTGGGACCCAGCCCGACGCTTTTCTCGCCTCGAGGCTGCGCTTCAACCCAATAGCCCGACGGTCGCGCGCGCCCTTCTCCTTTTTCAGCCTTTTTGACTCGTCCTGGGAATGTTGGACGCTACCGGCAACGGCGACCACACAGACATCAGAGCCGTAGAACTGTTCCTGAGCGCTTGACATGTAGCGCTGTTCGACATATATCAGCCTTTGTTGCCCGGGAAGCAGCGCAGTCTTTCCTGGTACCAACGCTCATCATCTCAGTTTTCCTCCCTCACTTCGCCTTGTACGGATCCGACTCTTTCGTCCGCTTCTAGTCGCCCTCTGTGCTTTCTCGTCGTTCGTTCAAATGGCTTCCGGGTTCGTCAAGAAGAACCTCGGGTTTTGGGGTATAGTCGGTGGTGTTATGACCGCTTTGAAGTTGAAGGAACGTTGGGACGATTGTGAGCTGCTATCTGTGTATTCAAGCTTGGTTATAGCTGAGCTCCACGTTTCCACAGACCGCCAAGTTCCAGGCGAGGACGGTAGTGAAGGGCCAGTAGCGCTGCACAGCCCGCTTTTAGGGAATGCTGAGCTGCCAGAACATATGGCGCTGGATACCGAGATCCCGATGGCCCGCCCAACCAGGAAGAGGTCCAAGGACTGCTGCGTTTGCTGTGGGCTGAAGTGAGCCATGCGCTGAGTGACTCTTTGTCAAAGCTAACTAGTCGCAAGATGTGGCCTCTTCTGGAAAGCATTCGGTATCGTGTGCCTCATAACACTGGGCTGGCAAGCCGTCAAGCTTATAATGTGGCTAGTCAAGGTGTGTACACTGATTATATCCCTGCAAATAACGTGTTGACAATTGTTGTAAGCCTTCACCTACTGGACTTGAAGGCATGCCCGAGTTCAGCAACTCGCTAGGCTGCCAAGATGCACCCTATTTCTACAAGGAGAACGAAAATATGTACACCATTCCTGTCGGCCCCGATGGCGGTCACTCCATCGACTTGCGCAACGCCGGATCAGTGGGCACTATCCACCTCATCGACGCGCACCCACGTGTCACGGAAGTTGGTTATCAGGTTACCGTTAGAACCGACGACAAACCACTTCTGGATGAGATTTTGCTCCACGTACCGTCAGCGGACGATATTGCGAATGGCATGGAGAGCCGTTTCCTGTTGTCTACTCCTAGTTTGCAAAACATCGGCTCCTCATGCGTACGATACGACCTGCTCGTCTTCATCCCGCAGTCCGTCAAGAAATTCACACTCCAAACTGGTTCATACGGCGCAACACAAATAAGGGTCATGAACGAGGCGAACATCGACATGGACAAGATGACTATCCTGATGCACGGCAACGACGAGAGAAACATGCTCATTCCCGCCACCGGTTTGCGCGCGAAGGACCTCCACCTGGAGATAACCGGCGGATGGCTCGTAGGCAAAGCTTCCATCGTCGAGAAGACTACCCTCTCAACCCAACGTGGCGCGGCTGTCAGTAACGTCAAGTTATACCCTGTCCCTGCCAACGAAGATGAGAGCCCTGCCACCGCGACGCTCGTGACCACCACTGGCAGGGGCCGCAGCGACTTTTTTTACATTGACGAGGGCAAAGGTCCTCATCGTCCCATTTCCAGCATACATCAGTCGAGCCGCAACGGCGACCTGTACTTGACTTACAAGGAGGCTGAGTTCAACGGCAGGATCAGCCTAGACGCACGCTCTTACACTGCCACGGGCGTTCACGGCAACATCAAAGGCAACAATGGGACTCTCCCTTGGGTTGGAGATGCTGATGGTGGCGATATGTTGGAGGCTAAGTCCAACAACGGCTGGGTTGGTTTGTACTTCTGAGGCTTCAGAATTTGGGACCTTGTGGTATGCTTGTTCGTGACTTTCTAGGGGTTTTCTTTCGGACATAGTATGTATCCATCAAAGTAACGCTGCGCTCGATTTTGATTCTGCTACTAGGGTTTTTTTAGTCTTCAATATAATAACACTCATTCAACGATACCGTTAGAAGAGAGTCATTAACTCCAGGACGTCTCGGACTCGCCTCTCCACAGCCCGGGCTTATGCTCGCCTTCGTCGTAACGTGGGGGCACCATGTCATGCGGCCTTTGGTCATGCACTCTTCTTGCTGGCCGTCCGTTGGGAATGACGAATCTCTCTCGTGACCCGGACGTCTGATGAGGGTCGTACATGTCAGCGGGCCGTCCGAGAAGTCTGCTGGCCGCGCAGCATTGGATGCTCCCAGATGCCGTGCCGTCGCACCGGGTTGAACGTTGATAGGTCACTTCACGCACGGCCAAGCATGATCTACACTGTCAGTCGACTTGAAGTGTCGGTTCCGTCGATGCTAGTGACAGCTAGTCTATCTCGACGTTCACTGACGGGCCGCATGTGGAACTTCTCGTGCTTATTATTGTATAAGACTTCATACAATTTGCTCGTACGTCCTGCAAACATGTCGTTTCTCCCGTTTCGAAGACATTCAGGCACCCATAATATTATCCAGAATGTGGCTCTGAGATCTCCATGCTCAAGATTACTCTGGTTTCTGCGTACAAGCGCAGCCCTCGGCCAGCGTGACGGCGATGGCGGAAGTAGATCGAAGTACGCTGATGTCTCATCTCACCTCTGTAGTCTCATTACCCCACACTGACCAGAGTTACTGCACAGTGCTGAATCGGAAGCGGTGCCAGGCCTAGACTCTGGAAGCACATCCCGATTGATTGGCTAGTATCCGGCACCTACGGAATGAACCACAGCAGCCTACATTGAAGTGCGTTCCTGAAAGCTGTTCGCCCCATACAAATACTGTACTCTCCATGGGCGAGCGTTGAAATTTTAGCGGATCACCCATACTTCGGTGAAACCGCTAGAAACGCAACGGAGATCGAAGTAGCTACTCGAGTCCTACCAGATCGTTGACAGCGCGACCCGCTCGCAGCATCAATCGAACGCCTTGCATGTCTAATATTATCCTTGATACGCTCGTCGGCATGTGGTCTGTAATGTCTGCGTACACAAGGAGCTGCAAGTCATTCTGTCCTCTTGGTACTTGCCCTAACTCTAGCATAGGGTTACCGAATCGGCAACTCGGCCTATCGCTGTTAGCGCTCGATTCCGGCTTGAGCTCGTCGGCGTTGGCGAACGTAGTCAATAGCCATCACTAGGACTCTACCTCAAACTCATACGCCGCCTGATAATCCGCCCTAATGCTACGTACTCAGGCAAATCGTGTTATGAACTTGACTCGTCAGCTTACCTATGTTAGGTATGCGTCTACGTCTACTAGCTCGAACCCCTACCCTTACCCCATGAACGCCAATCCTACACCGCATCAAATCTTCCATCTCCCCCGCTCAGCGACTGCTGCTGAAGTAAAAGCTCGGTGTTTGTGCTTCTACTGCCCGTGTACCGAACGTCAGCTGATTGCAATCCAGATTATGAACTTGTACGCATCTACCACCCCGACTCTCCTGTCTGCCGCGGCGTCCCAGCGGAGAAGGTACAAGCCCGATTCCACACGATAAAGTCAGCCTATGATGCACTCCGCGGCAAGATTCCATTGTCCGCGCAGGGGGAACCAATGTCACCGAAGAAAGATTATCACGACTTGAGCACAGCTATGTGGAAAGCCAAACAGCGTCGGCGAGCAGAGTTACATGTTGGCATCGATGACAAGTGGAAGGATAGGTTCATGCTTGGATTTGTGTCTCTGGTGCGCCCGATCGTTTACTTTAGTGCTCTGCCACAACTGTGCATCACCCGGAAGGCATTAGCAGTGTTCGTTGGCCAAGCGTATTACATGAGGAGCAAGTCCCTCGCGACAACGCGGACAGATCGATACAAGTCGAGAGACTCTTCCGCACGTAAACCAGAATCACGAATGGATTTATCACTGTCTGCCGATGCAGGACCACAGCCTCAACGCTAACCAGATCAACGAGTCGTGAGCTGAGGCTACCTGTATGCTCCATCCTATGCACCATCTGTTTGACCTAACCTTTGCGATTAAATCCCTTACAGTAGGCGACCCCACATCCCCTCATCGCGCCTCCTCTATAATATGCGACCCCGCTGGACTCGAGTCCGCAGTTAAGCGAAGCACGCTTCCGGAAGACACTCGGGCGACGGGCTCCTAGCTCCATCTGGCTGTACTGAGATGGTCGGTTCACTCCAAGGCTCTTGGGTCGCTTTGAAGAGACTTGCGATATCGTAATTCCCTATACCAGATGACCGTATACCTGAAACACGCCGTTCGATGGCCCTTACCTCTGTCAGGCTCGGCAAGCAATAAATGGATATTCGGAAAATTGCTTTACATTCTTGGTCCAGGACGATCAACGTGGGACGCGTGTTGAGCCTCTTGGACGGCAAGAAGTATGATGCTGTGCTGCCCGATGATTTCGTCTACTCCGCGAAGGCCAATCGTCGTAGGAAGTATGGTCATTCTATTCGTCGTATGTATATCATGCCGACTACGCAACCAGGTACATTGCCGGGTGTCGAGTATTACACAACAAGGTAAGATGGTTCCAGTCTTGTTCGTATGATCCTGTTCAGAATCCTCTGTTTCAATCGCATGCACAGCGTTCCTTTGAAAAAGCGGCAAAATTCATTCTCAAAATCGTCGATAAACTGTTTGGAGCTCAGGTGGTTCAGCGATCCGACCTCATGAATCCCGACATGGGCGCCATCGAGACCAGAGGCACTAGCATCTCATTGGACGGAGGTCGCATCAAACGGGTGGCAATTCAGTAACAATGTACAGTATGTGGTCTTCTCTACAATGCGGATGTCCTCTCTGACACGGTCGTCATTGGGTCGGGCGACGTTCCCTTACTTGTTCTAGCCGCCTCTTACCTCAAGCCAAATTTTCGCCGTCCAGTGATGGTCCGACCCTGGCGGAAATCTTCGCTTGCGGTAGTGCGAGCTGCATTCTGAGTCAGACGCCACACTCGCATTAGTTCAGACATAAAGGCATAAAGGCAGACGAGCTGCTCTTCCAATCGACGTGTCAACTCCCTGATCTTGCGGCTATCAACACTCCTTTTCAGCAGCTGCTCCACCAGAGAACGATCACTTATGGCCACCGTCACACTTCCGCGCCCACAATACTTCTATCAGGCGGATGTATTTCCACGGGCTCATATCTATCAGAGATGGGAGCGGATCCGCCATCGCAAGGTTCATTGGTTTGTTGAGTGTGTGGCAGAAGCAGTACGTGGTTCATCCTTCGAACTGATGCGCTTCGCTCATATTGCCTCAATAGCTCGGCGTATTCTTCTTCGTGTATGGCGGTGAGTTCTCCTTACCTTGTACTACGCAAATCTGTCTAAGTAGGTAAATCAGGTCTCGGATCGAATGCACCATGGACGCTAGGCAACTACCTTGGGAATAACCTCTCATGTGAGCTCTTTGTATGTTTTGTCTGCGCTACGTGGTCTGACGCGTCACTGTGTAGCGTTATACCAAGTCGGTTTCGCATATGCCATAGGAGTGGCCCTCGCTGTCATAGTACGTCGCCTGTACCTGCGCTTTACAGCTGCTCCAATCGGATTCTACAGATTTGCGGTCCCACATCTGGCGGTCACTTCAACCCTGGAGTAACAATAGCATTTGTCATCTTCAAGAAATTCCCTCGTTGGAAAGCCCTCAGGTAATTTTCAGGAAGTCAGTCTTCGAGACGGCGTTATTAACTCTTTCCAGATACATTATCGCTCAGACTCTCGGTGCTTACATTGCTTGTCTTCTCATCTATGTACAATACAACGCAATGATCATTGTGAGGTCTTTCTCAACACTGCGTCTACTCTTTACTGAATGTTCATGTGCTCATAGCAAGTGGAAAATCAATTGAAAGCCAACGGGACATTCGACTCGGTCAACTTCACTCCCAGCGGACTCGCAGGTATCTTTGCGATATACGCAGCACCGGGCGCGAAGTTAGGCCAAGCCTTCGTCATGGAACTCGTCTGTGTAAGTGTACCGAACCCAACTTATCCAACTCTAGACGTTGGCTGACAACACCTGTCCTATCTGGTAGGATCTCGTAATTGGAGTTACAGTCTGGGCGTGCCTGGATCCTACGAACTTCATGGCACCTCCCGCTGCTATCCCATGGATTCTTGGTTTTGTATAGTACGTTCAAGTTTGTAGGAGCTGAAATGTCGAGTACTGATATATTGACAGCGCCATGATCATCTGGGGTTTCGCACCGATCGGACGTGAGTCCCATTCATGTAACAGAGCCTCCCGTAGAGTTGCTGACCCTCAATTTCACAGTGTGCGCAAATCCAGCTCGTGATCTCGGCTCACGCTTGATGGCGATGACGGTCTGGGGAGCAAAAGCCAACGGCGGACCCATAGCTGCCATCATGTCGCTGACCAACATAGGAGCCATGATCATATCTCATCTGTTCTACGAGCTCGTGCTGACAGACTCCTCTCGCGGTAGGTGCTACGCTGTTATGCCGTTGCCTTGAATGCTGACGTCCTAACCCATTTTTCAGTCATCGCCCTCAGCCATGCTGATCATATCACGGCGCGCGAGGCCCACGCTGAGCGCAGGGACGGTCTTTACGCGGCAGCTCAGCCGGCGCCCGGCTCACCCACCTCCTACGACAGCAAAGACAAGGGACACGAATCGCGGATCGAGACGGTAGAGATTGCTGATGTCGTGTAATACACGGTCATTTCGACGAGGGTTTATAAGGTCCAGGGTAATATGACGAGCACTCATCCACATGTAGCATAGATATCAATACGACGAACACTTTACACTGACCAGACATTGCGCGCGTATGCGTCCGTTCGTTCTTATGAGCAAGGAAGGTTGTTCTAACCTAGTTCTGTCTTGTACTAAAATACGACAGGAAAGGCGACAGGAACTATCAACTACGGGTCTCAGTGACGCATGATTGGTTATTGCCCACACCCTGGACAACAGTGGACCGCGTCGTGTACAAAGACATCGCAATCCGCGCAGAAGTCATTCTTGCACTCTGGGCATCGATACCGATTGTACGGACTTAGGCCGTCACTACCGCTTTGAGGTGCCACACTTGTCGGATCTTTGAAGAGCTGGCCGCATCCGTGGCAACTGGGTTTTGGTTGAGGAGACCTATCTAATGTCATACTGTACGGACAATCTCTTCAGTAGAGTGGCACAGGAGAATGGATGACTACGCACACAGCTTGATATGGCTTGACGGGGAACAAGTGGTGGTAACTTCGTGCGAGATGAGGGGAGCTCACGATCATAAGGCCACATATGTCACAGTCTGTTGGAACATCGCAGACCTTGGCAAGACATCTCGGACAAAGAAATCCTTCGCTTTTGAGATCCGAGTGACAGACACAGAGACTCGGCGGGGAGGTCACAGGTAGCCGTGTGGGGAACCCCATCATCATTAGGTCTGCAGCAGGATTGACGGTACCCTTCCCTCGCGCGACAGGCTGCTGGGCTGGTGGTGGAATCAGCTCGAACAGGAGGTCCTTGAAATGGCCTTCGTTGAGTGCAACTCCGAATTGACCTAATTTTGAGGTGCTGTAATCAACAAACAGACAATTCAAGAGAGCCTGGAAATCTGACCGCCGGTCTTATCGCTAAATTCCCTGCAGATTTTCATCTCTGCAGCAAGTGCAACGATACTGACTCGAATTTTGTCTTTGACGCAGGCTTCCATAGTATCGTGGATGTTCCCTGGGTCGCAGGTAGTTAATGAACCAAATAGTATCACGATCTCTCGTGAGGAGTGGGTGGGCAGGTGGCTGTGATGTGACAGGTTCAATGAAAATGGTCAAATGTTGCATCTGAAAGGATATACCTCATACTGCTCCGCGCTAGTTCTATAGCATTTTGCAAACTGGGGTCTCCGTTAGGTTCGAGCTTATGTCGTTCTGAGATAGCTTTCAAGACATCCTGTGGATTTCCTGTTGACTGATAAACAAGCTTTCGGACCAAGAACAAGTCTTACATACCTGACATTTCGCCGACCCGCTCTCCGATTCCGCCTCGCATCCCAACAACACCGATCTGACCGAGAGGATTTTGGTCAAACCATTCCGTAATGAACTCTCTCGCATATTGTAGCATCAGGTCGAAGCGTGTTGGTCTCATATCTCTGTCCATCATTGAGGATGAAAGGTCCAAGACAAGGATTAAGTGTCTTATGATCGTACGCCGTATAGCGGCTGCGGGAGCAAGAAGCCTAACAAGCTGAAGCC
This sequence comes from Pleurotus ostreatoroseus, assembly GCA_005298045.1. Lineage (NCBI taxonomy): Eukaryota > Fungi > Basidiomycota > Agaricomycetes > Agaricales > Pleurotaceae > Pleurotus > Pleurotus ostreatoroseus. The sequence continues at coordinate 15,979 of SWBT01000441.1, read as the reverse complement.
ATCAATTCCCTCAGAGTCCTGAGTCAAAGTCAAGCATACCGTTTCCGTCGACCACGAGCAATTAGGTCTTGCACAGCCGTCTGAAGACTTCCCGTCTCGTCTTCTTGCACAGTATCCCATGAACGAACGTATGATGCTTCCCAAGCGTAAGGTTGCTAAACACATATCATTCAATTACGCCTGTGCAACGTGTCAGTGAAATGCGCATACTTCTTTAACCTTTCCCTTCCCCTTGTCGCCCTTCCCTCTGTCAATCCCCTTCCCTTTTCCTTTCCCCTTCCCTCGGATCCCTCTGTCTTCATCGTCTAATATTGATACATCTGAGTCGGAGTCAAAATCCATGAGGTCGTCATTGATCCTTCTTGGAGGCATGCTGAAGGCAACGAGATTCGATACTTATGATATGGATTCGCAGGATGACTAGCTTGTATTGGCCGCAGAATAGTATGTCGAAGTCAACATAGAAGACTGTTATTGAAGCGCCCAATTCGACGCGGGCGCGCATCAGCCAAATACGAACAAGCAACTACCGTGATAGCGGCCCGGCTGCGCTTTCGTAGTACATCCCCGACCAACATGGACAGCTCGCCAACCGCTCTGTTTGAAGCCTATGAACAGGATTTTCAGCAGCTCATAGACAGCATACGTGATAAAGTGGACAAAGATGACACTGGTGGTATGCATACTTGCTGTACGACTACTGAGATCCGGTTCTCATTGACAGGCCAGAGCAAAGGAAGACCGACTTGAGAAGGGCAGACATGGAAGTAGAAGAAGCGGAAGAGATGGTACGTATTCTGACATAATGCATGTGTAAGACAGATACTGAATGAAACACACGTCAGGTGTCTCAAATGGAGATCGAAATTCAAGGATTCCCGCAGTCTGTCAGGCCTCCGTATCAGGCACGCCTCAACAATGCGAAAACCCAGCTTCAATCGTATAAAAAGTCTGTCAGAGAACTGAGCGCACAACACGCTCGGTCCGAACTTCTCGGCAAATACTCAAGTAGCGGCTTGTCTACTTCGGATGAGCCGTATGGTGCGACCGATAAAACTCGCTTGCTGTCTGACATGGCAGTTTTGGAGGATGGGTCGCGGCGACTACAGGAGAGTCAGCGAATAGCTTTGGAAACGGAAGAACAAGGTGCGGATATTCTGAGAAACCTCAGAGGCCAGCGCGAGCAGATCGAGAACGCGAGAGATACGGTACGTCGGCAACAATATCCGTGTCGCGCGCAGTTCCGTCTCATATTCGCATTGTTCAGCTTCAACGTTCGGATACTAATGTTGATCGTGCAGCTGGCACTCTGAAGAAAATGATCCGTCGGTGCGTCACACAGTTCCTCGAAACTTAGATCCACATGCGAATCTGATTCCTCATTGATTAGGATGTACCAGCACCGGGCCCTGACAGCAGCCATTATTGCCTTTTTGGTTCTATTAATCATCATCATACTATGGGCGAAACTATTCCAATAATCCACATGCGTTCTGTGCTGCTGGAGAGGCATCCCCACAGTTTCTGAAGGTATGGAGCTATTGCTATCGAGGACTCTATATTTAATGTCGAGGAAGGATGTGTTGATACCACTACCAAGAATAATGGTCGCATACACATTAGTGTGTTGAAGTGCGATATATAATATGACCTCAAGTGTAATATAGCGAAGGCGCAGAGTGTGCGACAGCTAGACGTATTTTATGTATATGGCTTTGGTGCGTCTTCAATAAAGACCCCTCACCTTGTCTTCATCTCGTTTATAGACTCCTTGAACCGGGAAACGCGCGTGAAATCTTAGATCATCCGCGCTTGGAGCCTTGGGGAATTCCGAGGTGATGTGAAGCTTGAGGCCTTGAAGCTTGAGGTTTGAGCTGGGCGCGTGCGCGTCCATGTTTTTCATAGACAGCCAGCAGTGCGGGCGGTGCTAAGGTACATACACATATATCATTCTCACACTAATTGTAAGCTCGAGATCATCACTTCCTCGATCGGTGTGTTTGGTCCGCTTTCTTGTAATCATTGCGCTGATTGACTATTTATACAGAGATCGATGACACAGGTCGAGCTACTGTGATGCCACCAAGTTCTGTCTACGATCGAATTCCTCAAGGTATCAGGCTTGAAATTCCAGAAGAATGGAGGTTTTGGAGTGGCTGGTATCCGGGCGGACCAGAACTGGATTGGCTACTGAATACGAACGCCGGCGAGCAAGACAAGTGGCGGGTGATCATGGATGATCCAGTAGATGAAGAAGGATATGATGCCCTCGCGTCGTTCCCGAATTTGAAACCGAACATCGATGTTTTTAACCCTCCACTTCAGTCACGCAAATTGCGTGGGTGGTATCAGGTTCGATCCAAGTCTCAGAAGCATGCAGAAAGGCCTTGTCTGCTCGTCACTGCGAAATCCATCCCACAGGAGATTTTCGAACTCATTCTTGCACAGGACACAGAACTTAGACACGACAAGCGCACGCTTTCGCAGTGCGGACAAGTCTGTCGCTTTTGGTCTACGCACTGTCGGCCTCGTCTATTCGAGCGGGTTCATCTGCGGACACGACAAGATGTCCTCGACTTCCGAAGCTTCATCCATAATCCGACGTGTTTGTTTCTTCCCTACGTGAAGGCGACCCTCATTCAACCAGATGATCTCGCCAGCTTCGACTGGATCCACATTCTCTCTCCGCTTCGAGACGGGTGCCCATTTGAGCTGTGGCTCGCTGGACCACTGCCTTCACGCTGGAAGTCATTTCGTTCCATACACCAGGCTTTCCCATTGCCACTTCCCCGGAATTGCTCGCGCAACATCTGTACTCTTCATCTTCGCAACATTTTCTTCCGTCGATTCACAGACCTTGTAGCACTGGTCGTCGAACTGCCTGATCTGGAGAAATTCCAGTGCGAAAAGGTTTCATGGGGACTACTACCTCCGGCACTTCCTCAGCGACGGCCTACTACTAGTCGCAACCGTCTTCAAGAATGGGAGATGAAGGAGTGTGGCCCTTGCTCCGTCCGAGCGGCATTTCATTTGTTTGCGAGCATTTATTCTGCATCATCCTACGCACTGGATGGAGATCTACCGGCGATCGTGGCCCTAACAAATACCTTCGAAATCGGCGCCTTAACCGAGTCTAGCCACTATTACCCAGCAGTAGATACTGCATACCTCCGTGAGTGATTTTGAGGTTTTCCATCACTTCAACGGTGAAAGATACTCACATTGGTCCATACAGACTTTCGTTCGGAGTCTATTGAGGTAGATCTCACGATACGGCGAACCTCGCAATTAGGAGCTTCATTGTGGCGTCTTACGACTTTGGGCATTGGTCCCTTGCGTGGAGACCTCGGCGACATGTCAGTCGACTGGGCCCAATTCGACAGCAAGATGGCAGAATTCCGTCATTTACAGATCATATGCCTGGGCTTCCAGAAAAAGCAAAATATGATTGTGTTCGCACAAGAGACCGTTGAAAGGAAGATGCCAGTCTTGTCGGAGCGGGGTATAGTCAAGTACGCCCTCAAAGACGACGGTGGCCTGTGGTATCATCGAGCAACCGAAGAGCCGAATCTTCTCGAGGGTATGTTTGATGATGTGATTGTCCGCTCTTTTGCTTAATTTCATTGGGACAGGAGAAGGAAAGACCCTGCGTTATGTTTACAGCTGAGCAACCTTCTGGACGCCTGCAAATGAAAACGTTCGTACATCATTGCTTCGGGGCATTTATCAGGATACAGTAATTGACACTCAGTGTTCTAAGACCTCAAACCCGTTCAATGGAGGTCATTGTCATATTATTTGCTTCTACCAATTTGGACAAATCAGAATGTGAGCGGGACTATTCGAGCAAGCGATAGCCAGAGCTGTGCATATAGTCACTGAGCAATGCAGAATTAAGATAGGACGCCAAGGGCTTACATTGTACAGCAGATACGATGTCTTGTCGGCATCAGCGTCCCGCACAAAGTAGAAACGCGATCCGACCCAGACTCCCATCGTGACCAGCGCTCCGCCAAGCACAACGTTGCGGCACCACCCAATGATCAGAACGAGAGACCAGAACATGAGGCCTACGGGCATCGATAGTCGTCCAGCGCGAGGCATCACGATGGGGATCGTCTCTCGCCCTTCGTTCCTGTCCCCAACTTCGTCTCTGAAATCTTGAGCGTGGATCGTCGTGAGGATGATCATGAAGCTCAAGTTGCGAGCGAGGGTAACCGCGGATCGAGGGCTGGGATCTACGAGAGTGATAAGTAAGGTACGGACTATAGAATACGAAACAGTGTGATACCTAGGATTCCCGAGGTACCGGCGTCGAAGGCACAGTACCCGAGAGCATTAAGAAGGTTTCGGGTGATCCAGTTGGCATCAAGCTTGAGCTCGTTGTGAAGGAGGAAGTGTACGGCGAGGGTGATACTGGGATACAAGACCCCATATGCTGCAGAGACCGTAAGGCATATGGGTATCAAGACCCAGCGCAGTTTCCGAGCTTGTGCAACGGTGATACGTCCCGCAGGAATGGGGCGGAATGGTTTGTTCTGTGCGTCCTCCTCTGGAGACAAGCTCTGATTGGACACGCAGAAATGGAGCAGGTGCAGCCATAACCAGAAGAAGGCTCGAAGGAACTGGCCCAGCTCTACGTTCGTTGCCCCCGCGCAAGCAAATACCATCTATAGTTTTCAGGAACTGAGTATGTTGCATAGAAGATAACGAGCAAGACATACGATCGGCAACAAGATGGATTTGAAGTCTGACTTCGTGAACAGGTATAATGTCTTGACACTGCTGAACATGGCTGAGGAGCGGAGATGTCGAGGTACCGTAGAAAAAAGGTCGGCCAGATAGGCTAGTTATAAAGGAGTTCAAGCATTCTGAAACGCGCCGGTTACATGCGAGCCGCTCTTCAGACTCGCTGTGACACTAGAGCAGAGAATTGAATCTATACCAGGCAGATAGCTAGAGAATCTAGTCGGCCGGACTGTATGTTTATCGGGAATGTTGCCTCCGTGCGAGCGCCACGGAGATCCTGCTGATAATTCGCTAGAGAGCACAATACCGCCGGCCGCTAGAATGGGTGCTGGATCATGCCCATAGGGTAGTAATACGGTTCTACGCAATTGATATCAGCTGGTGAACGGTTCGTGACAGTCGGAGCCCCTACGGACCATTTACTTCCGAGACGTCAAACAGATTGACAACAAGCGCATCGAGGGGCCGATGAGGTCCTTGAACTATAGATATGTGCGAAGGCAAGCCTGCCCGAGGAACGATCACAGCTGGAGATCTGGATTGACCTTGAACTATGATACGTCAATATATTCACTTCAAGACGAGTACACGCATGTTTCACTCACGGAGAAGCTGTTTAACTTATAGCGTTAGTCTATCCCATTGTCCTATTAGTGATTAAGCGTAAGAATCGAGCGTACCGGTGGAGGTAACGCCTAAACCACCTACACACTGGAGAGTCTGTGATGACTGTCTTGGTCATCTGGTATTACGCCAGCAAAAATTAGGTTCTGCAATGAGGTTTCGCGGCATGATAGGTTGCCCGTGTGAAGCCGTGCAATGCATAAGATGAGCGTTGGGAGCAAGCTGCAGACGCGTCGCGCAGACCAAGGATCAACGATCAACAACGCGACCAGCCAATCACGATCAATTCCGGCGACTCGGAGTTCCCCATGGGCGCTCCCCTTCTTGCACTGGACGATACGCAGAGGAACGCGATCTTGATGCTTTCTTCTCCATACGACATATATCTCCTACGTATTCCGTGTAGTGAACGCTGGAATAGATCTAGAGCTTGTGCGAATACATGTCCATGGTATTTCTCGCGTTCTGATCATATCGTGTCGCATTTACACCCTCTCTCTCCTACCTCGATTTGTCGTGACCTTGCTATCTAGCAACTTGCAAGTACATTTACAAAATACCATTGAAGACCATGGTGCACCAAATACCCAAGTCCATGCACACATGCCAAGCTACTAGCTCGAAAGATTCAGGCTGTCAGACAAGGTAAACGTCCGGGTTGTATTCTGTTCGCGGAAAAAGTGACGTTTTGGGCCAGGTACCGCTTGCTGCGTTCTAGCTGCACGTCTGAGTGAAGAACGGAGCACTACGGTCTCGCTTACTGAAGCTGTAACAAGGCCCGTTTTTTGACCCACTACACATGTCCATATCGACGCGGTCGAGGCAGCCATGAAAACGTCGCAGCTATCTCCTTCGCGTTACCCAAGACCCTCCAAAGTTCGAGTATCCGGTTGTTAGAATGTACAAAGCAGCAGACTTGTGCATATGTATCAAAATGTACGATGTGTTCGTCCGAACTAAACTGTCTTTAGTTCTCGGGGCGCTTTGCACAACCGGATCATTAGCCAGATAGCCAGGCTGACGGAAAAGTGTTCAGCGTACGTGAAATTGTTATCTAGCGTAATACACATCGTTCAGCCCACACGGCTCTCCCAGGTTATTTCGTAGATCTGAGACCTACCGTTCAAGCCCGCTTTGTCGCGGTGCTAATACAAACGAGCGCGTAATATCCGGCTCCATACAGACCGGGTGTCACAGCGCGGTTGTTCTGTATCGGCATCGTCGTATTTTGACATTAGCGGACAGCACGTTAACAAAGCCGTGTTCGACGCAGGGTTTCGGGCGTCCCGTATACGGAGTATGTGCTGCGTTCTCGTATTTGATTACGATCCTGATGACCCTCTAACATCGTGCAAATACAGCGATGTAAACAAGCCAAAGGGGCCGTTGGCGATGTCAATTGTACCTCTTCTATCGAGCAGTTCACACGGCGTAAGTGCTCTATTACCTTACCTAGCTGACTCTAAGCTGACTCGACTTACGTGTAAATCCTAAAATATGGGATATAGGGAGCTCGACCTGATAGAATACGTTCTCGTATATCCGCCTCAATTTTCTACCGAGGAAAGAACAAAGAGGGAACTTCCTTACATCCATCTAGATCTCCTCAAGCCCCACGTTTTCAAGGTATGGCGTTCGGGCACGGAACGAAAGCATAGTCAACACAGTGCAGTGGGCTCATCACCACTGCTCTTGAATTAGCCTCGCCGAAGAACAAGGACTTGGCCGTGGGCAAGACCGTCTCTGACGCGTACAATTCATTCGAGGCTGTTTATCTAATTGCTTATTTGCGGCTCCACGGACTTGCGTGCGAAGCCTAGCATACCCTGAGACCATCTCCTGAGCGTCCTACCGAGTCTCAGCTCCATATTTGATTGGCTCGTCGCAGCAAAGGATTTCCTCGAAGTTCTCATCGATCTAGGAGGCGCCTTCATGCGCACAGATGACCCCGAATACGTTCCCTTCCATGAGTTCTACTTTGTTCCTAGTTCTGTCGTTCTTCAAACTCTCTTCGTCTTCTATCTTATTGATATAATCAGGGACATTGCTTTCATATCAACCCTCTCTTACGCTTCCGCCTTCGTGATTGAAACGTTTATGGCATTCTATTCGAGTTCCTCCTGGATATGCATATTTCTCTGTCGATTTCGAGTGTTTCTTGGTCGTATGCCAAACTACACTGTAAAGTTTACCAGGCTTGGCATACAGTGGTAGAATAGCCTGCACCACTTCTTCGCCATCTCGCCATTTGGATCGATGATGGAACTGTGGGTAGAGTTCCGACGACAGTTTCCATCAATGCAACCGGTGATATCATAACTTCAAGAGGAAGGTACGTTCCCTTTTCTCATCAATGCAAAAACCCTTTCGTTGAATGTGAAAAGAGCTATAGATGCAGAAGGCTACATACATACAACAGTGCAACGAGGTAGCCGCACGAAAGCAGCGTGTCGATAGAGAATACTGCGTACGAGACAGAGAAGAGAAGGAGCAATGCGTACATAGTACAAATACAAATGATAAAGCAAGAGCTTCAGAAGGTTGAGAACATGAACAAGGCGTGAACACGTCGTAGCACTGCATCATGCATCGTGAACGTCATAGTTGTGAAAGTAGCAAACAAATCTTTCCAAACCAAGGCGGAAGCCAATGAACCAGACACCCCCAGCCGCGATGAGCAGCTTAGTTCCCGTGGACCAAAGGCGCACGTTCCTCGTCGAGCGAGATGCCGCTTCCACCACGCGCGATCTTCAAGCCAAGCGCAATCGCAGCCTTGCCGACCCACACGAGTGCGAGACACGCGAACGCGAGCGCAGACCAGTGGATGAACGCGTCGGAAGTCTGGTGCGCGAAGACGGCCCAGAGGAAGAGCGCGATCGCGATGCCGGCGGGGAGGTCGCCTTCGGGCGAGCTGAACGCGTAGGCAGCCGCGGTGGCTTCCAGGAAGAAGAGGGCGAGGAATACGAAGACCTTGGTCCAGATGCCGGCGTCGTGCGTGAGCGCGTTGCGGCCGAAGGCGGTGAAGGCGGAGAGCACGACGAGAACGGTCGTCCAGCCGTGGTAGAGGGAGAACGGCAGATGCACGAATATCTCATCAGAAGTATTCGCGGACTCGTGGAACTTCTTGACGATGTAGTAAATGTGCGTCACCGTGGAGGAGACGAGAAGTGCAAAGACGAACGCTGTGGAGTGGGTTAGGGTTACAATATCGGACTTGTCAAGTGTGGTAAAACTTACCCCAGATGTAGTGATGCGAGGCCCAAAGGTTGACGTAGATGGCGTTAAGGACACCGAGGAGAGGGAATCGCCATGAGACACCCTCAATAATGGAATGGTGACCGGCCTCGGTGAACTGGTAGATGATGGTGCCGAGGAGTAGGAAGTGGATCACAGACCTGACGACTTGGCATTAGTACAAGCTTCAACCAACAAAATAATGCTCCGGTAGTCATGTTCGTACGAAAACAAAGTTGCATTCGCGTACGACACGCGACCACCTGCCCCTATGAACATAACCACCGAACGACGAAACTCACCAGATCAGGAAGACCCATGGTGCGGGGGTCAGGTATGTCTCCTTTCCAGTCCAGTATATTTCACTTGGTCCAGCAACAGTGTAGATGTTGGAACCCAAGAACAAGAAGTAAACGAGTACGTTTACAATCTATCCTGTAAATTAGCTTCCGCTAACTTAATAAACTGTACTCGAACCTACCTTGAGGAAGATGCCGTCCTTCCACGAGTAAGCCATGGTGAATTGGGTATTTTTTGGTGGTTGTCTGCGGCGACGACGAGGGTGCTACGGACGGCCTGGTCGAGGTGCGAAGAGGGAACGTGTGGGCTGGTGCGCAGGCTGGTGCCCGCTTGGACTTGCCTTTAAGGACCGGCCGCCCATCACAATCTCGATTGACGTAACGCGGTACTAGACGCCCACGCGCGGTCCCGTGTGCATGCGCGACCATTCTCCCGCCGCACACGTTCCTTTATTTATTCCTCTTTTTATTTGACTTTCTTCTTTCCAGAATACCACCATCACCGTCGCAGCTTCATGTCTTACGTTCAAATCTTCGCTTTACTCTCGAATTTTACGTGAATTTCTCTCATTTTCTGCGCACTGTGCACTGTGGATCAGTGTGGAGGGATGGAGACGGTGGCGCAGCGGAACCAGGCCCTCGTCACATCGCGTAATGTCCATTGTTTTCGACATACACATGCTGCGAGCGAGCGCGGACCTTGCGTTGCAGTGCGCAATTCAAAACGATGCCTCGTGGCTTCCAAGATAGATATCGATGATATTCCAGTCTTCCTTACCGGACCTCTCACAATCCGACGATGGGACCAGCACGCACCAGGCTTCGGACTAAAAAATTTCAGGACCTACTTTATCTGTGATATGTTCGGCCCTTGGTTGTTTTATGACATATTTCATGTGTGCGACACAGCCAAGCCGAATGCACGCTATAAAACACCGCCCCTCCAAAACGTTCAGCGTCCGCACGGTCAAAGCGTGACTGGGAAGGTGTGTTGTGCGGGTGCTTGTTACAACGGTGAGAGGGTACGGAATTATTTGTCGGACATAGACTGCGGAACCTCTCTTCTACCCACACGATTATTGACATAGAATTGGTGTTCAGGATAGGGAATAAACAACGGGTTCGCGCAGTTTGTCACTCCGTACAAACCACCGGAGTCTGACCACAGCTTCCGCGACGTCCAGGATGAGAACTAACCCTTCATACTTTGCCTCCTCGTTTTCCTTTCACAGTGAGTAGAGTTGTCCCCACATCTTACCTTTTACCCCATGAGGCCAGACATTCTTTGCGGGCGATACCTGAAAGCTCCCTCTACCAGCCCGCTTACTCACCATTCAGGCCAGACTCAAGCAGCAGAAACACGAAGATCATTACCGTACCCACAAGAATGAGTTCAGAAGAGCACTTTAAGGTTGGCTTCGTTCCTTTCATTTCCGTACCGTCATATACATGTCGTGTGACACCACTTCGTGCAATGGTACACCGTTTACCCGTCCTCACTCGTCGCACGACGGACGGCCGCTATGTGTAGGACGAGAAAGCAAGAGTGCAAGTTTGTCTCCTGCTGCGCGCTTTGTGGCGTCCCTTAGCTGACCAGCAATGTGGGCCAACAAATGTCACAAACCTAAAGCACGCTGCGCCGCAACTTGGCTTTCACTAGTCCTGACAAAGATGCCCGTCATTGTAGGAGTCGGCTGCACCGTCAGCTGACAGACAGCGGCCTTCCCGATCATATATGAGGTGGTGCGAGGACCTGGAACTTTCTTCACCTTGCCCCGCTTTGTTGCGAACTCTCCCCGCATCTGGCTTCAGCGATGACATTATGGTACTCTTGGAATGCAGCGGAGACGAGACAGCTAGTTTGAGATCGCTAGTGTGTCTCGCTTCAACCAGCTGCTGGTCGGAGAGAGCATCGACGCATGAGTCGCCCGTTGATGTGTAAAAGAAGCATCGAGACGGTACGACGCAGAAAAGATGGATGTAATGTATTGAATCGATCTCCGTCGATCAGATCGTTGTACATATTACTCACTAACATCAGTCGTAAGGTAGATGGGAAGTTGTACACAGCATCGCGACACACTAATGTTTACATCATGTCTGTACCCCTTCCGGTATATCTCTACACCTGTGGCGTCGTAACTCTCCAATAGACTTCACATCAGGGACGGTGTCGAAGAACGAAAGACAAGGAGATGAAAGATGGGGATGAGGATAGAGAAGTGAACAAGACGATGGGGCGCAGCAAACCCTGCGTGGTAGCATCATACTCATTAATTAAATATATAGACTATAGATTACCTCCTTTCCGTACACCGAGCTCGTACGCCCCGGGAAGAACCTCGTTGTCGTCGTATTCGTCGTCTTGTTCGAGTTCATGCACTCCGACTTCGAGAGAGAGCCAAGAGACGACGATTGCGTCGCATGACCAGACGAGGCTGTGTGCGATAAGAGTGGATCAGTAAAGGCCAATGTATTCTTTGACAATCCGACATCAACACTCACAATGCGGCTTCGAACGTGCCGTTTGTCTGTCAGACAAAAGATGGCAGATGAACGAAGGTTCATCAGTCAATCATGGCTCAGAGTATGCACTAAGCACGGACGCACCCCGCCCGCAAATCCAACAACCAGCATCACGAACGACCCCGCTGTCGCAACACGCCAAGTCAGCCACCAGCGTCGCCCGCGCACCTGATCCGACCGACTCACCGGTAATAACCTGCGGCAGTGGGGGAGAGGGAGAGGCGCGTCAGATTGCCGCTCGCTTCAGACAGACAGGGGGCGGCGCCACTTACGATGAAACAGAGAGCGCCATCGCGTCGCACGCGCTCGAGCACCTGCGACCGCTGGCGGTACGGCTGGTCGAGGGCATTGATGATGAGGAGGATCCCAGTGATCAGATCGAAGGTTAACTAAGGGCGTGCTCAATAGCTAAGCGAAATGAGCTGTGTCAGATGCGAGGCACGTACGGTAGAGATCCACACGCCGGCCAAAGGTTTGGGGTTTTTGCCGAGGACGCATACATGGAACGGCGCCACCCAGCTTGTCGAGTCTGTGCATCAGACGTTCAGCGGAAGTCGCTTGGGGAGATGACGACAGACGTACCGTAAATTGCCTTGGCTCCCAGCACGAAAGAGGCGAACAGTCCAGCAAACGTCACCAAGAATGTGATCCACATCCCCCATTTAGCGCTGTTGCGGTGCTCCCAGCGCGCCCACATGAACATCGCAAGGAAACCTGTGTACGGTGAGGACAGAATCATGGCGCTGCGAGTGAGTCAGAATTACCATGAGCAGATGCGATCGCGATTATTGAGACAGATGTCACTGCGACGTATGAAATCTTGCAGCTGTGTTGCGCGTCAGGTTGAAGGCAGTAACGGAAAGTTTCTTTTTACTCATACGTACGTCTGAGAAATAGAAAATGAGAATTGAGTATCGCAGATTAGTCCGACCACTTACCCTATCGGAGAAATCAGAGTGAAGACCACTGGTTACTGTAATGCAAAGCAACGTTGAGATAGCCTGACGAGGTGTGGGACGCGAGACCATACATGAATACCGGTTGACGAACCGGGGAATTCATGCATGAATTTGAATTCATGTATGAATTCGTCCCAAGCAGCGTCCGCGTCAGTAGTGTAGTGTAGACAGTAGTACCTTGTGTATCTGTAGGGTCAGTAAATCATACATGAATTCTCCCGCTACGCCACGTCGCCAAAAATCACAACTGCGCTTACCGGATTCGAACCCTACGTATAAGGGCATACCACTACGACGCTTTACCGCTGCACCAGAGAGCCTTAAATAAACCGTATAAACATATGTCCTATATCGCGAAAGTACACAGCCGTGCCGGACCGCGAGCTCCTCTCAGCTGCTCGACCTCTATCGATCGGCTATCGCCGTGCTCATCCTTCCACTTTCTACGCCGCCTGCACTCGCCCTGATCCCCCGACATCCATTCGATCTTCCCCGAACGACCCCGATCTCCAAAACGCGCGCCGGCTCGCGCGCATGACTACTACCTCTCCCCTGGACCCCCACTGCAGCTGTCTGACGTTCCCGGTTCGTCTGTCGTGTCCATACACCCCGTCGCGCACGCAAGATGGGCACCCATCGACTTGTAAATTTGCCTAAAGCTCGCGCGCGCGGCCGCAGACCCTCAACCTCACCCACCACGCCTACCAGAACCTCCCCACGCCGTCACACTCACCATCGGCGACCATCGAGCAAGCGGGGCACTCCAAACGTCCCCTGTGGACGCTTTTTTGTGCCCCAGGGACGCACAGATAGCGACATCGGGTCCCGATCGCGTCCCCCGACCCAACCGCGCCCCCCCGTGGCAACCAACGTCCGCGTTGGTTCGTTTGAACCCGTTGGAGGCCGCCGTTCGATCCAGGAAGGCGTAGGGCACTCCAAACGTCCTCTGTGGACGCATTTTTGCGCCCCAGGGACGCGCGGCTGACTGTATCGGCCTCCCCGTACCAACTGCGCGGCGCCGTGGCAACCAACGTGCTCGTTGGTTCGTATGGGCCCGTTGGAGGCCGCCGTTTCATCGAGGAGGGCGTAGGGGGTTGTTTAGAGAGCTGGAATGCGCGATTTGGGGTGGAGAGGGCATACTGAAAAGAGATCAGAGGTCCCATATAGCAAAAAAGAGCGATAGAGCGCTGCAGAAAGACCAGTGAGCTATATAATAAAACTACAGGCCCCCTGGCATCATGTTTAGACACTGAATACCATCATACTTACCTGTGTTACTGGGCCTGCTGCAAGAGTACCTGCCGCATGGTTATTGAGTTATATGACCCCGAGAAAAAGTGGACCTACAAAATAGCAGCCCATAACTTTCCCGGGCTCTGTCCAACTTCAACCACCACCACCACCACTGCAGCCCCTCATCCTCTCAGCATTACTAGCTCTCCTCTGCTTGTATACCATGGCTCTCTGGGTTCAATACTACCATGAAGACATCTACAGGTCCAACACCATCCTCAAAGACCTGGCACAGCACTATTGTGATCAAGACCCTTTAGTGCAGAATGCCAGGCTTGCTGGCGCGACTGCAGGGTACATTATGTGCGTTACATTCGTCCCTGACTTCCCCACATACTGATCGATCTTCCTTGGCATGCAGGGGAGGATCTCACTATCGCCCCTTCGGCCCTGATGCAGACTGGGTGTACCACTGGACGGTCAGATTCGAGCCGGAGGAGATCAAGCCGGTTCATGTGGTGTCGCCTCTGTGGGGGTTGCCTGAGCATTATATCCGTGAGTTCTTTCGATCGTTTCTCCGCGGTGTATACTTACAGTCCGTTCCAGGTTGGGTCCTCCACGACTATGGCTATGCCAACTGGGAGATCAATTGGATGTTGAAGGACCGGCGCAGGGTGCCTGAGTGGCTGTAGAGGATCTTCTTCGGTGTTCGTATATGTTTGCTTTGATATCCGTCCGCTTTCTATGCGCGTTTGCTGTTTTCAACCGTTTCATTTCGTTAGTATACCCAAAAATACCCAAAAAATCGCTGTTTTCCGTATTTTGTTAGTCGTATGTCGTTTCCTTTCATTAGTATACCCAAAAATACCCAAGAAATTGCTCTTCCCGGTACTTTCCTAGTCGTACTGTTTGTATATTGTAGAACGCTATCCGTTAGATGTCATGTATCGTCCGCAGTCGCTTTACGCCACTTACCGGTATGTTTGGTCATTTAGTTGTTTTAGACACTCGTTTCCCGGGGCTCGCTCTCTGTAATCATGTAGAATAGTCCTACTGTATTTCATAGATACGTCAATATACTAAATAAATTCGCAGAGTCGTTTTGACTTACCCGGCTTCCCGGAGCGGCATTCCGAAGCGCTAGGACGCGTCGCGCGCAGTTAGTGATGCGACGCGTCGCGTCGCCTCGCGCGACGCGACGCGACTAGATAATAGCGCTTGCCCGGCTGGACTGCAAGTCGCGGCTGATTGGTCCGCGTGCTTGTTTAGACAGACATAGTGTTGTTTATAAATATTGAACAACAATACAGTATCGACGTCCAGCGGCCTAGTGATGAGCGATACGTTCGCGATGGACTATAGATCTTTGAAGACTCACCTCTGACTGATACACCCTCCAGACAACGCAGCACGGTCGGATAAATACTCCGAGCCTGGTCCAGGCGCGATGCGCCCGAGGAAAAAATGCTGAGCGCCCGCGAGGCTCGCATGTCAAAGTCGACCTCCTTCCTCCGTGTACCAACGTCCAACATGACCACTCCCTCCTCACACAACGCGACCAATGAGGCAGATAGCGGAGCAGATTTCTGTGTAAGTCGATTTGAGCGCTGTACCAAACAACTTAGTTGGGAACTCACTTTTTCCACAGGAGGCACGATTCCGGAGCGGATGTTCAGCTGTGCGTCGTGAGGCTTGCCGACATGGTCAGAGCATCGCCGTACAGCGTGGCAACATCTCACAACCACTATCCACCTTTCCCGTCCTCGTCACCTCGTACGATATCGGCTGTCAGTATGGATCGACGTTTGCAAACCCGGTGAGTCTCGTCACTTTGGACAATGGGCTTGCCATGCTCACGCAGACGATGCTTCTGCAAAGGTTGACAATCGTCCTGTAGTCCGCGCGGAGTGCGAGTTGACCCGAGGGTGAAGAGGCTTGTTGAGAAGGGCGCACATATGGAACAAACGCGGGTAGGGTGCGAATGCAGAGTACAATATGTAACACAAGCGATACACTAGTCTACCATATCGATCGCACGCGGATCTCTCAATACGCCCGCGGTACCCTCTTCGGCGAGCTTGATCTCTTGCCACAATCGAGGAATGGGCTGCAACTTGTGGACGCGGGCGAGGATACTACAGCCTCCCTGGCCGATATAGATTGGTTGCGAGGCGGGGACGGTTCGCCATTCCGAACAGTGCACATCCCAAACATCCAACAGCACGTTCTCCTCGATCCCAAAATGCTCTCTTACAGCCGGGAGGTCCTTCAGCACCAGGTAGGAACCGGAGAGCTTGACGATGGCGGCAGGCACTTTGTCGGGGTTTCCAGGCACGGCAAAAATCATGAGGCGCG